>CM036755.1:22689316-23114316 GCA_020796225.1 Arion vulgaris
AACATACCGGCTGCAGATGTAGGGCATCTGACATATGCGAGAGAACGTCTAAAGGAATAATAGGGTGGCAAAGTTCTGCTCAAGACAAGT
Organism: Arion vulgaris; assembly: GCA_020796225.1. Taxonomy (NCBI): domain Eukaryota; kingdom Metazoa; phylum Mollusca; class Gastropoda; order Stylommatophora; family Arionidae; genus Arion; species Arion vulgaris. The sequence continues at coordinate 22,689,407 of CM036755.1, forward strand.
CATTTGATGATGCTACTAAGAATTAACCAGTGAGTCAGTGGAACAATCAGCATACATACTCTTAAACATCTACTGATTGAGACTGGATATCTATCTATTGGTCTGCTCAAAGTGCAATGATGTCGGTTCAATAAGCTGAAACTCTTTTAATCAAATGTGAAATCAGTGCTGTTGTTTGGCTCGGAAACATGGAGGACAACAAAAGAAACCACCAGAAAACTACAGACCTTAGTAAATGGATGCTTACGTAGAATAGAGAGACTAAGACGGTATGATAAGATGAACTCAGAGAAGAACTAAACAGATACCAGTGGAGAAAGAGCTACGGAAGAGACGCTGGTGATTGATAGGACACCCATTGAGAAGGTCAATCGGAAGCATTGCAAGACAGGCATTGTTTTGGAACACACAGGAAAAGGAGTAGAAGAAGTCCTAGAAATACCTGAAGAAGAGAGCCGGAGAATGATATGAAAAGGATAGGTAAGACGTGGACAGAATTAGAAGTCATGACAAGAGAGAAGAAAGGCTGGAAGAAGTTTGTTGAAGAAGACCTGTGACCCTTTGACAGTTGGAAGGTGAAGATATATATAGAGAAAACAAATAGATGAAATAGAGGACCATGCACCGACAAAACTTTAGAACCGCTTAAAATAGTTAATGAATAATAATAAACAGAAAAATGACCAGTAGTTAATTTCATATCGGACAACAAATGTGTTGCACCAATTGTTAGAATGTAGACGTGTTTGGTGGGGAAACATTCAGTAAAAACGTGGAAGATTGGATTCGCAACTGACAGCAAGATTGGGTTAGCACTGCAGAGAGAACAGATGTACCAGATTACGTTAGTCAGAGAACTAGAGAGAGAGAGAGAGAGAGAGAGAGAGAGAGAGAGAGAGAGAGAGAGAGAGATGGTCGGCGTACTGTAGACCACATCACGCATCATATGTCGATGGCCAATGAAGAATACAAACCTAACGCCATATTCCCCAGTATTCCCAATATACCACAATGGTATCTACTTCTTCTCGATCGCCCTTAGACTGATGTACCAGATTCCTGCATAAATCTCATTCATGTGGAAATCTGATTCATGCAGCATTAGAAAGGTGTGTTATCATCACATCGTCAGCGCCATTTGGAGCTCTAGCGCTTATCCTTCGGCGATGTGTTCGGTTTCAGCCAGCGTTTACTGAGTTCGCTCTCCGTCAGCCTTTGGCTGTCCCCAGCCGACCTGCAAGGTAGCAGGTGCCCAGAATGGTATGATAGATGGTTCCTTTACTTTACATAACTGTATATTTCACAGATATATCTGTAGTAAAAGTTGTTGGAGTACACAGTTACTATTGGATGAACAAACACATTTCTTTTTCTTCTATGTTCTGGGAACTGATCATCGCACTTCGGGAACTTAACGTCAGGACGAGCTTCAGTATTTTCCAGGTTATATGACAGCATCGTTAAGCCCTGATTGTTCTCCTCCCCAGACAAACCCCTGATTGTTCTCATCTCCGGGCAGCCTAGTGAAAGTCTGATCGCAGGTGCAGGCAGCGGAGTTCCTGAGACCCATTCTATGGAAGTGTACTCTGAGACCGCAGTGTCCTGTACTAAATCTGAAGAATGTGCTTTGTTAATGTGTTAAATCCCTGGGTAGATTCAGTATCCAGTAACAGTATTCAGTATTTTGGTCTAAAGTTTCTAAAGACAAACGATTGACTTCATTGTACTGGGTTTCCCCATATAGTGCCGTCTCTATCGATAGTAATGTCACGTCATATGTCCACAGAGTTGTACCAAGAACGAATTTCGTAGCTCTAGAAACAATTCTAGGGATTTCATGAAAAATGTGCATATGAGACTCAGTACGGATTTGAACTCACAACCGTCAGTGCGACAAGCAAACGTCTCAACCCAGTCTCCATAGAGACTAATAATCTATTTTGATGTCTTCATCCAACAAGAGGTCGTTGAGATCATTGAATGATGTCTACCGTATCCATCTTTAACTTGCCAACGTACGATCGATGCTGTTAATGCAAGTTTGTTCACTCTATGTCGTGCACATCCGCATATACAGGACAGTAGATCTACGTAAGTGACTGAAGGTTGTAAACATAGATAGACAACACCCACTTATCTATCGTCTATCTGAGGTCTTCTTCTTCTTCTTCCAGCGCTCCATATTAACCACTCTTTGTGATCTGTGTGTGATCCGAGCCTAAGAGCGATTGTACGTTGTGACAATTATGCGAGTACAAGTAGGTCAGCACTTCCGTTTTCTGCAACTATTTTTATTTACTAGGTAGCTTCCTAGGATTCTACCTCAGTCGTCTCTTACAACATGTCTTGTATACCGGAGTGTTACTATTCTTTGCTCCCGCTTGCAAACCCCGGCAACATACGGGTGATATCTGATGTAAACAACTGCTTAATTATTGAACTGGAAGTCGCATGTCGAAATTCAGCTAATTACGTCCACTCTTTGATTTATGCCTGTGCTACTGCGCCGCAACTAACATACTCCATCTTCGGATTATGTTAGACACACACACAATAGTCCTGAAAGACTAGAAAATTGCTAAGACATTCTGAACTCAGTGATAGCTTGTTATTTCTACTGTATCTATGAAGTCGGTGAAAGCATGCCCGTATGGCGGGGGACAATGATCTTCTTCTTCTTGTTCGCTGTTGTTCAATGTCTACACAATGCGTCCAGTTCACTGGATGTATGTTGTTGTGTTTGTTAGTTCATCAACGCTTCCAAACAACTTTGTGTTGATGTGGGGGACAGTGATAAGGAAAGCGGGTCTTCACGCAAAAATCAACCAGAAGCTATGACGACGGCTGAATTCATAGCGAGCGAACGCAAGAAGAAAAAGTAGAAGAAGATTTCTCTTGTCTGATTAATATTACGAACTTGATCGATGTCGCGCCAGTGTGTTCTCAGGGTCCTCAAGTAAAGCACAGAATAGTAACACTGCAACCTATAACTTGATCGATGTCGCGCCCGTGTGTTGTTGGGATCCTCAAGGAAAGTACAGAATAGTAACACTGCAACCTAGAACTTGATCAATGTCGCGCCAGTGTGTTGTTGGGATCCTCAAGTAAAGTACAGAATAGTAACACTGCAACCTATAACTTGATCGATATCGCGCCAGTGTGTTCTCAGGGTCCTCAAGGAAAGTACAGAATAGTAACACTGCAACCTATAACTTGATCGATGTCGCGCCAGTGTGTTGTTGGGATCCTCAAGTAAAGCACAGAATAGTAACACTGCAACCTATAACTTGATCGATGTCGCGCCAGTGTGTTGTTGGGATCCTCAAGTAAAGTACAGAATAGTAACACTGCAACCTATAACTTGATCAATGTCGCGCCAGTGTGTTGTTGGGATCCTCAAGTAAAGCACAGAATAGTAACACTGCAACCTATAACTTGATCGATGTCGCGCCAGTGTGTTGTTGGGATCCTCAAGTAAAGTACAGAATAGTAACACTGCAACCTATAACTTGATCAATGTCGCGCCAGTGTGTTGTTGGGATCCTCAAGGAAAGCACAGAATAGTAACACTGCAACCTATAACTTGATCAATGTCGCGCCAGTGTGTTGTTGGGATCCTCAAGTAAAGTACAGAATAGTAACACTGCAACCTATAACTTGATCAATGTCGCGCCAGTGTGTTGTTGGGATCCTCAAGTAAAGTACAGAATAGTAACACTGCAACCTATAACTTGATCGATGTCGCGCCAGTGTGTTGTTGGGATCCTCAAGTAAAGCAAAGAATAGTAAGACTGCATCAACCTATAAGGCATGACGTAAGAGGCGACTGAGGTAAGGCCTAAGGAAGCTACCCTAGTATAAAAAGCGTCGCAGAAATCGGAGGTTCTTTCCTACTTATAGGCTCATAACTGACACAACGTACAATCGCTTTTAGGCTCAGCAACTCTTAGGCTCAGCAAGTGGTCGATATGGAGCGTTCGAAGAAGAAGAAGATCGATGTCAGATTTATTACTATCTATCTTCACTGGTCTCCTCAGTCTGTGCATGATTAGTCTGTTGTTCTGTCGATGTGTTGTCGTCAGTCTGACAGTATTGGCCGTATCTATTTACAGTTGCAACTGCACAACACTGGCAGTTCACATATATTATCACAATATTTATGGGAGTCTATCGTGAGAAAGTGCCCTGCACAACAGATATTTATCAAAACACATCAGACCGTAGAGATACTAGCAGTTGGCGTGACCAAGAGAAATTGACCGTTACGATTTCTTGTGTAGACAGGCTGCATTAATGATGAGAAAATCGTAAACATACAACTTGCTTTACTGTCATTACCACAAAGGAGATTACACAGATAAACTACTTCTTCTTCTTCTTCCAACGCTCCATATCGATCATTTGTTAACCACTCTGTGCCATTTGTATGTGATCTGAGCCTAACAACGATTGTACTCTGTGCCAGTTATGCGCTTACAAGTAGGTCATGACATAAGATTTCTGCGACGACTTATATTTATTAGAGTAGCTTCCCATAGTCCTACATCACTCGACTCTTACGATATGCATTGTAGGTTACAGTGGTACTATTCTTTGCTTCCCTTGCAGGCGCCGGCACCACACGAGCAACATAGATAACCAAGCAAATATCTACAAATAGTCCTATCCAATGCAATTCTCTCCAGCAGTTCTCCCTTCTTCTAATACCAGCATCTAGATAGTTTTCTTAGAAATTCATTAGAAAGATTTATAAATAAAATTCCTACAGAATATTTTCACCATCTTCAAAATTACATCGGGGACCCTCGCCGATGCTACGCAGTTCATGCACTGCAGCTGAGATCTTCCTGTGTAAAAAGAGATCGGAGCACACATAGTTATTCACCAAAGTGTAATGATAATGGTCATATCAATCAATCATTACTATATAGAACATGGGTCTCTGTGGCTGAGAGGTCGTTGCCTTGTGAGTCGAAGGTCGTGGGTTCGAATCCGGACAGCGCCGTTCTGTTCACGAGTACATTTTTGTCAGAGACCCCTAGGATTGTTGCTGGAGCTACGGAGTTCGTGCTCTGTGCAATACTCTCGCCAGGTGGTGTGCCATTTCTGCGGAGAGGGACTGAACCATATGGGGTGAAAACCCGGTGCAATGAAGTCAATCCTTCGGCTTTAAAAACCCTTTATTACTATAAAGAATACTCACACCGTGACATACTATACAGAACACCCAGACAACACAGAATAACCTCTCCGTGACAGACACGGCAAGACACGTCAATACAAACACATATTTGAATATAGCCCAAACTGAGATTGAAGTGGGTGGTATCTCTTACCTTCTCCTTACACGTAGCAACCAAACTAATGGCCAACCCCATCCTGAAAGAAAGAAAAATCAAAGAAAAATGAATGTCATGAAGGGAAGAGTAAGCCAATCATATGATACACATCAGGAATGGTGAGACGCAACTGGGTGGAGCTACTGGTACAGACAATGATCAGAAAAATCACCTTCATTTTTGTCCCTGGTAATGGTAATGGTAATGAACGAGCTGATAGATTGGCTGGCTTGGCTACAATATCAGAAGGAGCTGCCATGGATCGAAATGACATTCTTCACGCATTGAGAGAGTCTTTCCGAACAGAGGAGTTTCAGGGCTGTGAATCCCACTCGCTGACCAGATTGAGAGATAGGTGTCAATATTGGTGCAGCCCGAAAAGAACGACATATTAAATATGCAAAGAGATTGATTAATCAACATCGAACTGGCATGTTGGGTCGCTGGACGCTGCTGGATTTGCTGAGGAGGAGACCGGAGTACCTATGGACATGTCAGGAGTGCTATGATGATAGTCCTCATATAACTGATAACACACATGCTTTTATCACGTCCGTGTGTTTTCAAGGCTTACAAATGAAGCAAAGTATAGTAGCACTGCGACCTACAATGCATGTCGTAAGAGGCGACCAAGGTAGGGGTCTAGGGAAGCTACTGTCGCAGGAATCGGATGTGCTGTCCTACAGGTAGGAGCATAACTGGCATATCGTACAATCGCTCCTAGGCTCAGATCACAACGAGTGGTTTAACAAGTGATCGATATGGAGCGTTCGAAGAAGAAAACGAAGACAGAATATAATTCTCTCACAAAAACAAACACACACTCAGACATAATATATACCTCTCTCTCTCTCTCTCACACATACAGACATACAAGAAACATATACAATCAAAGCCATTCTCTAGTTGTCACATACGATCAAGTGAATGTAGATGGTTGAGTCACGGAAACTATTACCATTCAGGTCTCCAAGGTGAAACAAACTAACGTCTAGATTGTTGACACACAATCTTCTATATATCTCATACTTATTCTCTAGCTAGGAATTGCTAGACGGCTTTTGTTATTCTTGTCCGATTTTCTTACGTTTGAAATAAAGTAGTTGGTAGAGAGGAAGTTGTGACAAGTGAGGAGGGTGAGTGTACAAGGGTAAGGGCATTTTCTTTTTTTTCTGATTTCTAGATTAACACTTTCACTACTTAAACCGCCCCAGTGGTTTCCGGGCTCAAATTTGGGGTGTAAAGAATAGAGCTACGGTTACCTGCCACGCATGTCGTAAGAGACGACTAAGGAGGTTTGGCTGAAATCGGATGCATGTGTCCTAAATGTGTAGAAGTCTATGCGTTTAGGGGCCTACCAAACCGAAGAGCCGAAGAGCTGAAAGCTCAAGTGCTTCAGGGTCGGAAACAAACATGGGGTAGTCTATGCGTTTAGGAGCCTACCAAACCGAAGTGTTACGGTGTCCATGGCACCGAGCCGAAGAGCTGAAAGCTCAAGTGCTTCTGGGTCGGAAACAAACATGGGGTAGTCTATGCATTTATGGGCCTTCCAAACCAATGTGCAACGTATACACGTTCTTGGCAAAGATCAAACATATCACAAAGAGTGATTAAAATTGGTGGTAAAGAACGAACGCAAAGAAGAAGAAGACTACTTAAGCACATTGCATGGAACCCGCTAGGAAAAGAGGGCGTTCTAAACAGATTAGGAGACAAAGTCTTCTTGAGGAACTGAATGTGTGCTCGACTATCCTGAGAGAGCATAACGAAAAGAGAGACTAGAAAAGTGTACCAGTGCATAATCACGTCATTAGATCAGAGCTTCTCAATGCGGTAGTGATCTATCTATTCTCTAATCATGTTCTGCCTTTCGGCGTCAGGTGGAAAATGGAGAAACCTGGAGCGAACCTCCCTATGAGACTTGCTTTTCTTTCTCGTCTCTAGTCCTGATTTGTCCCACAGCTTCAGGATAAGAATATATAGAACGGGCCTTTGTGTGCGCTTCATAAGCAGTGTCTTTCGTCGTCTCTGTTATCTCTGAGGTCCACCTTTGCGTGGCCAGCCTAATGCTTTGTATCTACTTTATCGGTGTAACATTGCTCTTTGATGCGCACTGTCTGTTTAACGCTTTCCCTCCTTAGGTACTTGCATGGAACCAGCAAGGACAACGGAAAAGAGGACGCCCTAAACAGACATCCTTAAGGAACTGAAAGATGCTGGACTATCACGGGAAGCCATACAAAAACAGAGAGCGGGAAAAATGGCGAACAACTATTGAGGTCATATGCTCCACGAGGATCGAAGAGGAATACGTCACGGCGCACCATGGGTATTAAATCTCCATAAACAAATACGAATGTGGCTAAGTGGTTGCGATGGCTATTAAATCTCCATAAACAAATACGAATGTGGTTAAGTGGTTGCGATGGCTATTAAATCTCCATAAACAAATACGAATGTGGCTAAGTGGTTGCGATGGCTATTAAATCTCCATAAACAAATACGAATGTGGTTAAGTGGTTGCGATGGCTATTAAATCTCCATAAACAAATACGAATGTGGCTAAGTGGTTGCGATGGCTATTAAATCTCCATAAACAAATACGAATGTGGTTAAGTGGTTGCGATGGCTATTAAATCTCCATAAACAAATACGAATGTGGTTAAGTGGTTACGATGGCTATTAAATCCACATAAACAAATACGAATGTGGTTAAGTGGTTGCGATGGCTATTAAATCTCCATAAACAAATACGAATGTAGTTAAGTGGTTGCGATGGCTATTAAATCTCCATAAACAAATACGAATGTGGCTAAGTGGTTGCGATGGCTATTAAATCTCCATAAACAAATACGAATGTGGTTAAGTGGTTGCGATGGCTATTAAATCTCCATAAACAAATACGAATGTGGTTAAGTGGTTGCGATGGCTATTAAATCTCCATAAACAAATACGAATGTGGTTAAGTGGTTGCGATGGCTATTAAATCTCCATAAACAAATACGAATGTGGTTAAGTGGTTGCGATGGCTATTAAATCTCCATAAACAAATACGAATGTGGTTAAGTGGTTGCGATGGCTATTAAATCTCCATAAACAAATACGAATGTGGCTAAGTGGTTGCGATGGCTATTAAATCTCCATAAACAAATACGAATGTGGTTAAGTGGTTGCGATGGCTATTAAATCTCCATAAACAAATACGAATGTGGTTAAGTGGTTGCGATGGCTATTAAATCTCCATAAACAAATACGAATGTGGTTAAGTGGTTGCGATGGCTATTAAATCTCCATAAACAAATACGAATGTGGTTAAGTGGTTGCGATGGCTATTAAATCTCCATAAACAAATACGAATGTGGCTAAGTGGTTGCGATGGCTATTAAATCTCCATAAACAAATACGAATGTAGCTAAGTGGTTGCGAGTCGAAGGTCGTGGGTTCCACTTATATATGACCTTTCTCGTCTTTACAGACAGTAAATTGGCAAGTGTTTTACTGTTACAACTTCTGAGTTTTCATTTTTCTCTCTTGTCGTTCAGCTCATACATACGTCTCTTCTCAAGAGACTCTGCACCCTTTCGTAATTTGGCTATCCACAATTCTGTCATCAGCTAGTCTTGTCCAAGTACTGGGACCTATAGAAAAGTTTTTCATTGAGGTTTTGCAGACATCTTTATATCTGAGCAGTGGTCTGCCCTGGTGCCTCTTCCTCCGAAAGTTCACAGAACAACATTTGTTTCGGTATAGGTTCGACTACATACTACATAACTCGACCCACCCGAACGCAACCCGTGCTAAGAACTCGGTCTTGTATTCCCCTTGGAGATTGTTACTTGGCAAATACCCAGTCTATGCCATCAAGAATGCATGATAATGGACACATTTATTAAATTTGTGTCTTCCATTATTCATTCCAGACAGTTTATATATATAGTTGTATTTGCTATTCAAGGCGTATTTATCTTCATATATTGTACGAAAGTACATTGTCAGTCTATATATTTCCATTTTTACTCATTACGTAAAGCAGTGATGTGTTACCCTTTTTGTGCGCATCTGACTAATAACTGGGGATGCGCGGGCGTCATGCGGCGTTTACAATAATAATAATATTAATAATACGAATAATAATAATAATATGAATTGAGTTATATTAATAGGTAGTGGATGTATAGGTAGCGGGGTAGAAGCGAGACCACGATAGAAACCAAGAAAACGATGGGGAGATAGTATTGAAGTAGGCATAGCAGACAAAGAAAAGAGGTGAATGCAGGCGAGGGATTGACTTTAACATCGACAGACTCTGACTTAACTATTATCTTCTTTAAGTACAACGGGACCTCTGTGGTTATTGGTTAGCCATGTCTTGCGTCATGAAGGTCGTGGGTTCCAATCCGGACCGCGCCGTTCTGTTCACGAGTGTATTTTCTATAGAGAACCTTAGGATTGTTGCTGGAGCTACGGAGTTCGTGCTTGTGCAATACTCTCAGCATATGGCTGCTATTTCTGCGTAGAGAGACTGAGCAATATGAGGTAAAACCCGGTACAATGAAGTCAATCCTCCAGCGTTAGACCCACTTTTAGACTATTTCATTAAAATACAATCAAAATGTTGACAGACTCTGAACGACCACTGTTTTGTTTTTTGACAGCGAAATTCAAGTTGACAGATTTCGGCCGACCACCACTTTCTTGAAGAATAATGAAAACATTGACAAAGCTTCAGTGAACCACTGTTTTCTTTAAGTACAACCACACGTTGATATACTTCAACTGACCACTACCTTCTTTGAGTTCAATCAAACTTCAACTGACCACTGCCTTCTTTGAGCTCAATCAAACTTCAACTGACCACTACCTTCTTTGAGCTCAAATCAACCCTCAACTGACCACTACCTTCTTTGAGCTCAAATCAACCCTCAACTGACCACTACCTTCTTTGAGCTCAAATCAACCCTCAACTGACCACTACCTTCTTTGAGTTCAATCAAACTTAAACTGACCACTACCTTCTTTGAGTTCAATCAAACTTCAACTGACCACTGCCTTCTTTGAGCTCAATCAAACTTCAACTGACCACTACCTTCTTTGAGCTCAAATCAACCCTCAACTGACCACTACCTTCTTTGAGCTCAATCAAACTTCAACTGACCACTACCTTCTTTGAGCTCAAACTTCAACTGACCACTGCCTTCTTTGAGCTCAATCAAACTTCAACTGACCACTGCCTTCTTTGAGCTCAAACTTAAACTGACCACTGCCTTCTTTGAGCTCAAACTTCAACTGACCACTACCTTCTTTGAGCTCAAACTTCGACTGACCACTACCTTCTTTGAGCTCAAACTTCAACTGACCACTGCCTTCTTTGAGCTCAATCAAACTTCAACTGACCACTACCTTCTTTGAGCTCAAACTTCAACTGACCACTATCTTCTTTGAGCTCAAACTTCAACTGACCACTACCTTCTTTGAGCTCAATCAAACTTCGACTGACCACTATCTTCTTTAAGAAGAATAAAGTTGGCATCTGAGAGTGAACGGAGAAGAAGAAGCAACACGACACATTTTCACTGGAAGCTTGGTGTGTCTAGACGGTCCACTACAACACGACCACAAACACATTAAGAATAACACTAACCACCAATTCAGTTGAAATATTCAGGTAACTGTATTTATTGTCAAGTTTGCGTGCCAGAAATAGCTTTATAGCATAGCCCAACAAAGTGCAATATTTCTCATATTTCTTCCATCTCTGTACAAATGAATCTCAGGAGAGTTCTCAGACGCGGTAAGAGTTCCCTTATAACTGTTCATATGATTATATATTTGATATTTACTTTGACACGGTCCTATATCTTCTTATGTTCCTACCCCAACCATAGGCGTATACCAGACACTTTTCCAGGAGGGAAGGTGGAAAGGCGGGCGGGGGGTTGAATACAGTTTGTAAGTTGATGGTTTACTATGTGGAAATGGATAAGACCAGATTCGAAAAATACTCTTTTATTAAAATGTTATTTTCCATTAAGGAAGGAAGGGGAGAACTTGCCCTCCATTTCCTTAACGTTTGCACGCCCATGCCTCCACTACCCTATCTGTGCGGTGTCTGTATCTGGTATTTTCAATAGCACGCACTGGGTTTCTTCATAAATCAAATACTTGTAGTGTGGTAGGAAAGAAGTTCTTAAGGAGATCGGTCAGAGTTCTAAAGTATTCGCTTTTGTACAGAAGATATGTTTTCATATACATATAAGCAAAAAGGAGAGGAGGGGAAGGCTAGAAATACATGGAGAAGCGATTTGGAGGCAGAGATTAACGATATCAGAAGAGCTAGAGGGAGCTGCAGGAGATAGCTAAAGATTAAAAGACTTGGCATGGGTTAGTGGGGGGGATATGTCTCAATCAGGGTTAAAAAGGCATCAGAGAGAGAGAGGAAAGAGGGAAGAGAGAGAGGGTGGAGAGAGGGGGGAGAGAGAGGAAGAGAGAAGGGAGAGAAAGAGGGGAGAGAGGAGGAGAGAGAGGGGAGGGAGAGAGAGGGGAGGGATAGAGAGGGAAAGATAGAGAGAAGAAAATTAAATCACTGAATTACAATGAACTATATTCTTGCAATTATCATATACATTATCCAGAGAAGACAACTTAGTGGGATGTACTGCATAATACAGACGGTTAGTATGGTTGAAAAAAAACCTCACAAGTATTACAGGAGACTAAGAGAGTAACGATGAGGAGGCAAAGATAACATAATGAGTACAATCAACTTACCTTTCAGCTCTACCCACTCGACCAATGCGGTGAATATAGTTCTGTTTTTCATCCGGTAGTGTAACATTAATGACTGAAATCAGAGGAGGTTCAATTTACAGTGATAGCGTTAACAAACATTAAGTTAGATTTTAACATACAGACAATGAGAGGGTTAACAAACGTACAATGAGAGGGTTAACAAACGTACAATGAGAGGGTTAACAAACATACAATGAGAGGGTTAACAAACAGACAATGAGAGGGTTAACAAACAGACAACGAGGGAGTGAACAAACAGACGAGGGAGTGAACAAACAGACAACGAGGGAGTGAACAAACAGACCATAAGAGAGTCAACGAACAGACAAGAGCAATACGAAATTGTCCAAGACTGTCCTATACGGTTCTCAATCTCAAATATTACCATTAGACGCATGTTTCAGGAAATTTCTCTTGTCAATACCTTTAGAAACTCTGAAAATAGACTATGATCTATCGAGTCAGTACCAAGATTACGTCATATGTTTAACGCAGTAGAAAGAAAAAAGTCATTTTGCAATTGCATTCAGTAATTGTCTTCTTCTTTTGCGTTCTCACTAGATTGGGATTTTGGATTCTCTAATAAAGGCAGCCGTCTGCTACAGATTATCAGCCACGCAATAATGTTTGTCTTTTGCGTTCTCACTAGATTGGGATTTTGGATTCTCTAATAAAGGCAGCCGTATGCCTCAGATTATCAGCCACGCAATAATGTTTGTCTTCTGCGTTCTCACTAGATTGGGATTTCGGATTCTCTAATAAAGGCAGCCGTCTGCTACAGATTATCAGCCACGTAATAATGTTTGTCTTCTGCGTTCTCACTAGATTGGGATTTCGGATTCTCTAATAAAAGCAGCCGTATGCCTCAGATTATCAGCCACGCCATACAGTTTGTCTTGGACGCGAGTGTAAGTGGGCCACCTCTTTCTTCTCAAGTCTGCATACTGGGGCAGTTCTGTAGGATATAAATCCTATGATATCTGCTTCCCCGTTTGTGCCGACCTCTTCCCGCAGTAAGTTTTGGCCACCCTCGTGATGGTAGGTCTGACATTCTTACTGCGTGGTTAAATCTCCGAGGCAGATTGGCGACCGTAGAATCCGTTATCCCATTCCTCATTGGGAGGGGTCGTTGCACCATGCTATGCGCCTTACGGCCTGGTGCATCCGTTTTCTGCAAGCATTTGTTTTAGGTTAGCGTTCACTAGCGGACACATGCATCCGATTTCAGCCAACCTCCTTTGTTGCCTCTTACGACATGCGTGGCAGGTAACAGTGGTTATATTCTTTACACCCCAAATTTGGGCCCCGGTAACCACTCGGGCGAAATAATTGTCTGAGATTGAAAACTTATTGTAGACTCGCGTCAAGTCTGAGACATTTTCTGTTCAAGGTTTAGGGTCACTATGGCGAAACTTTATAGTCATCAAATGGCGGCTGTAAGAACATGTGATCGCCCGCCTATTGCCGGGGTTCGCAAGGGGAGCAAAGAATAGTAACACTGCGGCCTTCAAGGCATGTCGTAATAGGCGACTGAGGTTGGGGACTAGGGAAGCTAGCCTAGTAAATAAACAACGCAGTGGTACCTGGACATTTAACTGATAGGGTTGTAGTCTTAGTGGTCAAAAGCTAGTCTCGACACAGAGAAAGGAGGACGTTACAATCCCAACTTACCATAAGGTAATCCACTGATATCTAAACCTCGAGCAGCTACATCAGTACAGATTAAGGTAATCACAACTTACCATAAGGTAATCTACTGATATCTAAACCTCGAGCTGCTACATCAGTACAGATTAAGGTAATCACAACTTACCATAAGGTAATCCACTGATATCTAAACCTCGAGCTGCTACATCAGTACAGATTAAGGTAATCACAACTTACCATATGGTAATCCACTGATATCTAAACCTCGAGCTGCTACATCAGTACAGATTAAGGTAATCACAACTTACCATATGGTAATCCACTGATATCTAACCCTCGAGCAGCTACATCAGTACAGATTAAGAACTTGACTTCACGTTTCTGAAAAGACACAAATTTTCATACAAAAAACGGATGACATTAGCATTATAAAAGAGACGTTATTATCAATCTGAAACATAAACGCATTTTTCTTGTACTAGTTTTCTCTAATCCTGTTTTCCCACAAAATATCAGGATAAGAAGAGATTTCTAGAACGAATAAACGTATGCTCCGATATCTTTCTTACAAAGGGAGATGTCAGCGGCAGTGCAAACATTCCACGACATCAGCGAGGGTCCGCGATGATGTTTGCAAGTTGATGAACCTTTTTTTTTGGTAGGAGTTTTATTGAAATATTTGTTTTTGGTAGGAGTTTTATTGAAATATTTGTTTTTGGTAGGAGTTTTATTGAAATATTTGTTTTTGGTAGGAGTTTTATTGAAATATTTGTTTTTGGTAGGAGTTTTATTGAAATATTTGTTTTTGGTAGGAGTTTTATTGAAATATTTGTTTTTGGTAGGAGTTTTATTGAAATATTTGTTTTTGGTAGGAGTTTTATTGAAATATTTGTTTTTGGTAGGAGTTTTATTGAAATATTTGTTTTTGGTAGGAGTTTTATTGAAATATTTGTTTTTGGTAGGAGTTTTATTGAAATATTTGTTTTTGGTAGAAGTTTTATTGAAATATTTGTTTTTGGTAGGAGTTTTATTGAAATATTTGTTTTTGGTAGGAGTTTTATTGAAATATTTGTTTTTGGTAGGAGTTTTATTGAAATATTTGTTTTTGGTAGGAGTTTTATTGAAATATTTGTTTTTGGTAGGAGTTTTATTGAAATATTTGTTTTTGGTAGGAGTTTTATTGAAATATTTGTTTTTGGTAGGAGTTTTATTGAAATATTTGTTTTTGGTAGGAGTGTTATTGAAATATTTGTTTTTGGTAGGAGTTTTATTGAAATATTTGTTTTTGGTAGGAGTTTTATTGAAATATTTGTTTTTGGTAGGAGTTTTATTGAAATATTTGTTTTTGGTAGGAGTTTTATTGAAATATTTGTTTTTGGTAGGAGTTTTATTGAAATATTTGTTTTTGGTAGGAGTTTTATTGAAATATTTGTTTTTGGTAGGAGTTTTATTGAAATATTTGTTTTTGGTTTTAATGAATTTTGCCGTGGCAGAGGCTTCTCAGTTTACTCTTATCCTAACTTATGCTTACTACTACTGAATAAACAGTCCACTGGAGCGTTATAGTACTGCTAGCTACTACTGAACCTGTACATTAACTATCCTGTTCAAAATAAAAAAACCCACAAAACTCAAATCACGTATTTCTTTTTTTGGAAATTCTTCTATATTTTTAATGACGTCTTACCGTATTACATGGAGATCTAAAACCTCTTCCCTATGTGCCGCCTTTGGCACGAAAGGAACAAACTAACTAACACACATAATTGACTCGGATAGTCAGAAAATTGTACAAGCACAGTCTGTATTCAACAAAGAACAAATTAATCTCTTGTTGTACGAGGCGTGTTCAAATGAAAACGGGATTTGTGGATTTATTTTAAAAATATCATACGCAAATTAACAGTTTCAACGGAATTAAACAAAGCAACCACTTGTGAATAAGAATGCACCTGGGTTCATCAGAAAAATCTCCGTATGCATTTAGGCAAGCATCCCACTGTTTAGGTAGACGTCGAATGCCGTCCGAGAAAAAGGTGCGTGCCTGCACACTGAACCATGTGGTCACCGCTGTCTTCACGTCTGCGTCGCTGTCCCTTTAGTGCTTTCTTCAACGGTCCGAACAAATGGAAATCACACGGGGACAAATCGGGACTATAGGCTGGGTGATGAAGAACTTCCCAATTCTTCTTTGCCAATGTTTCCTGTACAATTTTTGCGACGTGCGGACGAGCGTTGTCAGCAGATCTTGCACGGCCAGGTCAGGCGCATATTGTTGCAACAGAAGAAGCCATAGCCTTGCTTGATAAAGCAGTACTGACTGACCGTCGTCGGAGCATTCGTTCGCTTGCAGAAGAATTCCATATGTCAATTGGGACAGCCCACATGTTTGTTCGGAAGAAATTGAACTATCGGAGGGTGTGTTCACAGTGGGTCCCACGGATGTTGACTGACTACCATAAGGAAGAACGGATGGGGTGGAGTTTGAACCACTTGAAGAGTTACAGGACAGAGGGTGATGCATTTCTGTTAAGCATTGTGGCAGGTGATGAATCGTGGTGCCACCACTATGAAACGAGCAGCAAAATTGACAGCATGCAATGGAAACATCCAGGTTCACCAAAACCCAAAAATTCAAGACACAGATTTCTGCTGGGAAGGTTATGGTGACCGCATTTTTGACCATGAAGGGCTTTTGTTGGCCGATTTTAAGGAACCTGGTGTCAACATCAATGCCGCCCATTATAAAGACACTTTAGACAAGCTGCATAAGGCCATCAAGGCTAAGCGACCAGGCAAGCTTTCTCAAGGTGTGATTCTTCTCCACGACAACGCTCGTCCGCACGTCGCAAAAATTGTGCAGGAAACATTGGCAAAGAAGAATTGGGAAGTTCTTCATCATCCAGCCTATAGTCCCGATTTGTCCCCGTGTGATTTCCATTTGTTCCAACCGTTGAAGAAAGCACTAAAGGGACAGCGACTCAACAGCGACGCAGACGTGAAGACAGCGGTGACCACATGGTTCAGTGAGCAGCCACGCACCTTTTTCTCGGACGGCATTCGACGTCTACCTAAACAGTGGGATGCTTGCCTAAATGCATACGGAGATTTTTCTGATGAACCCAGGTGCATTCTTATTCACAAGTGGTTGCTTTGTTTAATTCCGTTGAAACTGTTAATTTGTGTATGATATTTTTAAAATAAATCCACAAGTCCCGTTTTCATTTGAACATGCCTCGTATAATGTCATTCTTCCTATACAATTGTTTTTTTGGTTGACACTTAATGTGTTTTTTATCCTTTCTCGATAAAAACATTTTGTTAGAAATGTCGATTTAACCTGCTTTTTTTTACACAACTTTCCGATTAACTTTCTGTTTTGTTATTTCGCAATTACTAACACTTCACTTATTTTTGTTTATTGACTATGTAGACCAGTGTTTCCCAAAGTGGGCGGTACCGCCCCCCAGTGGGCGCTGAAGCTTTCTAGGGGGCGATAGTGGGTTCAGGAATATTTGGGGATTTTCAGACGATTAGGGGTCGGTGGCTCCTTAAAGAAAAAATTAATAATAAATATTTTAAAATAAATTATCTTCGTGATTTAGCGATTGAATAATCATTTTAAAATTAGAATTCTACATTTGAATTCATCTTATGCCCGACTTACACGATCACATTTTTCATCAATTTTCTATTTCATGTATATAATCATTTGATAATTGATCATGTACGACAGAAATATATATCAATTTTCTATGTCAAAGAGAAAATAGAGCATGTATATATATATGGCGGTGGGGTGGGTGTGGGTGGGGATAGGTGTTGGCAAACTGTTAAAATGTGTAGGGGGCGTTACAAAGTTTATGTTGTGAAAAGTGGGCGGTGGGCCGAAAAAGTTTGGGAATCTATGATGTAGAGCAATTATTCTGACAAGAAAGCATAGACTGCAGGTGATGGAAAGTTTAAAGTGTATATAATGAAAAAGTAGTGAAACACGTAAGAACAAAGTACTTTTGTTTTACAAAATACATAAAATGGTGACGATACACAGCAACGTTTCGACCAAAAAGGCCTTTATCAAGGAAACGAAATGAAATAGTATCATTTCGCCCATGTTTTTCCAGAGCTCGCAAGGGGAGCAAAGAATAGTAACACTGCGACCTACAAGGCATGTCGTAAGAGGCGACTGAGACAGGGGTCCGCCTGTGCGTTGCCGGAGTTCTCAAGGGGATCAAAGAATAGTGTCGCAGAAATCGAATGTGCTGGCCTACTTGTTGGCGCATAAATGGCACAACAGACTCGGATCACATACAGATCACACAGAGAGTGGTTTAACAAGGGGTCGACATGGAGTGTTCAAAGAAGAAATCTGTAATATGTACATATTACACCAAATATATTTCATTAGTGAGCTCAAGTGGGTAAATATCAGTCTAGTTAATTTGCATTCTGTCTTCAGGGGACGGACGGACCCACCCACCCACCCAGCAAATTCTCTAGCATTGAAGCAAGCTATAATGTAACTTATATTATTTCTTCTTCTTGTTCAGACGCTCCATATCAACGTTAATTAAACCACTATTTGTGATTTCTATGTGATCTTAGTATAAAAGCGATTGTACATTGCGTCAGTTACGCGCTTACAAGTAAGCCAGCACATTCGATTTCTGCGACGTTTTTTTTATTTACTAGGTTAGCTTCCCTAGGAGCCTACCTCAGTTGCCTCTTACGACATGCCTTGTAGGTCGCAGTGTTATTATTCTTTGCTCCTTGCGAGTACCGGCAACACAGGGCGATATTACAGATTTAAGATCACTGGTATACATACATACCAGACGTAGAAAATTAATTACTGTATGTTGATGGACATACCTTACAAAGCTATACTTTAGTGAGTTTACTCAACCATCATCATCATCATCATCATCATCAGTTCTAATCGCTCCTATGGGCACACGCAGAGACAACGCAATGTCTATACAATTCAATTATAAGCTTTTCTTTCTATCTCAAACCTAGTACAATGGATGTGTTTAAGATCTGCTTCGAAAGTTCTCCAAGTGCCACTGGGCCTCCCTTTTTTTCCACTGACCTGCGGTGTCCACTCCATGGCCTGACTGCATTTGACTAAATCATATTTACGTGAATTTGCCAACTGATCGTCTCCCTTATTCCTTTACAACAATTTATTAACTGATCGTCTCTCTTATTCCTTTACAACAATTTATCAACTGATCGTCTCCCTTATTCCTTTACAACAATTTATCAACTGATCGTCTCTCTTATTCCTTTACAACAATTTATTAACTGATCGTCTCTCTTATTCCTTTACAACAATTTATTAACTGATCGTCTCTCTTATTCCTTTACAACAATTTATCAACTGATCGTCTCTCTTATTCCTTTACAACAATTTATCAACTGATAGTCTCTCTTATTCCTTTACGACAATTTATTAACTGATCGTCTCCCTTACTCCTTTACGACAATTTACCAACTGATCGTCTCCCTTATTCCTTTACGACAATTTACCAACTGATCGTCTCCCTTATTCCTTTACGACAATTTATCAACTGATCGTCTCCCTTATTCCTTTACAACAATTTACCAACTGATCGTCTTCCTTATTCCTTTACGACAATTTATTAACTGATCGTCTCCCTTATTCCTTTACGACAATTTACCAACTGATCGTCTCCCTTATTCCTTTACGACAATTTACCAACTGATCGTCTCCCTTATTCCTTTACAACAATTTATCAACTGATCGTCTCTCTTATTCCTTTACGACAATTTATTAACTGATCGTCTCCCTTATTCCTTTACGACAATTTACCATCTGATCGTCTCCCTTATTCCTTTACGACAATTTACCAACTGATCGTCTCCCTTATTCCTTTACAACAATTTATCAACTGATCGTCTCCCTTATTCCTTTACGACAATTTGCCAACTGATCGTCTCCCTTATTCCTTTACGACAATTTACCAACTGATCGTCTCCCTTATTCCTTTACGACAATTTACCAACTGATCGTCTCCCTTATTCCTTTACGACAATTTATCAACTGATCGTCTCCCTTATTCCTTTACGACAATTTATCAACTGATCGTCTCCCTTATTCCTTTACGACAATTTACCAACTGATCGTCTCCCTTATTACTTTACAACAATTTATCAACTGATCGTCTCTTTCTGTCTCTCTTATTCCTGAACGTTCTCATTGTTCTACCAGGGCTGTATCTAACACTACTATTTATCAATACAGTGTAGCTAATGGAACATGCTGCTGAAATGATTCCTAACAATATTTGTCTGTTTTTCATTGCAGCTTCTGTTACAGTCTTTACCCAAAAAAAAAATAGATTTGGATTGTTAGCTCTAATCCAACTCACGAGAACCTGGGGGATATTGTACATATATAGGAGAGAACTTCTTCTTCTAACACATCATATCGACCACTTATTAACCACTCTGTGTGATTCCTATGTGATCTGAGCCTAAGAGCGATTGTGCGTTGTGCCAGTTATGCACCTACAAGTAGGCCAGCACATCTGATAGCGATGACTTTTATTTACTAGGGTAGCTTCCCTAAGTCCTACATTAATCGCCTCTTACGAAATGCCTTGTAGGTCGCAGTGGTAGTATTCTTTGCTTCCTACTAGCTCATACGGAAAATCGAAAATACTTGTTTAATGGGGGCTGGTTTTTGTATGTTTAATAGAACACTGTACGCTTTTTTGCAATTTTACTCAATTCTACGCGTTCATGGTTATTTATTCGTGAAAAATATTCATAATACTGATACTCCCTAGCTAAAACTTAGCATGTAACATAATATTCTTCTTCTTCTGCGTTCTCACTAGATTGGGATTTCGGATTCTCTAATAAAGGCAGCCGTCTGCCTCAGATTATCAGCCACGCTATACAGTTTGTCTTCTGCGTTCTCACTAGATTGGGATTTCGGATTCTCTAATAAAGGCAGCCGTCTGCCTCAGATTATCAGCCACGCCATACAGTTTGTCTTGGACGCTAGTGTAAGTGGGCCACCTCTTTCTTCTCAAGTCTGCATACTGGGGGCAGTTCTATAGGATATAATTCCTATGATTTCTGCTTCCCTGTTTGTGCCGACCTCTTCCCGCAGTAAATTTTGGCCACCATCGTGATGGTAGGTCTGACATTCTTACTGTGTGGCTAAATCTCTGAGGTAGATTGGCGACCGTAGAATCCGTTATCCCATTCCTCATTGTGAGGGGTCGTTGCACCATGTTATGCGCCTTACGGCATGGTGCATCCGTTTTCTGCAAGCATTTGTTTCGGGTTAGCGTTCCCTAGCGGACACGTGCATCCGATTTCAGCCAAACCTCTTTACTCGCCTCTTACGACATGCATGGCAGGTAACACCGGTTCTATTCTTTACACACCAAATTTGGGCCCTGGTAACCACTCGGGCGGTAACATAATATAACCTTGATTTAGCATGTTCTGTTATTTTTAAATTGAATTAATCTATATACAACAATACTGGAATGCGAGGATCACTCGACAGTTGTGGTCTTATTTACTAGAATTTGTACATGAACCCGCCATCCGTATGTTGTCGGAGGCCATGGTATATCCTACTTGTTGAAGAATTTGTCAAGATCAACTTATTGGGTCTCGTGTAACACAGATAACGGCAGGGTGGATACTCATCATCATGTTTGTTTAATCTAGCTTTGTCTAACTACAAAACACTTCGAGCATATTTTTATAACATCCTCTGCGATTAGGGTGTTTCTCACAGACTCTGCGCCCCTTTCAGCTAGATGAAAGCAGCATCAGCATTGTTTACACAGTAGTACCAGACGACTATTCTGAATGAGTTCACCATCCCCTCCCACCTCACAAATAACTTCGAAAGTTCCGATACCCGTTTTTAACTGAGTATACTAGGGATTAAAATGGCGGTGGGTTGGGAATACCCTACGGAGGACACAGTCGAGTGTCACTAGACAAGCACTTGAGTGGAACCCACAAGGAAAACGGAAAAGAGAACGTCCTAAACAGACCTGGAGACGAAGTTCTTGAGTGCTGAACTATCCTGGGAGACCATTAAGAAAATAGCCAGAGACGGGAAAAGTGGCGAACATCTGTTGAGGTCCTATGCTCCCTGAGGAGTGGAGTGGAATAAATAACTGAGTATATTAGGGATTCGACTGTAGGAAAATGAGAACACTCTACACTAGGTGGGTGTACCTTAAATTTCTCCAAGTTGCTCTTCCGTTCTTGAGGTGATCTGTCTCCATGCAGACATACACAAGAGTAGTTTTCTGTACAGAGAGAGCACAACACAAATATATTACTGGTTGGTCAGACATACATGCATCATCATCGTCACTGTCACAGCCCCTACCACCGCCTCCACCAGCATCAACACCATCATCCTCATTATCATCGTGATCGCCATCATCATGTGTCTCCCTCCGGCTTGGTTAAATGATTCCTGATCGACCTTAGTACATTCCGACAGTGGTCGCTAGAAAATGTACTAAACTCAGTTCTGATCACTATTATACAGGATGTTCTCTCTCTTTCTCTCTCTCTCTCTCTCTCTCTCTCTCTCCGATCCCTTATACAGGGTGTACAAGATAAAAGCAGCTTTCTCAAGGACGCCAATCTGGTATGTGTTTATGAAAATGAGAAGGTTCAATTCTGACGTGGTATAGGTGAAGTGAGCGAGTATTTCTGTGATGGTGTGTTTTTATGGTGCGGGAAGGGACGATATAGTAAGAACCGGTTTAAAAAGGGTTTTAAGCCGAAGGATTGACTTCATTGCACCGGGTTTTATCCCATATGGCTCGGTCCTCTCCGCAGAAATGGCACACCATCTGCCCAGAGTATTGCACAAAGCACGAACTCCGTAGCTCTGGAAAAACTGCACTCGTGTACAGAAGGCCCACGACATTCGACTCGCAAAAACTGCACTCGTGTCCGAACCCACGACATTCGACTCGCAAGGCAAAGGGCTTAACCACTCAGCCACAGAGACCGCTGAGTAAGAACCGGTTTAAATAGTAAATAGACAAAACGCAAAGCGTACCTGGTACTTTTTGATTTGTCATTGGGGTTGCTTTTATCTTGAACGCCCTTTACATAGCGGCCAACGCTAAAAAAGACAGCTGAAATTCCCATTGAAGTGGGCGATGTACGAAATCTACAAATCAGATCTGGAGAAAACCGTAGGGAGGCTGCGGTAATACTGGATAATCGCCCGTTGAAGTAGGCTGACTTTTGCATATGTACTCAATTTTAGACATACAGGAAGTGAATGCAAACATCAGACAGACAATACACTTGTACAGACATACGGACAATTAGTTAATATAAATTACACAGACAATACGATTGTACATACACACATACAATTGGAAGTACACATATAATATACACACGCAAACAGAGATACAATAAACTCGCACACATACCTCTGAAGTCGGAGACGGCACACCTGGATGGTGGGGGACATTTATAATATGAGAAGCAGACCTTCACGCAAAAATCAACAATAAGCGCCATGACGACGCCTGAATTCACAGCAGCCGAACGCAAGAAGAAGAAGAAGAACTTGTAAACACGTTGACATAAAAATTACTCGTGCATACAATTCACCCCTCTCTCACACAAACACAGAGATAGACACTTCTCACACAATGACATGCATTAGACAGACAATACATTTAAACAGACAGGCGCCCGAGTGGTTACCGGGGCCAAAATTTGGGGTGTAAAGAATAGAATAACTGCTACCTGCCACGCATGTCGTAAGAGGCGACTTAGGAGGTTTGGCGGACATCGGATGCACGTGTCCTAAATGTTTAGAAGTCTATGCGTTTAGGGGCCTACCAAACCAATGTGCAACATATACACGTTCTTGGCAAAGATCAAACATATCAAAGAGTGATTAAGATTGATCGTAACGAACGAACGCGAAGAATAAGAAGAAGAATACAGACAGGCACTATACAGACACTATGCTGTTCCGTGTGTAATAAAATGATCAGAAATCAAATGTAACTAAGGCTGGAGATAAAAAAAAAAGAAATGCTCCCAAATTTAATATGTAAACTCATTCAACCTATCATCAGTTTGTCTGCCTGCCACCGGGCTTGTTCACGAGTAGGGTCTATGACTTTAAGCCGACCAGGAAGTTGAGACATTGACATTTATTCTGTTACCAGTATGCGTTATACAACTCTATTTGACAGGATGCCAAGGGCTAGATGTGTCCATGTGTCTAGAGTTAGGTGAGGAGAATGTGTTAAATGATCGTGCTCTCTCCTCGCAGCGATGAAATCTCAGTTTCTTCACGTTGCTGCCACGGCCAGACATATGTGGGAAAATGAAGAACACGGCTGATATATATGGACAAATGAAGAACACGGCTGATATATATGGACAAATGAAGAACACGGCTGATATATATGGACAAATGAAGAACACGGCTGATATATATGGACAAATGAAGAACACGGTATATATATACACGAATAAATGAAGAACACGACAGATATATATGAACAAATGTATATATATATATATATATGTGTGTGTGTGTGTGTGTGAATATACTAGCGTGCAGCTGTGTGTGTGCACATGTATGAGTACATTTGTGCATATAGTTTAAAATATAGACAGTATACATGTCAGTAATATATGAGAATAGACATACTATAACCGGCGTGTTTCTGTTCACATAATCACATCGTATGCCGATGGGCAAGGACAAAGATATTACCCAACACTGTATTGCCCAATATATACTCCATAGTGTGAAAACCAGGTTACAATAAGAATAATTGGTGGAATATTTTCCCAACCGTAACAGCTCTCAGGTCGACCCAAGCCTTAATTGGGTATCAGGAAAAGCACTGAGAAGTAAAGGCAGCCGTTGTAATATTGATGACATCCCATATCATATGCCGATGGTTATGGAAAAATATGGGCTTGAAACAGTAATATACCAAATATATCTCGAGGCATGAACAAGGGTGGAACGACGACCTCTGAGAGTTAGAAAAGGCGCATAGTGTAGACATACTATTAGGCGAAGATCATAAAGCCCAAATATACGGCGAAAAATGATCGTTAAAGAGCAATGAACACACGAAGCAGCCGACAAGTGACCGTTCCAATGACCAGTCCTAGAAGGGTCGTACGTTTTACTAAACCGTAACGACCTCACCCAGTCAGAAAATTTGCTCTTTGGCGTTGATCCAAAACAAAATACAAGGCATTAACATGATCATTAAAGAGTGTGCATCATACGATGAAAAAGGAACGCCGCACTAAGTCAGAAAAGGCTGCAAAGTACAAAAAGCCATTTGACGTAGATCCAAGCCCAAATATACGGCGATAAACGGATCATTAAAGAGAGTTGTACAGAAAAGGGACGGAAAGTGTTTGACTGTCAGCAAAACAGACTCGAACATTTCATAGGCTGAAAACTTCGGTTTCGATGCGCTCGTCCTACATTAGTAGGGGCCTAACTGGGGCGCAACATTCTAACCGTTCTTGGCAAAGACTGTTTATATATCACAATAAGAATGATCAAAATGACCGAGAAGATCGAACGAAACAAACAAACAAATGAAAAAAGGGTTCCTTTGAAAAACAAAGATCTGACCTGAGCGCAATAGGAAGATCAAGAGGCATAGACAACAACAAAGAAAGAGTACAGCATAACGGGGTCACAATAACCGCTGCGAGATAATTGATTCCACATCAAGAGCTTTACCTTCACGGTAAAAGCAACTACACACGAAACGGCAAATAAAACGAGGCTAACCTCTTCTTCTTCTTCTTCTCTGAACGCTCCATATCGACCACTTGTTAAACCACTCTTTGTGATTTGTATATGATCTGAACCTATGAGCGACTGTACGTTGTGCCAGTTATGCGCCTACAAGTAGGCTAGCACTTCAGATTTTTGTGACGCTTTTTATTTATTAGGGTAGCTTTTCTTGGCCCCTGCCTCTTACGACAGGCCTTGTAGGTCGCAGGGTTACTATTCCTTGCTCCCCTTGCGAGTCCCGGCAACACACAGGTGAGACTAACCTCTAAATAACACGACTCACACAGCAGTTGCAGAATGTAAGTTGGAATGGTCTCATTCTAAATGATAAGAACACGGAAGTGATAACCATCTTCTCATAAACAGTAACAGCTGGATAGCAGCATGGCACTAAATAACACATACCGTTACCATAAATATATCGATTAAAATACACGAGAACTCTGATAACAAGTGAAAGCAAATGTATTTCATCAATAAATAATAGACTACAGCAAATAATGATAGATAGAATCAATGTTCCAGTAAATGTATAATGCTCGTCATAACGATTGTGTGTTAACGTAAGTGTGATAGTTGTTTAAAGAGTTTAAAGAGTTTAAAGCCGAAGGATTGACTTCATTGCACCGGGTTTTATCCCATATGGCTCGGTCCCTCTCCGTAGAAATGGCACGCAACCTGCCGAGAGTATTGCACAAAGCACGAACTCCGTAGCTCCAGTAACAATTCTAGGGTTTCTGGAAAACTGAACTCGTGAACAGAACGGCGCGGTCCAGATTCGAACCCACGACCTTCGACTCACAAGGCAAAGAGATTAACCACTTAGCCACGATAGTTGTTTTTTGTTATATAGTACCGTCTCTGGGGTATAGAAGTTATTCTTCATCTTCTTCAGTGATCTCTGGTCATGTGCTTACTCCACCGTGGACCACAAACTGGGCAGTTAGTTTCAGGTCTGTCAGGTTTCCCCAAAGATTAGTTTTTATGTTGACTGGGTGTGGTCACATGTTGATTCTCAGCTCACACAGGAATAGGCAGTCTTGCAGGACCGACTCCGGTGTCAGTTCCGCCTGCTGACACTGGCATAGAGCTGTTTGACTTAACGTCTAGTCTATGTGTCTGTTGAGTCTGCAGTATCCTGTATGTAGTCGAAATATAAAGAGTCCTGGTCTGTTACGTCTAGGTTTTTGAGAGAGTATTTTCCATAATTATATCCGTTTGTCTCTTGGTCTACAGCAGATTTTCTCTTGATGAACGGTTTAACATCTTGAAAAGACAGTAGTTGGTAGATTTGTGAATGGAAGTGAGAATGTTTTTCTGTGTGTTAAAGTAATCAATGTATTCAACGAACAGCTCTCATTTATGTCATATGGTCAAGTCACAGACACTGGAACGAGTACGGGAATTAGGAGTTAAGTTTGGACATGCCAGACTGTGTCGTTTTTGTGGTAGAGAGAAGTCATACTTATCAACTTCTCATGGGTCATCATCATCAGGTGCCGTGCCGGCTTGTGTAGGCGATCATGGATCTCCATAAATCTCTGTCGTTGGTGTTTGCTATCAACTCAGATGTTGACGTTCTACCGTGCCATGAAGTCAGGCTATCCACAATTTTCTCTCTTTGTCTTCCTCTGTCTCGTCTACCCTCAATTTTACCGGTTGTCACAATGTGTTCTAAACCTCCCCTCATCACATGTCCGAAAAATGATGACTGTCTCTTTATTATATTGATGATAAGCGCTTTCTCTGTGTCTTGATCTCATTCAACATCTCATGGGTACGGTGAGCAAATAGATTTTAGAATGATTGCTGCAGCAGAGGACAGAACACGCATGTAAATGCCCAATGTGCCATGACGTCGATTGCATAACATAACATCTGAGGGATACAAGTGCGAAGCTTTTTATTTACTAGGGTAGCCGCTCGAGTGGTTACCGGGGCCCAAATTTGGGGTGTAAAGAATAGAGCCACTGTTACCTGCCACGCATGTCGTAAGAGGCTACTGAGGAGGTTTGGCTGAAATCGGATGCATGTGTCCTAAACATGTAGAAGTCTATGCGTTGAGGGGCCTACCATACCAATGTGCAACGTATACACGTTCTTGGCAAAGATCAAATATATCACAAAGAGTGATTAAAATTAGTCGTAAAGAACGAACACAAAGAAGAAGAAGACTAGGGTAGCTTCTCTAGACACCTACCTCTTACGACATGCCTTGTAGGTGGCAGTGTTACTATTATTAGCTCCCCATGAGAGCCAGATATATTAGCAAACATAAAACACCTGACTCTTAAACAGAGATTGGGACATAAGTTGCAATAAATGAGATGATATCATCCAGTCTGTTCCCCGACCTAGCTGTGCCCGTTCACATAGGCAGTACCACTGCAATCTGGTAGGCGAGTAGGGCTCCAAGAAGGAAGTCAAAACCGGTTCAAAAATGTCTTGCTGGAACTGAAAATGTCAAACCGAAACGAACGCACACACACACATATATATATATATATCAGACTCACTATAAACTGTGAAGCAAAGTAACAAACACCCTACTCAGAGTCAACGAACATGCATATATCTAGACATGAGACATTGAATTATAAAGTACTGACTTCCTCCACGCTGCAGCATGTACTTTTCCAGGTTGTCACAGTCCACTTTTGTCCTGCAGAAGATAAGAGCAACATCCATCTTGTGTTCTTCTATGGCAGTAATAACGTACTCCCCCTTCAGTATCTTGACAGCCTCCGAGTATGTTTCTGAAGACACATCAGAGAAAACAAAACACAACAATATCAGTTAAAGTTCATCAATGGATGTTTACGTAGAATTGAGGGACTGAAGGGGTATGATAAGATTACGAACGAGAAAGAACTAAGCAGATACCAGTGGAGAAAGAGCTAAGGAAGAGACGTGGTCGATGAACATACATTGTGAGACCGATCGGAAACAATGCAAGATAGCCAATGTTTACAGGGAACCCACAGGGAAAGAGGAGTAGGGGAAGGCTTAGACATACTTGGAGAATAGCGATGGAGACTGATATTAAAAGGATAGGTAAATCATGGAAAGAATTGGATGTCAGAGAGAGGAAGAGGTTTGTTGAAGACCTGTGCTCCGTTGGGAGTTGAAAGGTGAAGAAGAAGGTACAGTTACAATATTGGACTTGTCAAGGAATAAAGAAACATAAATGAAATGAGTTATATTGTGTGTTTATTATTGGGTAGTAAGCTCGATCACAAACAAGTCTACCTGGTTCAAACCCCAAGGTGAGCAAATTTGGAAACAATTTCGTTTCCGTGGGATTTTACAAAAATAAAAATAGACCTCACCGTTCAGAAAGCAATGACAAACTACTGAACGTATTAGTGGTGACTAGAAAATCAACGACTCGTTTACTGTGGTTGATGGCTACCTCCTGTAAAGGATATGCCACGATTTTCATTGTATATCGTTGGTTGCTAAAACAGGCTGGAAAGTGTGCGTATGTATGTGCACTTGTGTGTGCTTAGACATGTTGGTTTTTCATAATCTTCTTCTTCTTCTTTCGATCTTGAACGGTCATTTATAAACTACTTTTTGTTATTCGAGCTATTGGGCGTAATTATGTTGTGCTATTTACATTTGCTATCTGATTTCGTCATGCAGTTTTGTTCAGGTTTGATCTCTCTTGCCTATGTCCTCACAATGTCTATGAGCCGTATATTATTCGGGTTCTAGAACCTGGCCATAGTACTAACCAAACTGCTGTACTTCAGCGAGACATGGGTACTGTATAGCAGACAAGCAAGTACTAACCAAACTGCTGTACTTCAGCGAGACATGGGTACTGTATAGCAGACAAACAAGTACTAACCAAACTGCTGTACTTCAGCGAGACATGGGTACTGTATAGCAGACAAGCAAGTACTAACCAAACTGCTGTACTTCAGCAAGACATGGGTACTGTATAGCAGACAAGCAAGTACTAACCAAACTGCTGTACTTCAGCGAGACATGGGTACTGTATAGCAGACAAGCAAGTACTAACCAAACTGCTGTACTTCAGCGAGACATGGGTACTGTATAGCAGACAAGCAAGAAAACCAAACCACTTCCACACAAGTTGTCTACGCAAACTATAAAGAAAATGGCCGGACAAATTTGTAGATACAGAGTCCTCATAAGAACTAAGATTCTAAGTGTCAACACCATTGTTTCAAAAGGTCTAGGTAAGATGGGGGTCGTTAACGTTGCTCGGATGTCTGATAAACGTATACCAAAAACAGTTGATATATGGCGAGCTTGAAGGGGGCAGACGATGGGTTGATGGACATAAAAAAAAAACGCTTTAAAGACACCCTGAAAGTGTCTGAAAAATGCTTCGATAAAGACATTACGTGCTGGGAATCCCTTACGAAAGATCGCAAAATGTGACGCTGTAACAATACAAGATGAACACAAATAACAGAGAATCGTCATACTGCTGAGACGCGG
The DNA here is from genome assembly GCA_020796225.1 of Arion vulgaris. Lineage (NCBI taxonomy): Eukaryota > Metazoa > Mollusca > Gastropoda > Stylommatophora > Arionidae > Arion > Arion vulgaris. The sequence goes on from CM036755.1 coordinate 22,719,488, forward strand.
AGAAAACTGTAGTAAAACTAGCGATGACGAAACACGTAAAAACAAAGTACTGTAGTTTTACAAAGTACAAAACAATACACAGTGACGTTTCGACAAAGGCCTTTATCAAGCAAAGGTTACACCAGAAGTGATCACTTCTGGTGTAATCTTTGCCTGATAAAGGCCTTTTGGTCGAAACGTCACTGTGTATTGTCATTGTTTTTGTACTTTGTTTTTACGTGTTTCGCCATTGCACGAAAAGACGAAAAATGCAACACCCACATGCCCAGCCTTGATTATGTCTGCCCCATCTGTGGTAGGGAAATGCGTTCAAGGATTGGACTCTCCAGCCACCCCCGCATATACCACAGAGGCGCAACAACACACGTCTGAAGCTGCTGACATCATTGCTTGCGATAGACGGTTATTCAAGAATGAATGAATGTATGTGCATCTAGTATATATGTCAATGTCCTGTGATAGCCTATGTATGTAGTAGGTACATATGCCTGTACTTATATATATATATGTATGTGTGTGTGTGTGTGTGTGTGTGTGTGTATCTCTATATCCTCTTCGTGTCCCGATGGACACATTAGGTTTACACAAGAGGCTTCCACAAGAGACTTCCACTGTTGCCTTTCTACCAACCGTCTCCCACGTCATGCTACACTCCTTCAACTCTCTCTCACAGTTCTTCTCCATGTTTCCTTTGGACGTCCAGGCCTTCTCTTCCTATCCACTGTCCATTCTTTGAGCGGTCCTAGCCAATGCACCTACTGACATACGACATACACGTCCAATCCACCTCCATCTTCGTCTTTTCATGTGCTTGTATGCATGTATATAAAAAATGTGTTATTCAGACACTCCCACCGTCATCGAGATCAGCTGTCTGGTCAAATAATTGCAATAAAAAATGTAGAGATGTGTCATAAAGTAAATAATATTTTTGACAAGAGACAAGACTTGACAGTTTCAAGAACATGTCTAGACCAAACATATACGCACATACAACTCAGCTTACACACTCTTACAGTGATGTACTCTTACAGTGATGTACTCTTACAGTGATGTACTCTCAGTGATGTTATCTTACAGAGATGTACTCTTACAGTGATGTTATCTTACAGTGATGTACTCTTACAGTGATGTTATCTTACAGTGATGTTATCTTACAGAGATGTACTCTCACAGTGATGCACTCTTACAGAGATGTACTCTCACAGTGATGCACTCTTACAGAGATGTAGTCTTTCTTATAATCATGGAGTTTTTCTTACAGTGATGAACTATTACAATGAAGTACTATTACAGTGATGAACTATTACAGTGATGAACTATTACAATGATGTACTCTTACAGTGATGTACTATTACAGTGAAGTACTCTTACAGTGAAGTACTCTCACAGTGATGAACTATTACAGTGATGTACTCTTACAGTGATGAACTATTACAGTGATGAACTATTACAGTGATGAACTATTACAGTGATGAACTATTACAGTGATGTACTATTACAGTGATGTACTCTTACAGTGATGAACTATTACAGTGATGTACTATTACAGTGATGTACTCTTACAGTGATGAAATATTACAGTGATGTACTATTACAGTGATGTACTCTTACAGTGATGTACTATTACAGTGATGTACTCTTACAGTGATGAACTATTACAGTGATGTACTATTACAGTGATGTACTATTACAGTGCTGTACTCTTACAGTGATGAACTATTACAGTGATGAACTATTACAGTGATGTACTATTACAGTGATGTACTCTTACAGTGATGAACTATTACAGTGATGTACTCTTACAGTGAAGTACTCTCACAGTGATGTACTCTCACAGTGATGAACTATTACAGTGATGAACTATTACAGTGATGTACTCTTACAGTGATGAACTATTACAGTGATGTACTCTTACAGTGATGTACTCTTACAGTGAAGTACTCTCACAGTGATGTACTCTCACAGTGATGTACTCTCACAGTGATGAACTATTACAGTGATGTACTCTCACAGTGATGAACTATTACAGTGATGTACTCTCACAGTGATGAACTATTACAGTGATGTACTATTACAGTGAAGTACTCTTACAGTGAAGTACTCTCACAGTGATGTACTCTCACAGTGATGAACTATTACAGTGATGTACTCTTACAGTGATGAACTATTACAGTGATGTACTATTACAGTGATGAACTATTACAGTGATGAACTATTACAGTGATGTACTCTTACAGTGATGTACTATTACAGTGAAGTACTCTTAACAGTGAAGTACTCTCACAGTGATGAACTATTACAGTGATGTACTCTCACAGTGATGAACTATTACAGTGATGTACTCTTACAGTGATGAACTATTACAATGATGTACTCTTACAGTGAAGTACTCTTACAGTGAAGTACTCTCACAGTGATGAACTATTACAGTGATGAACTATTACAGTGATGAACTATTACAGTGATGTACTCTTACAATGATGCTATCTTACAGTGATGTACTATTACAGTGATGAACTATTACAATGAAGTCCACACTTCTAACACTAACAAACTCAGTATTTAAAAACGTGCTTTCAAAAATATAGATACCCTTATGAACCAGCTGTAAAAATACGTCACATAATATTCAACACGCTAATCGCATCGTATTATGTCGCATCTGTACATAGCGATCGATCGGTGTACTAGATTATGCGCATATACCACAGACAAGTTGATATATATATATATATATATTGTAATGTGACTAGCATACACAACGACAGGAATCATTCGGATTTGATAAATCAATTGTATCTTATATCTAGACGATTATCACAATTTTCGATGGAAGCGTAGCCCCACCGATAGTGTATATTTGATACGCCACTGAGGAGAAATCAATCGGAATGTACGGATCATAAATGGAAATCTGATGTCTTTTAATTTAACAACAGGTTGAATCCATGAGATGATGAAGCTAAGATGGGAGGTAAATGTGACAGTGTGTCCCGGTTGGAGATCTAGAGGCGTCTCTATTATTACCACAAGCACTAGATTTGAGAGATTGTCGTGTTTAAAGTCATGGAAAGTGTTATGTATATATATCTCTGATAGCACATCGTGGTTTCTCAAGTTGCTCAAGCTGGTACATGTGGGAACACTGGTCTTATTATCACTGGCTTGTGTTCAGTCAATAGTGAAGTTATTATACTGATGTAGTTCACTAATGTGTACACTACCAGTAGCCATCCACAAACTTATAGAGTTAGAGTTGGTTGTGACTCAGTTGACCAGCAGGTTGTGACTCAGTTGACCAACAATACTCGCCCGTGTGTTGCCGGGCTCTCATGGGGAGCAAAGAATAGTAACGCTGCGACATACAAGGCATGTCGTAAGAGGCGACTAACCTGCTGCCTTCCAGGTCGGCTGGGGACAGTCAAAGGTTGACGGAGAGTGAACTCAGTAAACGCTCGTTGAAATTGGACACGTCGCCAAAGGACAAGCACCAGAGCTCCAAATGGTACTGAAGATTGTGACGTAAAAATACGTTCTTGGCAAAGGCTGTTTATAAATCACAATAAGAATGATAAAATGGCCAAAAAAGAACGATCGATGGAGAGAGAGTAAGAGGCGACTGAAGTAGGAGTCTAGGAAGCTACCTAATAAATAAAAAGCGTCGTAGAAATTAGACGTGCTGGCCTACTTGTAGGCGCATAACTGGCACAACGTACGATCGCTCGTAGGCTTAAATCATATACAAATCACAAAGAGTGGTTAACAAGTGGTCGCTATGGAACGTTCGAAGAAGAACAACAACAATACAATGTCAGTATACAGTCATCAACAGTATCTGAAAAGGCTTGGGAAAATTGTATTTATTTATACAGTAGTAGCAGTACACCTAGCAGGAAAACTAGGCATGAAGAAACAATTATTAAGAGAAATCAAATTCAGACAAGTAAAGTATTTTGGTACATAAAAGACATGACGCCATGATAAAATTTTACTAGAGGGAAAGTTGAGGGGAAGAGCAAGAGGAAGACCGAGAGATAAGTGGGAGGAAACTTTAAGAAATGGACAGGTTACAGTCTAGCAGTGTGCAACACCAAGGTGAAAGACAGAGGATGCTGGAGATTCATTGCAGTCAACCTTCGATGTGGAGATGGCACCTGCTGATGATGAGCAGTACACCGCGGAATATTTACATTCCACGAATACAAGTTTGACAAGAATAGTTCATACATGGTAAGACCAGTAGATCATCATCATCATCATCATCAAATAGCTTGTCCTGAGCAGAACTTTGCCACCTTAACAATCCTTTGATATTTCTCTCTCTCATGGGTCAGATGTTCTGCTTCTGTAGTTGTCATGTTCAAAACATCAATTACATCCTGAATACATCTTCTCCGTTGTCTTTCAATTCTCTTCTTTGCTGGGATGTCTCCTTCCATCATTAGTCTTCTCTTGCTCTTCGAATCTCTTTATATTAAGGAGTCTCTGTGCTCGTCTCTCGTGCCAAAGGTACCAGGTTAGCTCCCTCGTGAAGCCATCTGGATATTTTTTCAGAGATCCTTGATCTTAGTGTAGGTGAGATCGAATTCCTGGTCCTATCGAAGACGGACGATAAAACGTAGGTCATGTTACTCAGTTTGAGCACGTAAAAGAACCCTTGGCAGCGTTCAAAATCGAGAAGAGCATGCTGGAAAGTCGTTGTCCGGGCAAAATTCATAAGAAAAGCTTGAAAATACAAAATTCCAACAAAAATATCTTCACCATCTTCAAAATTACATCGGGACCTTCGCCGGTGCTACGGAGTTTGTGCACTGCAGCTGAGATCTTTCTATGTAAGAAAAAGATCGGGGCACACATCGTTACTCGCCGAAGTGCAATGATGATGGTCCTATCAATCAATCAATCTCTTTATATGTCTAAAATATTTCAATTTTCTTATTTGTATCATCAGCCAGTTTTCTTTGATTTTGAGTTCTTTCTGGATAGATCTATTTGTTCTCATCTCCGTCCATGATATACGGATGACTCTTCTGTAACACTTATACTCAAAAGCACAGTAGATAGATATAATAATTGTATACACACAACCACGGACAGACAACACGGACATAAAAGCCGCCGCTATTAAAAGAACGTACAAAAAAAAAATCCAAGCAAAATACAGTATATTGATTGCAGATTAGCAGACATAAAAAAATGAAAATTCATGATAAAAGTCTCCATTTCACGGTAAACGCTGATGAGATTAATAATAAAATCACAATATTGAGATGTTGACTTTCTGTTAGCGACTTCTTCTGACTATATTATAAAATGAGATTGAAGATTTGTATAGAATAACTGTGTGGCTGGGAGAATGCTGGTTAGGGAATATTCTTCTTCTTCTTCTTCTTCTTCTTATTCGTCGAACGTTTCATATCTTATTCTTTGAACGCTCCATATCGATCACTTGTTAAACAACTCTTTGTGATTTCTATGTGATCCGAGCCTAGAGTGATTTTACGTTGTGCCAGTTATGCGCCTACAAGTAGGCCAGCACATCCGATTTCTACGGCGCTTTTTATTTACTAAGGTAGATTTCTAGATCTCTATCTCAGTTCCCTCTTACGACATGCCTTGTAGGTCACAGTGTTACTATTCTTAGCTTCTCTTGCAAGTCCCGGCAACACACCGGGGGAATCCGAGCCTAAGAGCGATTGTACGTTGTGATAGTTATGCGTCTACAAGTAGACCAGCAAGTACAATTTCTGCGGCGCTTTTTATTTACTTGGGTAGGTGGTCCTATGCTCATACCTCAGTCGCCTCTTACAACATGCCTTGTAGGTCGCAGCGATACTATTATTTGCTCCCCTTGCAAGCCCCAACAACCAACCGGTAGGTTAGGGCATATATATATATATATCTACACCCAAGACGTGAGAGCAGTGGTTTCTTAAGAATGAGTCAGTAGGTAATAAATGGTGACAATTTGAGGATTGTGTAAGTCGAGTCTCTGCAGATGATCTTCTACTAGCAGATATAATCTAATGAGAGAGAGAGAGAGAGGATAGAGAGAGAGAGAGAGAGAGAGAGAGAGAGAGAGAGAGAGAGAGGGATAGAGAGCGAGAGAAAGGGAAAGAGGGGGAGAGAGGAAGAGAGAGAGGGGCATGATGCGACTGCTATCGTGTGATTAACTTGCGACCAGTCGCAGATAGATATACATATACACTTTCAAGCAGACTAAGTGCTTGTGAAACAGACCGAGTGCTGCTTGTGAAACATAGTTAGTTGTTAACTAGGGGGGTCGAGACACAGCTATAGTTGACGTGACTGGTGGCCCTTACTTACAGTCGACTAGTGTTGTGCATGGGGGAAACGGGAAGTTTGTATTGTGTAAAGATTGACAGAATCAAATTGTTCATGTTTCGTTAGGATCAAATTGGTAAGTACTTTCAATGATTGATTAAATCCAATATTATATCTATAGTCAAGTGTAAATATTTTAATGATTGTCTCAGTATTATGTCAACAATGAAGTGTACATATGGAGGTCTCTGTGGCTAAGAGCTTTTCTTGCGAGAGTAGAAGGTCGTGGGTTCGAATCGGACCGCTCCGTTATGTTTACAAGTGCATTTCCCCCATAGATCCCTAGGATTGTTACCGGAGCTACGGAGTTCGTTCCTTGTGTAATACTCTCGGCAGGTGGTGTGCCATTTCTGTGGAGAGGAACCGAGCCGTATGGGGTACAACCAGGCGCAATGAGGTCAATCCATCGGTTTGAAGTGATATTTAAATTTGAAGTGAAATACTGAAATAATATTCACAATATTATGTGAACAGTGAAGTGAAATACTGAAATACTATTCACAATATTATGTGAACAGTGAAGTGAAATACTGAAATACTATTCACAATATTATGTGAACAGTGAAGTGAAATACTGAAATACTATTCACAATATTATGTGAACAGTGAAGTGAAATACTGAAATACTATTCACAATATTATGTGAACAGTGAAGTGAAATACTGAAATACTATTCACAATATTATGTGAACAGTGAAGTGAAATACTGAAATACTATTCACAATATTATGTGAACAGTGAAGTGAAATACTGAAATACTATTCACAATATTATGTGAACAGTGAAGTGAAATACTGAAATACTATTCACAATATTATGTGAACAGTGAAGTGAAATACTGAAATACTATTCACAATATTATGTGAACAGTGAAGTGAAATACTGAAATACTATTCACAATATTATGTGAACAGTGAAGTGAAATACTGAAATACTATTCACAATATTATGTGAACAGTGAAGTGAAATACTGAAATACTATTCACAATATTATGTGAACAGTGAAGTGAAATACTGAAATACTATTCACAATATTATGTGAACAGTGAAGTGAAATACTGAAATACTATTCACAATATTATGTGAACAGTGAAGTGAAATACTGAAATACTATTCACAATATTATGTGAACAGTGAAGTGAAATACTGAAATACTATTCACAATATTATGTGAACAGTGAAGTGAAATACTGAAATACTATTCACAATATTATGTGAACAGTGAAGTGAAATACTGAAATACTATTCACAATATTATGTGAACAGTGAAGTGAAATACTGAAATACTATTCACAATATTATGTGAACAGTGAAGTGAAATACTGAAATACTATTCACAATATTATGTGAACAGTGAAGTGAAATACTGAAATACTATTCACAATATTATGTGAACAGTGAAGTGAAATACTGAAATACTATTCACAATATTATGTGAACAGTGAAGTGTGAATAATTTAATTATCGCCTCAAGTAGTGAACAATAGAAAGCAATTATATCAATTATGTTAGTTTTAAGATAATCCTCATTGCAAAAGGTACAAGTTCATACGTACTCGACCTCAACTTCAGTTGATAAGGAAGGAGAGAAAGAGAGGAGGGAGGAGGAGAGAGAGGAGGGAGGAGGAGAGAGAAATAGGGGCTTGGTCATAATTATATAAGTATATTATTAGATGTCACCTCACCGTTCAGAAAGCAATGGCAAACTACTGAACGTATAAGTGGTGCCTAGAAAAATCAACGAATCGTTTACTGTGGTTGATGGCTGCGTCCTGTAAAGGATATGCCACGATTTTCATTCATTTCATTATTAGATGCTGACATATGTTTCCTGGAGGAGGGGTGTTGAATGGGGGAAGTTATTTGTGGTCAAGCCGTTTATCTTGCCTACAGAAGATAGTGGGTTCGAATCTGATCCACGTCGTTCGGTTCACATGTGCATTTTATATTTCTAAAATAGTAGCTGGAGCTACAGAGTGCAATAAGCTATGCAGGTGACGTTTTCTGCTGAGAGGAAGGTACCGAGACATATGTCTACACCAGGTACAATGTCGCCAATCCGTTACATCTGTAAATGCCTATATTTGCTATTGTTTTTCTTCTATGAGTTTTCCCTCTTGCCATCAAATACCGTGTACTTGCAGCTTATTTTCATCACCTGGTGTTAGTAACATCATTGAATACATAGCCGAGTCGTCAACAAGCAAGTAGGATAATCAAAGAACTAATGTTTATTAGTTATAGAATACGTGTGGTCTAATTGAATCGAATCTGTTGTTCCATAAAGCGTTCTTAACCATGTGTTGCCGGGGCTTGCAAGGGGAGCAACAGAATAGCAACACTGCGACCTACAAGGTATGTTGTAAGAGGCGACTGAGGTAGGGGTCTAGGAAGCTACCCTAGTAAATAAAAAGCATAGCAGAAATCGGATGTGCTGGCATACTTGTAGGCGCATAACTGGCACAACGTACAATCGAACTTAAGCTCGGATTACATACAAATCACAAAGAGTGGTTAACAAGTGATCGATATTGAGCGTTCGAAGAAGATCAAGCGCTTGTATAGAACGTACAGACATTCACTACCATCATTTTGAAAAGTCATTAACATTACCATTGTAGTTATCAACCACTACCACTACCAACACGAACATATTACCATTGTATATCGTCATTATCATCACCATCACCTGTGCCGGCTGGCGTAGGTGATCATGGATCTCCACAAATCTCTGGTGTTTGCTATCACATCAGATATTGACGCTCGCTCTACCGTGGTGCTGCCATAAGTCATGCTATCCACAATTTTCTCTCTCTGTCTACCTCTGTCTCGTCTCCCCATTGTATATAAACTTCACTAACAACATACATAAACACATCACTATTATATGGATGTGTCACTTCTAACATAAGTAAACACATGAATATTGCATACAAGATTCAACATATGGGCACTCAAATATTTCAACTACTTTATTTGTTGTTACAGTGCTTCCCTTCATCATGATGTTGCTTTCATAGTTCTGTTTCTTAGATATAATCATCAATCCTGATTTCTTTTTGACTTGCTAAGCTCAGATTTGTGTTTGTACTTTTGTTGTCTACTATAATATCAATGATTTCTTTGAGGACTTCTCTGTACTTTACTATTCAGACAGTATCATCAACGTATCTCAAGTTGTTTGTGTTGTGACCCTTTCATCCCACTGCTATTCCTGGTATATCTACTGAGGAAACAAAAATTGTGACATATCGTTTACTGGACTTAGCCATCAACCAAAGTGCTCGACTCTTTGATTTTATAGGAACCACTTATACGATCAGTAGTTTGCTATTGCTTTCTGAACGGTGAGGTCTATTTTTACCGTATTTTTCCACTGGAACGAATTAGCCCGCCGCGGAGTTTGAACCGGGTACGCTTGGGTTGTGATCAAGCTCTCTCTCTACCGTTTAAACTACAGACGCCCACTATTATCTACTATTGATTTGAAAATGCACTTTTATTTGTGTACATAGAGATCATATGTTAGTAGATATTCTTACCTAACTCCTTGTTGGATATAACTGACATTTCCTATTTGATTGTTACTAAATGTTGCTGCTACTTGTTGCTAATATAAGCTTTGGATTATTATTACAAATATATCAAACAAGCACAAATAAATAATAAATACAATAACATTATAGAAGTTACTACAGACATACACAAGCGCATGAATATTGAATGGAAGAGGCACTGTGAATAATGTCAAACATTTATTGGTATATATTTGATCTTAGGTGCTCAGCAAATGTACATGTTATGTCCAAATGTACATGTTATGTCCAAATGTACATGTTATGTCCAAATGTACATGTTATGTCATACAACCTCGCCTACAAACATACTCATTTCTCTAATCGTTCTACACTTCTTCTTCTTCTTCTTCCAATGCTCCATATCGACCACTTATTAACCACTCTTTGTGATTTGATTGTATGTGATTGTATGTTGTGCGCCAGTTATGCGCCTACAAGTAAGCCAGCACATCCGATTAATGCGACGCTTGTTATTTACTAGGGTAGCTTCTCTAGACCCCTACCTCAGTGGCCACTTACGACATGCCTTGTAGGTGGCAGTGTAACTATTCTTTGCTTCCCAAGCAGACCCCTACCTCAGTGGCCACTTACGACATGCCTTGTAGGTGGCAGTGTAACTATTCTTTGCTTCCCAAGCAGACCCCTACCTCAGTGGCCACTTACGACATGCCTTGTAGGTGGCAGTGTAACTATTCTTTGCTTCCCAAGCAGACCCCTACCTCAGTGGCCACTTACGACATGCCTTGTAGGTGGCAGTGTAACTATTCTTTGCTTCCCTCGGATGCCCCGGCAATACACGGGCGGTTGTTCACTAAATCTCTGGTACGTCTTATACGCGAGTAATACAAGTAGACTTTGACTTTTGATATCAAAATTATATGACATTGTGGGAGGAGGGTGTGTGTGGAGCGCGCATCGATAGCACAATTGATAACACACTGCGCTAGTAACAAGTGCGGTGGAAATTCCTAGGTTCGAGGCCAGCTTAGATCGAAAATGTTCGGTGTGCACACGGTATCTGAGGACTAATGGACTGGGGAGTCTCTGTGGCTAAATGGTTACGCCTTTGCCTTACGTATCGAAGAGAGTGAGTTAGAATTCGGACCTCGCTGCTCTGTTTATGAGTGCATTTTTTCAGATATTTCTAGTACCGTTGCCGGAGCTAAGGAGTGCGTGTTTTGTTAAGTATTTTCGTCAGGTGGCGTGCTAGTTCTGCGGAGAGGGACCGAGCCATATGGGGTAAAACCCGGTGCAATGAAGTAAATCCTGCATTAGACTCGTTAAACGATACGCAGTTTGAATATTTCCTATTTTGTATTTGAAGATCTAAATTACAAGTACATCCGAAGTCGAAATAAGGCTCGCCTGAATGGCAAGAGACATTGGTGATAAGGAAAGCAAGTCTTCAGGCACAAATGAAAATCCGTTACAGGTTGCATATTAAGCGTCATTACTACGATGCGTTTTTCCCTTGGCAACATATAGTTGTAAGACATGCACCATTGAAAAAACAGCGAGGAAGATCGTTAATCCTTTTGAATGTAAATGTTACAGAAGAGTACTTAGAATATCATGGACAGAGATATGAACAAATGCTACAGAAGAGTACTTAGAATATCATGGACAGAGAAAAGAACAAATGCTTCTGTTCTGCAACAGCTTGATATTAAAGAGAGTTGGCTATTAAAGAACATAAAATCAAGGACAATTAAATATTTCGGACACATCAAACGAAATGAGTGCCTAGAGAAGATAATCTTGGAAGGAATGATGCCTGGAAGAAGAATGAGAGGAAGAATTAGAAAACGATGGGTGCAAGATGTCATTGACGATCTGAGATTGACCGCTAACTTACGCCAGTCAACTTGCACGGAACAGAGAGTTTTTCAGAAGTGGTGTCATGGGAGCCAGTTTCCGAAAGAAACAAGCTTCTTGATGATGATGATGATGGATGATTGATGGATGATTGATGGATGGATGTTGGATGGATGATTGATGAATGATTGATGGATGGATGATGATTGATGATGATTGATGATGATAATTGATGATGATGATTATTGATTATGATGATTGATGATGATAATTGATGATGATGATTATTGATTATGATGATTGATGATGATAATGATGATGATGACTACATCAGAATTCATAGCGGATGAACAACTACAAAAAACAACAACAAAATAAATAAATAAAGTTACAATTAGAAAGTCTGTCCAGTTTTTGTTACAATTTGATAACGCAAACTGCATGAAATGAAATGAATCATATATTTTCTGATATGTCAACAACATTGCATTTCTCACTGTTTTGATTATATTTTGACTTGGATGTAAAGTTGATTATTTCATTATTATGAGCTATAAAAATGAATTCCAGACAATATTATACTACAGTAGAAAAGCTTTCAGTGGTTTAAATATGCTAAATCTGACAGTATGTCAACATGTCAACCCATTAACTAATACAACATTCGATTATGGTCAACAAAACACAGGGGAGCTACAAATGTCTAGTAAGAAATAAAACAAATCGTGGGTCACCACCAAATCTTCCATGATTAAATAAAAAAACCTACAAATTAGTGAAGTGGGTCGTAGACGGAGAATAATATAGCGTAGGTGTTTCGTGGATTGAAATCTGACTTAGAAATCTTAGTACTTGAAACTTCTTACAGACAGAGCAACATTCAAACAAATTATAAGAACAAATAGTACGTTTTATGTAGTTCGTTGAAGAACTACTATCATGATTCAGTTCATTGAAGAACTACTATCTTGTTTCAGTTCGTCAAAGAAATACTATCATGTTTCAGTTGATATGACAATTGCAATACTACTACTGCTGCTGCTACTACTATTACTGCTACTACTACTGCTGCTACTATTACTGCTACTATTACTACTATAACTGCTACTACGACTGCTACTATTACTGCTATTGCTACTACTACTGCTACTATTACTACGACTGCTACTATTACTACTACTGCTACTACTACTGCCACTGCTGCTACTACTACTGCTGCTATTACTACTACTACTACTACTAGTAATACAGTAATATCAATAGTAGCATGAATTAAAAAAAATAATAAATGAAAACTTATTGCTAATGAAATGTTTAATATTTGGTTTCAGTTTGCTATGCTTGAGAAATTTTGTTTTAACCATACTGTTATTTAGAAATATATTTTTGTCTTCACCCTTGTAATTCTGATTAACGTTAAAGCTGGAGAAATAAAATAGGGCGCCAGGGATGTATCACGCAGGCGACATGACGCCCGCTGACACTGCGTTGGAATACTGCTATAAAGTATCACTTAGTTTCTCTCTCTCGCGATCACCGCTTAGACAGATGTACCAGATTTCCTCATAAATTCTGCTGTTTTTTTAGGTACTCCGTCCCTCCGTACAACTTCTCATTTAGCTCGGTATTTTCCGGCCTGGTTTCGTTTCTCAGGCCTGCTAACAGTGGTCAGTCTTGCAGTAGGTGCCTCTGCCGTCATGTCCGCCTTCTCGCAGTGGCACAGGCTAGTTGTGCCAATTTAAAATTTGTTGTAATCACTTAGTTTAAACAAATAAAAAAGGAAAGAAAACAACTAAAAGAGATTGGTGACGGGGAGTGAAGTGATCCCCCACATCTGTCCACTGAGAAATGAAAACACTAACAGGAACTATGAAAGCACGTATGAGAATTCCTACAAGTACTAAAGTCAACTTCTCTCAAATCAAATGTTACTTGTTGATCAAGTCTGCAATACTGGACACTTGTTATAGATAGAGATTGTGAGGTTGGTTGTAGATTCTTCACACGTCAGACACTAATAGAGTCTAGATAGTCTGCCTGTACATGATTGATTTCTTTGTTCTATTAAACACAAACTACAATCAAGGATAACACACACACGCGCTCGCGCATACACACACACACATACAGGGAGAAATGAAGTAGTCGAAACATATGCAGTGCCAATACATCAAGACATCACAGAACGAGAGAGGATAGCAAGGGAGAGAGAGAGAGAGAGAGAGAGAGAGAGAGAGAGAGAGAGGATAGTGAGGTAACGAGAGAGGATAGCGAGGGTAAAAGAGAGTTCATGAGAGATGAGGAGATATTGGAGAAATACATCTTTGTATCAGGATATACTCACTTGATTTTAAAATGCAGTGACGTTCTTTCTTAGAATTTTCTTTATATTCTACACGTCTACCGTGCAAAGTTACCAAGGACGAGCATAATCAACCTATCTTGTCACCTGTGTGGTGCAGGGTCCTGCAAGGGAAGCAAGGAATAGCACCTCTGTGACCTACAAGACATGTCTAAGAGGCGACTGATGTAGGACCTATAGAAGCTACCCTAGTAAATAAAAAGCAACCCATAAATCGGATGTGCTGGCCTACTTGTACGCGCATAACTGGCACAACGTACATCGATCTTAAGACTCAGATGACATACAAATCACACAGAGTGGTTAACATGCGGTCAATATGGAGCGTTCAAAGAACAAGAAGAAGACAAATCTTATCTTGCCAAGAAAACGACAAAGTACAAGTCAGCACTATTATGTTTTCAAGTTCCTTTATGTCCGCTTGGGGGTTTGTTTCACGCTATTTCTGTTCTCTACACTTGTACTGAATACACAGCAAAACTAAAATGATGTTCACCGACAAAGCAAAATCTCAGCTACAAATTAGCATCAATAATCAAGACAATGAGACGATCACATATTTGGAATATCTTGGCTCTATAATTAACAACAATGGAGATTACATGAAAGACATTAGAAGAAGACTAGCTATGGCTTTCCAGATGGTAGCAAACATGAAGAAACTATGGCATGACACAAGCAAAGAAACAAAAGTAAGATTTCTGAGAACATGTATATTTCCTGTGGCAACGTATGGGTGCGAACCGTGGACCATAGCACAAACAGTAAAAAAAAACAAAATTAAAGCTTTTGAAACAAGGTGTTACAGAAAAGTTCTTAGAACATCCTGGACAGAGAAGATAAAAACAAAGACATCCTACAAGACCTGCATATCAAGGAGCATTGGTTCTTAAATAACACCATATTACGGAAGATGGAATATTTTGGCTATGTTAAACGTCGCAGTGGTTTTGAGAGAACGGTAATAGAAGGCATTGTTCCAGAGTACGAGGAAGGGAACGACCAAGAGGTAAGTGGCAGCAGGACACCAAAAGAAACATTGAACATGACGCTGGAGGAGGCGGGATAACTTGCTAGAGACAGCGAGTTTTTCAGACGAGTTGTGATGAAACCGACGTTCTCCTAAGGGACATGCTACTACTTGATAGTAGCAGAAACATGAAAAATAGACTATGACCTATTGGTCTCAATGCCGTTTTTGTAGCAGGTGCATCTCTGAGATCAAATAGATGAAAAGGGAGATCTTAGCTCTCATCATGTTTGTAAGAATGATTCATTTCAAGATAAGTACGACAATCGGCAAATCTCTGAGAGTAAATGCGTGATGGAAATTTCTGATGTGCACATAAACAAAAAATGATATCCCTCTGTCAAGATTAATATAACAAATTTATATCATAATACGGTTTAACATTTATTATTATTATTATTGGGACCTACTCGGATGTGACACAACGAGTGGGCCCAGTATGACTTAACGCATAAACTCTGAGCGTCATCAATCTTTCGAATGAGAGCGTTCGGAGTTTGTTTAAATGTGTTTTATTGTGCCATTTGGTGTTTTGTGAAGGCTCCCACCTTTTGGCTGTGATCAAGTTGGCACTAAGCTTTGATCTTAACCAAAGGGCCGGTATGTACGTATACTGGATAAAGTTAGTTTAATAAGTAACATTGCATACAAGTACCATTATCTCTCTCTCTCGCGATCACCTAAAGACTGATGTACCAGATCTCTCCATAAATTCATTCATGTAGAAATCTGATTCATGCAGCCTTAGCATAGGTGGGTTTCGTCACATCTTTAGCGCCATTTGGAGCCCTGGTGCTTATCCTTCGGCGATGTGTCGGGATTCAGCCAGCGTTTACTAGGTTCGCTCTCTATTAGCCTTTGGATGTCCCAAGCCGTGCTTCAAGGCAGCAGGTTGACTTCTACACATTTAGGACACATGCATCCGATTTCAGCCAAACCTCATTAGTCGCCTCTTACGACATGTGTGGGCAGGTAACAGTGGTTCTATTCTTTACACCCCAAATTTGGGCCCCGGTAACCACTCGGTCAGTACCATTATCTATAATCGTGCAGCAACAGAGAGGGAGGCTGGGAGGAGTTATCTTTAACTACTACAACTGTAAGCTTTAGATATCAAAAGACAATTATTTACTAACAATATCATTGATTGATTTATAGGACCATCATAATTGCACTTCGGTGACTAATCATGTGTGCTCCCATAGCTTTCTTACACAGGAAGATCTCAGCGGCAGTGCAGAAACTCCAAAGCACCGGCGAGGACCCCATGTAATTTTGAAGATGGTAAAATATTTTGCAGACATTTTATTTGAAATCTTTTTCTAATGAATTTCTTCCCCGGGCAGTGGCTTTCCAGTCTGCTCTTTTAGATTTTGTACTGATAAGGATTCTTTTAACTGCTCAAATTGAACACGGGACTTTTGTTTTATTGTCCGTCTCCGATAGGACTAGGAACTCGATCTCGCCTGCACAAAGATCAGGGATCTCTTCAAAAATATCCCGATGGCTCCACGAGGGAGCGAACCTGGTACTTGTGGCACGAGAGACGAACAGCTAATCTATACACCACAGAGACCACCATTCTATGCGTGTATACTAAGAAAAAGTGGTGGTGCGATGTTTTAGCGATGGGTTAGAGCGCGGTTCTTCATGCGGGAGACATGTGTTCAATTCAAGGTAAGGCCAATGATATTTTTCTGTTGTGGGTATAAATGAAAAGCCCTAACAATTTCGCGGCGACAGCACTAGCCATGCGGCCATTAAATTTCTCAGGCTCTCGTCACACCTATCCTACAAAATAAAAAAACAAAAATCTGTTTATTTATTTCTCTGAGTTCATTGTTCGCAATGTTATCACATCATCTCATCCCTCTTTTCTACGTAAACATCTATTTACAAAGGTCTGTGTCTAACTATTTCTTTGTTACTGATGGTAATACAATCTATAAATGGAAGAATCAAATAATGTTTTTAAAGTTCATTTTAAAATTGAAATGATGAAATCCGAGAGAGACAATTTCCTATTTGTTTTATTTTTAGTCTTGAATGTAGAGAAAGTATGATATAATTTAGACAGGGAGATAAACCAAGTCTTGAATGTAGAGAAAGTATTGATATAATTTAGGCAGGGATATAAACCAAGTCTTGAATGTAGAGAAAGTATTGATATAATTTAGGCAGGGATATAAACCAAGTCTTGAATGTAGAGAACGTATTGATATAATTTAGGCAGGGATATAAACCAAGTCTTGAATGTAGAGAAAGTATTGATATAATTTAGGCAGGGATATAAACCAAGTCTTGAATGTAGAGAAAGTATTGATATAATTTAGGCAGGGATATAAACCAAGTCTTGAATGTAGAGAAAGTATTGATATAATTTAGGCAGCGATATAAACCAAGTCTCGAATGTAGAGAAAGTATTGATATAATTTAGGCAGGGATATAAACCAAGTCTTGAATGTAGAGAAAGTATTGATATAATTTAGGCAGGGATATAAACCAAGTCTTGAATGTAGAGAAAGTATTGATATAATTTAGGCAGCGATATAAACCAAGTCTCGAATGTAGAGAAAGTATTGATATAATTTAGGCAGGGATATAAACCAAGTCTTGAATGTAGAGAAAGTATTGATATAATTTAGGCAGGGATATAAACCAAGTCTTGAATGTAGAGAAAGTATTGATATAATTTAGGCAGGGAGATAAACCAAGCCAACACAGTAAAGAAAGACAGCCAAAGTAAATGAATGAGAGACTGATATGGTATGATAAGATTACGAACGAGGAACTCAGAGAAAGAACTAGATACCAGTGGAAAAAGAGATAAGGAAGAGACGCTGGCAATGGACACACACTGAGAAGACCGACCGGAAGCATTGCAAAACAGGCATTGTTTTGGAACCCACAAGGAAAAAAGAGTAGTGGAAGGCATAGTAATACATGGAGAAGATAGATGTAAAATGATATTAAAATGATAGCAAAACGTAGAAAGAATTAGAAGGGATGGCAAAAGAGAGGAAGAGCTGGAAGAAGTTTGTTGAAGACATGTGCTCCGTTGTAAGTTGAAAGGTGAAGAAGTATTCAAATATTTTAGACAGGGACATAAACCAAGCCGCCTTCTTCTACTTTTTCTTCGAACGCTCTATATCGACCACTTGTTAACAACTCTTTCTGATTTGTATGTGATCCGAGCCTAAGCGCGGTTGTATGTTGTACCAGTTATGCGTCTACAAGTAGATCAGCACACCCGATTTCTGCGATGCTTGTTATTTACTAGGGTGGCTTGCCTAAGCCCCTACCTCAGTCGCCTCTTACGACATACCTTGTAGGTTGCAATATTACTATTCTTTGCTCCCCCATGAGAGCCCCGGCAATACACGGGACAGAAACTAAGTCAAACATTATTAAATGGAGAGAAACAAATTGAATGACATGAAGTAAATATCACGTAACAGTAGTTGATCAACACTTGCTATGTTGAAAATATCTGGAGAAATAAGACGCCACATCCAATTTCAGCTTTCTAGAATATGTGGTGTGAAATCTGCATAAACAATGACTAGCTAATCTGTCAATGAACTCTGTCTGTAAAAACAGCCTGGATAAGTTCAATAAAAGTGCAAACAAGGAGAGAGAGAAGGAAAGGAGAGAAAGCGAGATCGAGTGTGGAGAAAGCGAGATGAAGATATGAAAGCGTGAACAGACTGAGGGTGTGTATGTGTGTGTGTGAGAGAGAGAGAGAGAGAGAGAGAGAGAGAGAGAGTGAAAGAGAGAAAGAATGAGCGAAAGATGGAGATAAGTTGCTGATACAATGACATATATGTGAAGGTGATTAGGTACAAATATACACCCGAGTGGTTACGGGGCCCAAATTTGGGGTGTAAAGAATAGAACCACTGTTACCTGCCACGCATGTCGTAAGAGGCAATTAAGGAGGTTTGGCTGAAATCGGATGCACATGTTCTAAACGTGTAGAAGTCTACGCGTTTAGGGCCTACCAACCAATGTGCAACGTATACACGTTCTTGGCAAAGATCAAACATATGACAAAGAGTGATTAAAATTAGTCGTAAAGAACGAACGCAAAGAAGAAGAAAGAGGTACAAATATGTTTCTCGAATAGAGCAAAGATAAAAAAAGGCAACTTCTATACGTTGATTGATAGGACTATCATCATTGTACCGCGTGTTGGACCCTGCTGTGTGTAACCATGTGATCTCTTTCGTGCACAAGAAGATCTCAGCTGCAGTGCACGAACTCCGTAGCAGTGGCGAGGGTCACCGATGAAATTTTGAAGATGGTAAAGATATTTTTGTAGGAATTTTTTTTTTTTTTTACTAATGAATTTTGTTCGGGCTTTCCAGCCTGCTCTTTTAGATTTTGAACTGTCACTGGTTCTTTTACGTGCTTCAATCGAACACGGGACCTACGTTTTATCGTTCATCTCCGATAAGACTAGGAACTCGATCTCACCTACTCTGAGATCAGGGATCTCTGAAAAAATATCCAGAAGGCTCCACGAGGGAGTGAACCTTGTACATTTGGCACGAGAGACGAGCACCTAACCTATACCCCAGAGAGACCAGCATTCTATATAATAATAATAATAATAATAATAATAATAATAAAGTCCATAACCCGTTAGGGTCGTAGGGTGTCACTGTGGAGACAACAGTACAAAATGCACGCCATGAATCTTTGTCTTCAACTCCTCGGGCGAGTATAGAGAAACTCTGCCCTGACCAGCTCTTGATGTTGTCAAACCAGGATTTTCTCTACCCTCCGTCCTTTCTTTATTCTAACCTCAACTGTTCCCTGTAGAATAGTCTTAGAGAGTGAGCTATATCTCATCACATGCCCGAACCACGCAAGTTTACGCCGTTTCACGAATGTCAAGAGTGGTACTTGTCGACCTGCAAAGTTGGTTATTTGGTCTCTTACATACATACACCATTCCATACGTTGCATACTAAAAATAGTGGAAAC
Organism: Arion vulgaris; assembly: GCA_020796225.1. Lineage (NCBI taxonomy): Eukaryota > Metazoa > Mollusca > Gastropoda > Stylommatophora > Arionidae > Arion > Arion vulgaris. The sequence continues at coordinate 22,739,610 of CM036755.1, forward strand.
AAGTCTCTCAATCTAAAGAACGTCAGTTCAAGTCTTAACCCTTTAACGTCGTAATTTTCTTAAACCCCCAGACGTAGTTATATAGCAATGTATACTATATTAGCCAGTATAATTTCTTTGCGTCTTCTTGAAAAATACTGCGAGCCAGTCTGTCGGCTCAGAAGGGCGAAAGGGTTAGTAAAGTTAGGTGCTTTTCCCCGTAGACCATTTGACAATGAAGGTACAAGTGGTTACATAGGCGATGAAATGGTTGGCATCTCATAACTACTCTCATGTTTTCATACTCTGTGACTCCATGAGCATGATTCGTAAAGTCGAATCAGGAATGATGAGACGAAATGGGTCGAAGTACTGGTACAGACAATGATCAGAGAAATCATCTTCATTTTTGTCCCTGGACACACAGGAGTCAGGGGTAATGAACGAGCCGATAGATTGGCTGGCATGGCTACAATATCAGAGGGAACTGCAATGGACCGAAATGACATTCTTGACGCACTGAGAGAGTCTTTCCGAACAGAGGAATTTCAGGGTTGTGAATCCCACTCGCTGACCAGATTGAGAGAGATGGGTGTCGGTATTGGTGCAGCCTGAAAAGAATGACATACTAAATATGCAAAGAAATTGATTAATCAACATCGAACTTGCGTGTTGGGCCACTGTACGCTGCTGGATTTGCTGAGGCGGAGATCGGAGCACATATCGATATGTCCGGAGTGCTATAATGGTAGTTCTCATATAACTGATAGTAACATTAAAATACACTTAGTGCGTCTTGGTCTGGATGTTAATATTACCATAGAGTCAGCATAATACCCAGATTTGGGCTGGCTACGTAATGACAGTCTCAATGAAAGCAAAACACTGTCTATTCTCAGCTACATTACACAACATAGTTCATTAGACCAAGTGCTGCAATGACCTGATATGACAGTTTGTCTGGGGACATCAGACAATATTTTAAAGCATAGACTTGATCTGTCTACAAGTTTCAGACATAGGCTAGGCTTATCTATCCCAGTGGTTCTCAACATGGAAGGCGTGAGGCAGAATCAGGGAAAGCGTGAAACATTATAAAAAATGTAGAGAATTTAGTGTTTTAATCAGTTTTTATACTTTATTTTACCAGATAAAATAGGTTTTTTTTTCTTAAATAAAACTAAGTTCCAAATTTCTTAAAATGTTTTTCACCAAGAGCATCATTGATTTTGACTCAAAGACATCTTGAAATTATTTTCTCCCCAATTGAATTTGGGATTAGGATTACAATTTTCATTGTCGCCGTTATTGTGTTTAGAGGACAGTGCAGTTATAAAGCTCAGAGTGGGAAACCTTTATTCTCGTAAGTTTTTTTGGAAATTATTTAATACGGCGGGGGAAAATCAGAAAAAAGGGGAAGGACGTAGGCGTTTTGCTTAATTTTCAATGGAGGCGTCAGCTGAACAAGTTTGAGAACCACTGGTCTATTAGTAACATACATACGGTAGTTCGGTTTATGATTCTGCGGGTGTCGTCCCGGTGTCAACAGTGTGGGCGTAGTCCAGCACCACGTTCTAATTTTCCCGACTTGTGCTTCATAACAGCTTATGATAGACAGATGGAATAAATGAGAGACATATAGAACAGGATGCTAGTGGGCATGACAGATAATTACAAACACACTCGTTAACAATGACAAGACGGCGATACAACGGTAAAACATGGCATTGGTCTTCGACAAAGTCGTATAGAAAGCCATTTGGTGCATTTGGTGCAACGAACGTGTGCCACAGGAATTAAGGATGCCACTATTGTCCACCTGTACAAGCGGAAAGGAAACCGCCAGGCCTGCGATAACCACAGGGGATCTCCCTCCTGTCAATCGCTGGCAAAATACTGGCCAGAGTCCTCCTCAATCGATTAATCGATCACCTGGAACAGGACTTACTTCCTGAGACCCAATGTGGCTTCAGAGCAGGTCGTGGAACAGCAGACATGATATTTGCTGCTCGCCAACTACAGGAGAAATGCCAAGAGCAGCACCGTAACCTCTATATGGTCTTTGTCGATCTGACAAAGGCTTTCGACACGGTTAACAGGGAGGGTCTATGGAAGATCATGGAAAAATTTGGATGCCCAAGGAAATTCATCAAGATCGTTCAACAGTTTCACGAGGGCATGATGGCACGTGTACTTGACGAAGGGAGCTGTCGGAAGCCTTCCATGTCACCAACGGCGTCAAACAGGGATGTGTACTGGCCCCAACACTCTTCAGCATGATGTTTGCTGCCATGCTCACGGATGTCTTTTGGGAAGGCGACGAACATGGGGTAAAGATTAGATACAGGACAGACGGTAACCTATTCAATCTTCGGAGGTTAAAATCCTCCACCAAGGTAAAAGAATCAACTATCTCAAACCTGTTGTTTGCTGATGACTGTGCCCTCGCTACCAACTCTGAGGAAGAAATGCAGACTTACATGGACAAGTTCTCAATGGCCTGTGATAGGTTTGGCCTCACCTTTAACACCAAAAAAACAGAGGTCATGTTCCAGCCCGCCCCTAGAGAACAGTATTACGATCCAGTCATCAACATTAAACACCAGCGTCTCCAGTCAACGGACAACTTTGCTTATCTTGGCAGCCTCCTATCCAGATCGGCAAACATAGATTCTGAGGTCCACAATAGGATATCCAAAGCCAGTGCTGCGTTCGGAAGGTTACGTGTCACTGTGTGGGAACGGAAGGGGATAAGCATAGTCACAAAGCTGAAAGTTTACCAGGCCATAGTGCTAACCACGCTGCTGTACGCAAGCGAGACATGGACAGTATATAGCAGACACGCAAGAAAATTAAACCATTTCCACACAAGCTGTCTACGCAGAATACTAAAAATAAACTGGCAGGACAAAATTCCAGACAGCGAAGTCCTCACAAGAGCAACGATCCCAAGCGTCAACACCCTGTTGCAGAAGGCCCAACTGAGATGGGTCGGTCACGTTGCTCGAATGCCTGATAAACGCATCCCAAAACAGTTGATGTATGGCGAGCTTGAAGGGGGCAGACGTTTAGCTGGTGGACAGAAAAACGCTTTAAAGACACTCTTAAAGTGTCTCTGAAATGCTTCGATATAGACAATACGTGCTGGGAATCCCTTGCCAAGATCGCCAAATGTGGCGCTGTAACAACAAAAGAGGAACCCGCATAGCTAAGAATCATCGTGCCGTTGAGGCACAGAGAAAACGAGCTGTGCGAAAAGACAGAGCACACAACACGCACATGTCTAACCTTGATCATGTATGCCCCACCTGTGGTCGGGGATTCTGTTCTAGGATTGGACTCTACAGTCACCTCCGCACACACCAGAGAGGTGCAACAGTACACGTCTGAGATTGTTGTCATCATCGCTTGCGATGGACGGCTATTATAGAAAGCCACCGTCCTCTTGTCTTTCACTTATTTCAAATATATGAATTTAGGAATTAGCCACATGCCTTCTTCTTCTTCTATCTTACCATTGACTTCTTTATAGAAGTGTTGGGGTTGGGTAGGGGGTGTTAGTGATTTTGCATGTGTTTGTTCTAATTCACTTCGTAAGCTGTAGTTAATTTTTTCTTAATGTTGTTCTTGATGTCGCTCCATCTTTTGCGTGGTTTTCCTCTTGCTTTGTACTCGTTATACCTTTCAGTGTGGCTCTCTGTGGTAGTTGCCGGTACTCAAATAAACCTGATTTATATTGTTCATACTTATACTATATTCATAACACATTCTAATCGCTGATACCGTTTCCTATCTCGCTGTAGGAACATGTCACACCAGTGGCTAATATATTTCGTGGCAATGATTATTTCCGTGTTGAACATATCTCCAATGGGCGTGAGCAGAAACGTCTACTGAATGTGTTACTTTTCATCAGTAGAACATAATGAAGCAGCCATCCAAAGCAATATAATAATTGGAGGAAGGAAGACAGGGTGGAGGGAGGTTGGAGTGGTGTGGAGAAGATGACAAAAGGATATGAAGGTCTAAAATATTATGTATACAAATTTCTCGCCTGTGTGTTGCCGAGGCTCGAAAAGGGAGCAAAGAATAGTAACACTACGCCCTACAAGGCATGTGGTAAGAGTCGAGTGAGGTAGGGGGTTAGGGAAGCTACCCTAGTAAATAAAAATCGGATGTGCTGGCCTACTTGTAGGCGTATAACTGGCACAACGTACAAACGCACTTAGACTCAGAGGTCTACGATCGCGAGAGAGAGAGAGAGACTCAGAGGTCACATAATACAAATCACATATAGTGGTTTAACAAGTGATCGATATGGAGCGTTGGAAGAAGAATACAAATTTCTGTTTACCCAGAGCTGCGATATTGCAATAGTTAGAGCGTTTGCTTCGTAGACTTCATCTTCTGCGTTCGCCCTCTATGAATTCAGGCGTAGCCTAGTGTGGTGCTTCTCATTGATTTTTGCGTGAAAGCCTGCTTACCGTTTTATTGGTTTTCTCGCCATACAGGCGGGTCTTCTCCGACTTCAGAGGTGCTTCGTAGACAAGTGGTATCAAGTTCAACATTTCCGGATGAAGTGAAACTTTCCCCGACACCAACGAATCTCACATCGATCCAGCCTCAGTAGGGTACACGAGAAACAAAAACAGCTGGTATGATGTTGACCACATCATCTATCGCGTGCCGTTGGTTAAGGAAATATACTGGTCATCATCATCATCAAGTAGCTTGTCCCTTCCGGAGCTTGGCTCACGTGACAGCAGTCCTGCAAAACTCTCTGTACTGTGCAAGTTGACCGGTGTCAGCAGCAGTCATTCTCAGATGACATCTTGCACCCATCGTCTTCTAGGTCTTCCTCTCATTCTTCTTCCAGTCACATTCCCGCCAAAATTATTTCCTCTAGGCACTCATGTCGTTTGATGTGTCAGAAATATTTAATTTCCCTTGTTTTTATGCTTTGTAATAGCCAAATACACGGGTATAACACCATAATACTCCAATATAGTACATGATATTAAAACTGTTCAGAACGCAAGGCAAAAGGCGTAACCATTTCGCCACAAAGATTTCCGAATCTGTTTTTTGCCCGAGTGGTTACCGGGGCCCAAATTGGGGTGTAAAGAATAGAACCACTGTTACCTGCTACGCATGTCGTAAGAGGCGACCAAGGAGATTGGGAGTGGGGTTAGCTACCTCACACCGTAAAAACACTAGATGGCTACAGAACGGAGAGCGAATCCAGTAAACGCTGGCTGAAACCGGACACATCACCGAAGGATAAGCACCAGAGCTCCAAATGGTGCTGATGATGTGACGTAAAACACATCAATGCTAAGGCTGCATGAACCAGATTTCCACATGAATAGAATTTATGGGGAGATCTGGTACATCGGTCTGGGCAGTGATCGAGAGAGAGAATCATTTTTGATTAGTACAAGATGTAATATATTTAGAGTCCATCCCACTTTCCATTGCCTTGGATATTATTTGTTATCTTCCATAAAACGAATTCTACGATGCATTGACAATGTGATATTATAGCAATAGAGAGGTATTCACTACTAATAATGATGAAACCCTTAGGGAATAAGCCAGCTAATATGCAAAATCTAGAATATTGTGACATTTATGTACTAGGGAATTAAACCATTAGACAGTTTCATTTTCTCTATCTTATTGAATTTCAGAAAACAGACAAATAAACAAGTTTTAGAAAAACTAGGCATGAAAAAACAATTATTAAGAGAAATAAATTCAGACAAGTAAAGTATTTTGGGCACATAAAAAGACATGACACCATTATAAAATCTTTACTAGAGGGGACAGCTGAGGGGGGAAGAGCAAGAGGAAGACCGAGAGATAAGTGGCAGGGAAACTTTAAGAAATGGACAGGTTACAGTCTGGCAGTGTGCAACACCAAGGCGAAAGACAGAGGATGCTGGAGATTCATTGCAGCCAAGCTTCGATGTGGAGACGGCACCTGATGATGATGATTGAACTTCATGAAATAAAGAAGAAAAAAAACCACATTCTTCCTGGAACACAACTTCTGCAATTGTAATCACATTGTCTTGGCAACTGTTAGTTACAATATATATATATACACCAGGGTAAGGTAGTAAATGATGCATTTCGATAAGGTAATTATTTGAATAATGCACTGGTTGCTTATACGTGTGATCGCGGTTCATTTCATTATCGCAATTATTTCTCAGTCAGGTCCATCCAGAATCAGGAGTGTACCAGAACAGATCTGGAAAGTAAAAGCGACGAGCGTGATGCTGACAACATCACTCGTCACGTGTCGTTGGTCAAAGAACAAAAAATAACAGGTTAACAACGTGTTTCTCAATATTAGCACATGAAACTAGAAAAAACATAAGAGGTTCTGTACTTTATTTTGTCGTATAACATACTTATTGGGCATACTAATTGGTTATATTTCCACTGATAACGAGTGCGGTTTGATGTTAAATATGACCTTTTCCCCTCAGTTTAGCAACAGTTCAGGATGTCGCTTAGGGGATAGTGACTTGGTCTATTAACCCCGACGTTCCGAGTTCGAATCACGCTGCAGACAGTTTGGTTGCAAATTGTTTCGCGTTGATTTTTACAAAATGACGATGGCACCACCCGTTCAGAAAGCAATGGCAAACTACAAACTACTGAACGTAATAATGCCTAGAAAAATCACAAACAGCGTTAAAAAGCTGGGGTTGATTCGCAAAGTCATGTAAAGGATATGCAATTCACTTTTTCAGGTAGAGTCATTTGTCCACATGTCTAAATAATGGACCTAAAGCCGAATGGTTGATTTCCCTGCAATGGGTTGACCCCATATGGCTCGATTGCTCTCCGTAGAAATGGTGCGCCACCTGCCGAGAGTATTGCACAAAGCACGAACTTCATAGCTTCAGCAATAATCCTAGGGGTCTCTGGAAAAATGAAATTGTGAACAGAACGGCGAGGTCCTGATTCGAACCCACGACCTTCGGTACGCAAGTCAAGGGTTTAACCACTTAACCACAGAGACTCTAGTTGCCCACAAGTGTTCGTTAGTAAAGTAAAAAAAAATTATAAGATCTCTTTTTCATAGCTCGAGGTATATTGGATAAAACGGTATTAGGTTCGTACTTTTCCGTAATCGTCGACACACGAAGGTTAATTTTACTCAATTCTATGAGTCCATGGTTATTTATTGATGAAAAATATTAATAATACTCTTAATGTTAAACTTAAACTTGTGATATAATATAACCTTGATTTAGCATGTTACGTTGTTTTTAAAATGAATTCGTCTTTATACAACAATACTGGAATGCGGCGGTTGTAGTCTTATTTCCTATAATTTTTACCTGAGCCCGCCGGCCGCATGTTATGGGAGGCCACGTGTCAGCATCACGCCAGCCACCTTTACTTTCCCCTGCTTTTCCTGGTTTCCAATTGAGGAAGGGTGGACATGAGCGCCGTTGCAGTCGGAAAAATATTCAATGTCCACTATGGAATTGAACCCGGACTACGCGCTTTAAGAAGCGAGTTCTCTAACAACTACGCAATTGCTGCTGTCGTGGACACTCGTAGTACTAATGTTACTTCTCTCTATTACCGAGACTTTGTTGTTTTATTTATTGATTAGTTTCCAACCATGTCAGCTCGTCCTGTATTCAATGTGCCCATTCATGTGTAACTAGTCAATTTGTCCCGACTCAAAAACAAGTCAGAGTATGGAGATTTGGTTATATTCCATACTTATTATTAATACGCTCTCTACTAATCTCTTTCTCTCTCTCTCTCTCTCTCTCTCTCTCTCTCTCTCTCTCTCTCTATCTATCTATCTATGGCCTTTTTCTATTTACAGAAGGTCAATTGGCAAGTGTTTTACTGTGACAGCTTCTGAGTTTTCGCTTTTCTCTCTTGTCTTTAAGCTCATCCATAAGTCTCTTTTGAAAAGATTCTGCACCTTTGCGTAATGCTATTTTCCATATAACTCAATCATTAGCTAGTTTTTCCCATTTGCTGGGACCGATAGAAAAGTGATTCATTGAGGCCTTGCAGACATCTTTATACATGAGCAGTGGTCTGCCTTGGTATCTCTTCCCCTCCGAAAGTTCACAGAACAACATTTATTTTGGTAAGCAGCAATTGTCCATTCTTCGCACATGCCCTAGCCATCTTAGTCTTCTACTGCTGAGCATGCCCATGATGGAAGGCAAGTTTGCACGTTGCAGTACTTCAGAGTTGGTTATCTTGTCGCATAACCTGATGTTCATAATCTTGCGGAGACATCGAAGATGAAAGATGTCTTGTCGAAAGATAAATATATATAATCTATATATGACTTTTAGCACGACCTACTCTATAAATATAGTAGGTCGTGCTTTTAGCTATGTATATATGGACGCCTGTAGTTAAGTGGTAGTGAGCTTGATCACAACCCAAGCATAGTTGGTTCAAGCTCCGCGGCAGACAGTTTGCAAGCAAATTCGTGTCCTTAGATTTTTACCAACAATAAAAATAGACACCACCGTTCAGAAAGCAATGGTAAACTACTGAACGTATAAGTTGTGTCAGGAAAATCAACGACTCGTTTACTGTGGTTGATGGCTAAGTCATGTAAAGGATATTCCACGATTTGGTCCCCCATTCATTAGTTATAGTCTGTCCATTAATTCGTGAGCACGTTTGAAATTGATTTTCTCGAAAACTACCTGTTGGATATCAGTGATTTTTTTCATGCAGCCTTAGAATATCCATGACGCTAAAATAAAGCTAACCAGTAGTCCATAGATGCTACGGATTTTGCACATCGGCGAATTCCTTTGATCTTTTATGACAATTGCAAATACGGGGGCTCAAATTTTAGATTTTACAGTAATCCTTAGAATTTGTCCATGTCAATTCTATTCATAGGTGTATCTCCATATTAACTTGATAGGTCAAGTAATTAAGTGTGTTGCCCTTTATGTGCAATCGTGAACTTGGATACAATATGCAACAGTTAGTCCTCCCCTTCGGTCACCATTAGACCCCAGGGTGTCTTAACTTCACCACAAATTGTATGATGGTAGACGCATTTGGATATGGAAATGTATACGTTGCTATTTTTCAGTCTGTAATCAAAATATGATTTGTATCATCCCGAATCTGACGATTCCATGAGGTTGATAATTGTTACTGGCTGGACAAATTGTAATCCATCTCGGTGCCAGTACTCGTCTTCCTCTCGGAGCACATGTTCAACACACTTCTTCCAGAACTGCATGTCTATCATTGAGAGGGACTCACGTGTCAGAACTTCAACATCACACATTTTAAACGTCCTGTTCTGTTCGGCAACTTGCCCTTTACTTTTATCCAGACAAGCTCTATCGGATTGAGGTGAGCATGATATGGAGGTAGTCGCAAAGACGTGTGGCCGTATTCCGCAATGATTTTGTCAAATGAAACGCCTTTGTCTTATTTGTCATCCTCACCAGGTGCAACAACTCGGGTTTCAAATATGTATCATCGAAGCTGACATTTTCCTTAGCAAGCCAAGTCCTAATTTGATCTTTTGTATTTGATGCAGTTGGTACTTTGTCTTCCGCTGATACTGCGTTGTGATAGGATGCATTATCCATTACCAAGCATGATGGTCTGTTTAGAATTGGAAATAGATCTTTCTCCATCCAGTGCCTGAAAATATGTCCATCGATTTCTGTGTGGTAGTCCCTACCGTCGGTACTTTTGATTGGAAAATAAGTCCAGCGTCATGGACAAGACCTTCTTCACTGCTTCCTGCATGTGTTAGTATAATACGCTGGCCTTTGCTGCTTGGTATTTGTCTTTTCTGTTCACCGTCTACTGATTGCCATTCTTTAGCATTGGTGTGGTGAGCATTGACCCAGGATTCGTCCAAATATACAATATCATAGCCTTGCCTCCGCCGCTCACGGATCTGCCTCAGGTATTTACTTCGGGCAGCAATTAAATGTGGCTTTTCACAAATAATATTCCTGCCGCCTATAGTTTTTCTGAAGGTGAAGCCGGCGGCTCTTACAATTTTCCATAGAGTACTTTTAGAAATGTCTATGCTGCAATCTGATTGCAGTTTTAATTTCAGTTTCCTGAGAGTAACAAGTTGATTTGTCGCAAACATTTTCAAGAGCTCCCGTCTTATGACATCTATGTCAAAGTCGTCAATTGTTCTTTTCCTTCCTTGCTTGACATTAGTGCACTTTGTGTCCTGTTTAATCCATCGGGAAAAGTATTCTCTATTCAGACCAAGCGCCAGTTGCGTTCGTTTCTCAGGGTTATGAATATCGCAATATAGATGACTCTCTTAGATTCCCTACGGAAGTGTTGGTATAGTAAAACTGTAACCTTCTGCATTGTTATAAATGTGCACTTCAGACTCATTATGAATGTGATATCAATGTCAGTTTTGATAAGCCAACAAATATGATACAATAGCTTCATACAAATAGCGAGATACACCTATAACTATACAACGGTATCCCAATTATAACGTCATATGCTTTCCGCTTTCAAAGTCGACTGGTTAGGTGAACGGGAATTCCCGTGAAATTGTTGTTTACTCACGATATTTCAATGTTACCATAATGTATTTTTAGAACAACGCGTCTGTGTACCGTAGATCTGTTACTATTGTGTACAATCCGATGAGGTTGATTTTAATATAACCTGAAGAAGAAATATTTCAAACTACATCAAATTTTCTTGGAAAAAATATTTCTCTAGCGTCATGGATATTCTAAGGCTGCTTGCAAAAATCACTGAGATCCAACAGGTAGTTTTCGAGAAAATCAATTTCAAACGTGCTCACGAATTAATGGACAGACTATATAAATGCGTGTGTGTCTGTCTATACAGTAAAAGGTATTCACACATTTACCTAATCAAAATACAATTTCCCCGTATCATGTTACAGATCTTAGGGTGTGAAGTCACTTCACATTTCTTGTCCATAGTGTGCAGGAGGTAGGAGTGCCAATTCCTTTTCTCGCGCGTGGAACGTCGAGTGGGGGGATTGAACCCACAACTCTCTTGTGTCCGAGTCGATAGGCGAAACGCTTATGCATTACTCTAACCCGTCCAACCATATATTTATCTACGTGAGTATAAATGTGACTTACCTTTCTCACCCTCTCTCTCCCCCTCTCTTTCTCACAGAAACACACACACACACCATATGAGAGCGAGTTTACCAGCTGACAGTATTAAACCCGTCAGTACAAATTTGTGTTCTGTTGAATTATATAATTGGCAAGTATGACAACAGAACATATACTACAGAACTGCCCCCAGTATGCAGCTTGGGAATAAAGAGATGGCCACTTACACCAGCGTCCGAGACAAACTGTATGGCGTGGCTGATAATCTGAGGCAGATTGCCGACCGTAGAATCCATTATCCCATCCCTCATTGCGAGGGGTCGTTGCACCATGTTATGAGCCTTACGGCCTGGTGCATCCGTTTTCTGCAAGCATTTGTTTCGGGTTAGCATTCCCTAGCGGACACATGCATCCGATTTCAGCCAAACCTCCTTATTCGCCTCTTACGACATGCGTGGCAGGTAACAGTGGTTCTATTCTTTACACCCAAAATTTGGGCCCCGGTAACCACACTCGGGTGCAAAGAGTGGTTAACTTGGTTGATAAGAATGAACGCAAACAAACAAACAAACAACTACCAACATTTATATTAGTTTTTCTAGTTGCTTTTTGACTGTCTTTACTGCATATAATACCGCGTTTTTGGTGTGCGCTGTAAGATAGGGAAGACATGAACATGTGGAATTTAAGGGCTGCATGGCTTGTGCAGTCACTACGAAACTGTTCAGGTTCAGATTTTTTCGTTATGCCTCTGACAAATAAAAATTCCTTGACTTTACCGGGAATTGAGCCGGGGTCTCCCGAATGGTAGCACGCGTTGTAATCTATTCAGTTAGACGCTCCACATTTAACGTTTCCAAGTAAACCTTGCTAATAGAGCTAAGAAGAATAAGAGGAAGATGATGGGTGCAAGATGTTATTGACGATCTGAGAATGACTGCTGCTGACGTTGGTCAACTTGTACAGTACAGAGTTTTGCAGGACTGCTGTCATGGGAGCGAAGTTCCAGAAGGGACAAGCTACTTGATGATGATGGTGAATAGAGCATAATGCTGAAGTTGTTTCTAACACTATGTCAGTTTTTCATTACAGTTTATGTATCAAAACCATTTTTTTTTTATGATTTGGGTTGTTAGCCATAACAGTGGCATCAGATAACATACGGTCGGCGGGCTCAGGTAAAGATTCTAGAAAATAAGAGCACAACCTTCGCCTGACCTCACATTCCAGTATTGTTGTATAAGGACGAATTCATTTAAGAAAACAACACAATATGCTAAATCAAGGTTATATTATTTTACACATTAAGTTAAACAATAATGAATATCAATATTATTAACATTCTTCTTCTTCTTCTTGTTGTGTCGTCACACTGCTACCGGGTTGTTGCCCAGTGTCGTCACATTGCTACCGGGTTGTTGCCAAGTGTCGTCACACTGGTACCGGGTTGTTGCCCAGTGTCGTCACATTGCTACCGGGTTGTTGCCCAGTGTCGTCACACTGCTACCGGGTTGTTGCCCAGTGTCGTCACACTGCTACCGGGTTGTTGCCCAGTGTCGTCACATTGCTACCGGGTTGTTGCCCAGTGTCGTCACATTGCTACCGGGTTGTTGCCAAGTGTCGTCACACTGGTACCGGGTTGTTGCCCAGTGTCGTCACATTGCTACCGGGTTGTTGCCCAGTGTCGTCACATTGCTACCGGGTTGTTGCCCAGTGTCGTCACATTGCTACCGGGTTGTTGCCCAGTGTCGTCACACTGCTACCGGGATGTTGCCCAGTGTCGTGGTTTTCTGTTTTTGTTTTGCACTGTTCTGGTGGCTTGTGTGATTGTTATTTTTGCTCGTTCACAGGATTCTGCTATGACATCTAACCATCTTTTTCGTGGTCTTCCTCTTGCCTTTTTTCCGATGTTCTGTTGTAGAAGACTGTATACTGTGGAGTTTGGATGCATTCTTATTAAGTGACCAAACCATTTCATTCTTTGTTTCTCAATGTAATTCAAGCAAGGTTCTGTGCCAACTTTCTTTCTTATGCTTATGTTGGTTACTCTGTCTTTTCTGGTGTTGTTGGTAACTTTTCGCAGGCAACGCATTTCACATGCGCTTTGCACATTGTCCATGTTTGGCTCTGGTAACACAAAGTTGGTATAAAAATGCTGTTGATCATCTGTTGCTTAGCTGCCTGTGACAGATGATCAACAGCATTTTTATACCTACTTTGTGTTACCATTAACATTTGTCATCAATAAATAACAATGAACGCATGAAATTGAGTAAAATTGCAGAAAAGCTTAGTGTTCTATCAAACCTATAAAAAAAATCAGCCCCCATTAAACAGGAATTTTCGATTTCCTGTTTGAGCTAGTCGGCCTTATGTTGTCGGGGGCCACCTCATAACACAACCCCTATAACATGATGCAAATATTGTCCAAAAAGACCCGACCACACACAGTATAGCTGGCAAACATGTTGGCAAATAAACAAATCAGAAGAGATTAGTGTGCTATTTCTTGCAGTGATATTCCGCTGCCCCCAAGTTGAAGGTTCATTGTAATTCTGAACATATCGATTGATAATTATTTTTGATTGATTTTTTTTCTGCTGCCTTTCAGATGAAAATCTCCACAGAAATATCATTCTTCAGTTCACCTACCGCGTGCCGTCGTACGACCTCTCCTAGCGAGAGAGAGAGAGAGAGAGAGAGAGAGAGAGAGAGAGATGGGAAAGTGTCCAAACAGTACGGGAATATATAGCAAACCACACTTGGTTAAAATTGCAGTCAGGATTAGATTGTGTGTGTGAGAGTGTGTGTATAGAAATGTGGGGCTAGGGAAGCAGAAAGTGGGTGTGATGTTGATAACATGAATGATGCACTTTTAGTGAGAGAGTGTTCAATAAGATTGTGGATATCAATAGGAAGGTCTTGAGTGGAATAGAGAAGATGGTCAGTGTATTGTTGGTGATATTGAGTGGGCATCATGTTGAGTGGGATGTTGGTGTCGGTGAGTGTATTGTTGGTGATAGTAAGTGGTATGTTAGTAATAGTAAGTGGTGTGTTAGTGATAGTAAGTGGGATGTTAGTGATAGTAAGTGGTATGTTAGTGATAGTAAGTGGTATGTTAGTAATAGTAAGTGGTATGTTAGTGATAGTAAGTGGTATGTTAGTAATAGTAAGTGGTATGTTAGTGATAGTAAGTGGGATGTTAGTGATAGTAAGTGGTATGTTAGTAATAGTAAGTGGTATGTTAGTGATAGTAAGTGGTATGTTAGTGATAGTAAGTGGTATGTTAGTGATAGTAAGTGGGATGTTAGTGGTAGTAAGTGGTATGTTAGTAATAGTAAGTGGTATGTTAGTGATAGTAAGTGGTATGTTAGTGATAGTAAGTGGGATGTTAGTAATAGTAAGTGGTATGTTAGTGATAGTAAGTGGGATGTTAGTGATAGTAAGTGGTATGTTAGTAATAGTAAGTGGGATGTTAGTGATAGTAAGTGGTATGTTAGTGATAGTAAGTGGGATGTTAGTGATAGTAAGTGGGATGTTAGTGATAGTAAGTGGGATGTTAGTGATAGTAAGTGGGATGTTAGTGATAGTAAGTGGTATGTTAGTGATAGTAAGTGGTATGTTAGTGATAGTAAGTGGTATGTTAGTGATAGTAAGTGGGATGTTAGTGATAGTAAGTGGTATGTTAGTGATAGTAAGTGGTATGTTAGTGATAGTAAGTGGGATGTTGGTGTTGGATGTAGGAGTGTATTGTTGGTGTCGATGAGTGTATTGTTGGTGTCGGTGAGTGTATTGTTGGTGTCGGTGAGTGTATTGTTGGTGTCGGTGAGTGTATTGTTGGTGTCGGTGAGTGTATTGTTGGTGTGGGTGAGTGTATTGTTGGTGTCGGTGAGTGTATTGTTGGTGTCGGTGAGTGTATTGTTGGTGTGGGTGAGTGTATTGTTGGTGTCGGTGAGTGTATTGTTGGTGTCGGTGAGTGTATTGTTGGTGTGGGTGAGTGTATTGTTGGTGTCGGTGAGTGTATTGTTGGTGTGGTGAGTGTATTGTTGGTGTGGGTGAGTGTATTGTTGGTGTCGGTGAGTGTATTGTTGGTGTGGGTGAGTGTATTGTTGGTATCGGTGAGTGTATTGGTGGCAATAGTGAGTGGAATGAAGGTGTATTAAACACGACTATCCCACTCACATTCATCGTATTAAACCGTGGTTGTAATGGTGAGTGGTTTGGTGATGATCAATACGATGGTTGCAATTGGGAATGTGGTGGTGATTAATACGATGGTTGTGAGTGTAATGGTGAAGATCGATCTGATGGTTGTGAGTGGGATGAGGTGATTAACACAATGTTTGTGTGTGTGAATGTGGTGGTGATTAATACGATGGTTGTGAGTGTGATGAGGTGATTAACACAATGTTTGTGTGTGTGAATGTGGTGGTGATTAATACGATGGTTGTGAGTGGGATGAGGTGATTAACACAATGTTTGTGTGTGTGAATGTGGTGGTGATTAATAACGATGATCGTGATCAGTACTACGGCGGTAAGTGGGACGGATGGTTATGATAAAAAAAAGATAGCGATAACTGACATAGTGGTGTGCAGTGGCGGCTCGTCATTAAGGGACAGTGGGGCCGACCCAACCAAAAATAAGTTGTAACGTATTTATTATTTTATACATTAAAATATATCCTAACTGAAACCATGATTTTTCCGAATATATCTGTTTGACCCCACCAACAAAAATGATCACGAGCCGCCACTGGTGGTGTGTGTGTGTATAAGACTAGTGGTAGTGTGTGTATAAGACTAGTGGTGTGTGTGTATAAGACTAGTGGTGGTGTGTGTATAAGACTAGTGGTGGTGTGTGTATAAGACTAGTGGTGTGTGTGTATAAAACTAGTGGTGGTGTGTGTATAAGACTAGTGGTGGTGTGTGTATAAGACTAGTGGTAGTGTGTGTATAAGACTAGTGGTGGTGTGTGTATAAAACTAGTGGTGGTGTGTGTATAAGACTAGTGGTGGTGTGTGTATAAGACTAGTGGTGGTGTGTGTATATAAGACTAGTGGTGGTGTGTGTGTATAAGACTAGTGGTGGTGTGTGTATAAGGCTAGTGGTGGTGTGTGTATAAGACTAGTGGTGGTGTGTGTATAAGTCTAGTGGTGGTGTGTGTATAAGACTAGTGGTCGTGTGTGTATAAGTCTAGTGGTGGTGTGTATATAAGACCAGTGGTGGTGTGTGTATAAGGCTAGTGGTGGTGTGTGTATAAGACTAGTGGTGGTGTGTGTATAAGACTAGTGGTGGTGTGTGTATAAGACTAGTGGTGGTGTGTGTATAAGACTAGTGGTAACAAGCGTGATGGTGTGGATGCTGTTGCTTGTTTATAGAATAAGAACTAGCTAAAAAAAAACACTGTTTGATTTGTATGAGATTTCATCAATGAGAACAATAGTACTTTGAGCCATGGTTTATAGCGACCAATCTGCGATACCTTTAAGTCAACTGGATTTCAGCGAGAGATGTGGTGTGTGGTGAAAGTCATACTCATGTTTTAGTATAATAGTTTATGATTATATCTTACTATTGTTACTGCCTGTAGTATAGTAGTGGTAGTGATTATTTGCTTGGTAGGTAGGTAATAAGTGAGAAGGCGATGCATGTAAGCAGTTCAGTGATCTAACAAGGGAGTTGTAATGAAATGAATCATTCTAAGACGTCAATGATACAAGTTGAATGATGAATATAACAGAGAATAAATAATATATTAAAAAAACACTGTCGTTACTGCCTGTAATATCACTTTGTAGAGCGGTGTAAGACAGATGGGACTTATGCCTGTGCAATTTAAAGGCCGCATGGCTAGTGCAGCCACCGCAAAACTGTTGATATCATAATATTTCTTTATGTCCCCTACAGTAGAAAACTCTTTGGCCTTGCCGAGATTGAATCCAGGTCTGCCGAATGGGAGCCCACGCTCTAATCCATTCGACCAGACGCTCCACAACAAGAGAATGATATAAGCTAATTGATCAATCTAAGAAAATAGTGACAGAGTTGAACTACAAAAATGATAGATCAGTGACTAACTAACTAATGAGGTAGTAAGAAAGATTAATATCATCATCAGACTGAAGCGTCTGTGTGTTGTCGGGGCTCTCAAGGGGAGCAAAGAATAGTAACCTACAAGGCATGTCGTAAGAGGCGACGGAGTTTCAGAGATGGAACTTCGTCTGAGTTGAAAGCGGACGAAAGAAAAAAAAAAAAAAAAAGAGGCCTAGGAAGCTATCCTAGTAAATAAAAAGCGTCGCAGAATTCAGATGTTCTAGCCTAAGTGTACGCGCATAAATGACACAACGTACAATCGCTCTTAGGTTCAGATCACATACACATCACAGAGTGGTTCAATTATTGCCCATAACAATTGGTTGCTATAGAGCGTTGAAAGAATTGCTCATCTAACAATGAAGTGACGGAGTTGAACTACACAAATGATAGCTCAGTGAGTAACTAATGAGATAGCAAGAAAGAATAAGAAAGACTAATATTATCATCAGACTGAAGATGGTACCAAGCCCCATCAAAACTTGAGATATTTTCCAATTACATCCGTACTGGCATGCTGTGCCTTAGAGTCACGTCTGTGATAGAATTTCACTTTGGGGAAAGTATACAGCCAGTCTACAAGTCGAGTCAGCTAATAACGAGATAGTATAATTATTACCAAACAGCTAGAGGCAGTCGGATTTGTCAAATCGTGAGTGGTCTGAAGGTAATAAATAAATAAGATATATAAGGAAATGAAATGTATACACTATTTTAAAGAAAGATATAGAAAACATTAACAACGTTATCGTATTGATTCAAAGATAATTATCACAGCATAAAAAGACATAAGTATAAAGTAATCATCATCATCATCATCATCAGGTGCCGTGCCGGCTGGCGTAGGCGATCATGGATCTCCACAAATCTCTGGTGTTTGCTATCAACTCATATGTTGACTCTCTTCCGTACCATAAAGTCAGGTTATACCAAATTTTCTCTGTCTCGTCTCCCCTCAATTTTACCGGTTGTTACAATATGTTCTAAACCTCCCTTTCTCACGACATATCCGAAAAATAATGACTGCCTCGTTATTGTATTTTGTATTTGTTTTTTTTTGGCAGCTCTTAATAGCTGTACATTGTTTATTTGTTGATCTTGATTGTATTGACAATGAGTGTTCTTTGTGTCTTGACCTCATTCTACACATATCAATTTGTGTGTATATATATATATATATAAACTGGTTGGAGGTACTTGTACAGAGAGATATAAATCACATTCATTTTCTTTCTCAGACACGCAGGAGTCAGGGGTAGTGAACAAGCTGATAGATTGACTGGCATGGCTACGATATCAGAGGGAGCTGCAAGGGATCAAAATGGCATTCTTAACGCACTGAGAGAGTCTTTCTGAACAGAAGATTTTTAGAGTTGTAAATTTTAGTCGTTGACCAGATTGAGAGAGATGGGTATCGATGTTGGTACAGCCCGAAAAGAACGGCAAACTAAATATGCAATAAGATTAATTATTCAATATCGAACTGGCGTGTTGGGCCGCTGGACGATGCTGGGTTTGTCGAGACGGGGATCGGAGCAGAAATAGACGTGTCCGGAGTGATATGATGATATAACTGATTCTATCAATCATATCTCTCTCTACTTGTTTAGTTCTGTCTGTCTGCTTTTCCGCCCATTCATTCATCCATATATATATATATATATATATATAGAGAGAGAGAGAGAGAAAGAAATGTGCATTTAATGAAGCAGCGAATGGGGTCATTGTGGCTTGTATGAGTGTCCGATCCACAACTGAGAGGAACGCACCCCAACAGACAATTCGTGACTTACAAAACAACCAATCTATACTTAACTATTGAAATTCAACCCAAAAAAAATTCGAGCAGACGTAGTGAAAAATGTTTATGGAAGATTGGTGAGAGTGAAGGAAGAATGAAGAGAAATGTAAAGAAGGAAAGACATTAGAGAGAAAAAGAAATTGGTACAAGTAAAAAAAAAGCATAAATAAACTTGTGCTTAAAAAGTTGGGTTCAAGAACGTATATCATGTGAATTATGCGGGGTAGGGTGGAAGTAGGCGGTTTCTCCCGTTTGTGCTGTGGTACGGAACTTGCCTCTCGCTAATTCTTGTTCGTCTTCTTCAAAAATCCAGCAGCATTTGAGGTCTTACCTTTCAGCTTGCCAATGCTATGTAGTGGTATCTGTATGTTTTTGTAAGTTGTTCTTTTGTTCCGTATAATATATTTCATTTATATGCTCTGGGAGGAAAGATGATCTTCCTGACATTATCTAATGCTTGACACTCGAAGAGGTGCTGGTGAACGGTTTCGTGATGATGTGTACATAGCTGACACTCTGGAGTAATATCCCAGTGATCCGTAATCTCAATGTAGGTAGGATTGAGTTTTATGGTACCGTGACTGTTCATGTTGAGCACATAAAAGAACCCAAGACAGTGTACCAATCAATACGATTAGGATGGAAAGCCGATGCTAAAGCAATGTTTTAACAAAATACAATTTCTACATATTTGAACAATCCCTGGTATCGTACATTAATGATCCTCACTGGTGTTAAGGAGTGAGTGCACAACCGCTAAGATCTTCATGTGAAAGACATAGATCGGAGCACACATGGTTATTCACCGAAGTGTAATGATGATGGTACTACCAATCAACCAACCAATCAATCAATCAATCAATCAATCAATCAATCAATCAATCAATCAATCAATCAATCAATCAATCAAGGTGTATAAGACGGTTTCCATGAGAAATGCGAATATGGTTATCAGAAAAACATAGAAAGATAGCAGGTGACCGAAAGAAAGAAGAGAAAATAAGAGACATGTCTGTCTAGTGTGTATGTATGAAACACGAGTGCAGTCAATGATTGTTTGTTGAAATCGCCATCATCTACTACCACCGACATACACGTAGGTCGGGGGTAGGTAACCGGACAGTCGATACCATTAACAACGGGAAGTAATGAATATTTCATGATATGGCAATAACTTTGGTATTATTTCCCTTGAAAAATATTTTTTTTAAATATAACTATGCGGACGCTCAAGACAGAGATGAGACAACCCTTTGCGCGATGGAGACATACGGAGGGAGAGATAAATATATGAAAACATGCATGAAGAGAAAGAGTGGGAGACAGCCACACACAGAGAGAGTGAGATGAGAGATATGAAGACAGACACAAAAAGTAGGTATGGAAAGAGATAATATGGAGATAGACACAGACAGAGATGGAGACACATATATACACACATACACAGAGAGGTGGAGATAGACACACACACACACACCACACACACATAGCGATGGATGCAGACAAACACAGGCAGAAAGATGGAGGTACACACACAAAACAAGTCATGGAGACGGATAAAGAAACATATGTATAGAAAAGGATGCACACAGATAAGAAAAAAAGCGAGATGCAGATATACACACAGAGAGAGAGAGAGAGAGAGAGAGAGAGAGAGAGAGAGAGAGAGAGAGATGAAAAAAGATGTAGACATGTACAAAGACATCACTAATGGACACAACCACGGAAAAAAAGATATTGAAACAAACACAAATAGACAGAAAGAGAGAGAGAGAGAGAGAGAGAGCTCCGCTGTGACGAATCCTATTGTAGGCATATTTGCCGTGACATAATCTAACCTTTAATCTTCACAGTACTTCTAGATTATAGATTCCCAAACCTTTTCAGCCCACTGCCCACTTTGCACGACATAAACTTTGTAATGGCGGTAGCGCCCACTTTGCACGACATACACTTTGTAATGGCGGTAGCGCCCACTTTGGGAACCCATGTTGTAGATTGTATGAGAATCACATAAATGTCCCTTCAATGACCAATAAATGACCTTTCAAAGTAAACGTACATGACAGCTTATTTTGGGACATTAAACAATCATCATCATTATCCACTATTTTCTAATCCTGTTTTGCCTTTCAGAGTCAGGTCGAAAAAAAGGCACATGGAGCGACCATCCTTATGCGCTTCGTACAATGTAGAATTTAGTGCCTCTGATATTCCATTGTTTCGTCGTTTACGTAGTCGTCCTCTGTGTCCATTGCCGTTGTATCAGAGTGCTAACCTTGATACCTGTCCGAACCGTTTGACCTGTTGTTTCTTGATATATTGTAGCACCGGTAAGGATCCCACTCTTCTTCTGATTTCATCGTTTCTCATCTTATCTCTTCTTGTAATATTTCGAACTCATCGTAAACATTTCATCTGTCGCTTGGATTCTTCGTTATCATTTGTTGTCTGTGTCCCTCTGTCGACCTCTATCTCTCTTCCTCTGTTATCTTGTCAGTTGTCACAATGTATTCATGAAAAAAAACATGAATCAGAATGATACATTTGAACGATCTTCTTCTTCTTCTTGAATGATCTAACCGAGCGTATGTTCTTGATTGTCTGACACAATGCTAAGCTGGTTTTATGTTGTAATTATTGATTGATAGGACCATCATCATTGCACTTTGATGAGTAGCCATGTGAGCTTCGATCTCTTACTTACACGGGAAGATCTCTGCGGCAGTGCACGAGCTCAGTAGCACCGGTGATGTCCCCGATGCAATTTTGAAGATGGTAAGATATTTTTGTAGGAAGTTTATTTTTAATATTTTCTAATGAATTTTGCCCGGACAGCGGTTTTCCAGCCTGCTTTTCTCGATTTCGAGCAGCCAATGGTGTATGAAAAGAAGGAAGGCAGCAGGGATAGATGGTATAACAACAGAAATGTTACTTGCGTGTAAGACAACAGCAATAACATGGCTGACCAGAATTTTAACATAGCCTGGGAGGCACAAGAGGTTCCAGATGACTGGCAGAGAGCTATTATAGTCCCAATATGGAAGAACAAAGGAGACAAAGAGAATGTGAAACATACAGGGTATCTCTTTTGAGCCAAATAGGAAAAATGTTTGCAAAAATATTGGAGCGAAGAGCAAGACATATATTAGAGCCCCAGTTAAGCAATAGCCAGTTTGGGTTTAGGAGGGTAAGAGCTGCACAGACGCAATATTTACACTAAGACAGATCTGCGAACAAACAATTGAATACAATCAAAGTAAACAGCTTATATTTATAGACCAAGAAAAGGCATTTGATAGAGTAAACAGGTGCAAACTATGGAAGATCCTTGAAGAATATGGCGTCCAAGGACAACTATTAGGTAACATCATGGCCTTATATCAAGATAGCCAGAGTACAGTAAGAACTACAGAAGGAATGACCGACTGGTTCTCCATTACATCAGGTGTTAGACAAGGTTGTGTCCTTTCACCACTACTCTTTATCGCATATATGGATAAAATAACTCAAGAGTCGAATTCAGATAATGATGAAATAAATGAACTACTTTTTGCAGATGATCAGTGCCTGATACATCAAAATGAACAAGATCTACAACATCATATTGACACTTTGAACAATAATTGTGTGAAACATGACATGAAAATCAACAACACTAAAACAGAAATAATGAATATGGGAAGAAAACATAATAATCTAGACATCCATGTCAATGGCACTAAAATAAACCAAGTGAAAGAATTCAAATACTTAGGAAGCATATTCACAGAAGACGGAAAACTAGATAGAGAGATAGAGGCTAGAGTACAAAAGCAAATGCTGTAACCTACCAGCTAGCCCCATTGTTAAGGCACCCATAAATTTCACAGGCAGCTAAGAAACAAATGATCAACAGCATTTTTATACCTACTTTGTGTTACCAGAGCCAAACATGGACATTGAGCAAAGCGCAGTCACAAAAATAACTACATGTGAAATGCGTTGCCTGAGAAAAGTTACCAACAACACAAGAAAAGACAGAATCACCAACATCAGCATAAGAAAGAAAGTTGGCACAAAACCGTCCTTGAATTATATAGATAAACAAAGAATGAAGTGGTTTGGCCACTTAATAAGAATGCATCCAAACTCCACAGTATACAGAGTCTTCTACAACAGAACATCGGGAAAGAAGGCAAGAGGAAGACCACGGAAAAGATGGTTAGATGGCGTGGCAGCATCCTGTGAAAGAGCAAAGATAACAATCACACAAGCCACCAGAACAGCGCAAGACAAAACAGAAAACCACGACACTGGGCAACAACCCGGTAGCAGTGTGACGACAAAAGAAGAAGAAGAATGGTTCTTTTACGCGCCAACATGAAAAAGGGACTTAGTTTCATCGCCCGTCTTCGATAAGACTGGGAACTCACCAACACTGAAATTGGGGATCTCTGGAAAAATATTCTGACTTCTCGAGTAGGGAGCGAATCTAGTACCTTTGGAACGAGCGGCAATCACATAACCTCTACGCTCAGAGACCCATATGTCAGAATAGAGACAATCACATAACCTCTACGATCAGAGACCCATATGTCAGAATAGAGACAATCACATAACCTCTACGATCAGAGACCCATATGTCAGAATAGAGACAATCACATAACCTCTACGATCAGAGACCCATATGTCAGAATAGAAACGTACAAATTCCCAAGCAAATCGCCACCAATTTGTAAATTGTTAAGACGGGAAAGATCTACAAAACTGGGTTATATTTCCTCATTTATATTCGTCTTTCAGGTATGTCATCTGATAGAAGATCAATACTGTTCATTTGAAACTGACTTGGGAGTGCTACAACACTGAAGTCAAATTGATTTATGAAATAGATTTATTTCATACATTTTCTCAGGAAAATGTGAACATTTCTTTCTGAAATTGTATTTTCTAGTCAGAAATGATTTACTGCTGGAAATGACGATGATATATCTTCAATAATTGTCGTGTATGAAATGTATCACAATTTATGACAGTCAATTAAAGTTATGTGTAGTTATAGTGCGTTTCAAATCTCATACACATGTGTTGAAGAGCTGTCATTCAGAAGCCATTTCACGTAAAGAGGTGATATAGTTATCTGTTCTTCATGGAATCATATTGGTACACGAACCTTAATGTATATATTACGCGTGACTGATCAGTCCCTAACACAGTGGTAAATGGTGATACATAATCGACAACGTACATACAATAGTAGTAAATGTTGATACATAAACGTGAACGTACATAATACAGCGGTAGATGACGAAATATAAACGTGAACGTACATAATACAGTGGTAGATGACGAAATATAAACGTGAACGTACATAATACAGCGGTAGATGACGAAACATAACCGCCAACGCATATCAGGCTTAAACTGTCAAATAACGATGTCGTAGGCTACTGGCCTGTCTTAACGCATGTAACAGCTGAATATATTAACTAAATGATATTAGTCATTACCTGTCATTTGCCAATGGAATAAGAATGGGCAGGCAGGAAGCAGACCGACAGGGCAATGAGGCAGTAGAAGCTGGTAGAAAAACGTATCTGTCAGACAGTTGTAATATAACCAATGATAGGGTGGAACTGATCCCAGCTGATCTGATCAGGCAACAACTGGTAATCTGGAACTAACTATTGAAATTCTAGCTAGAATGATATAGCTAATGTTGACAGTAGAAAGATGATGTCTCTGCAGTTTCATGATATTTATATCTATCATATCTTTTCTCACATATCTCTTAGAAGGCAGACTTCTTCTAACGCTTCATATCGACCGACCACTTGTTAAACCACTCTGTCATTTGTATGTGATCTGAGCCTAAGAGCGATTGTGCCGATTATTATCATTAGAAGTAGACCAGCTCATTTTTATTTACTAGGGTAGCTTCCCTAGGCGCCTACTTCAGTCGCCTCTTACGACATGCCTTGTAGGTCGCAGTGTTACTATTCTTTGCTCCTTGCAGCCCCGGCAATATATGGGCGGGATGTCAGACAACTTCAGGCATATAATGCGAAGAGGTTTAGAACATTTAGTGACAACAGGTAACATTCAGGGAATGAGAGATCGTGGATGTTGGATGGTTTGACATTCGTGGTCCGACAAAAGATCGACGTCAGAACCGATAACTGCACCAAGCAGAGAGAGAGAGAGAGTTGTGGAGAGACATGATCGCCTACGCCGACATGCATGGCACTTGATTGATTGAATGTTGACAGATACAAAGACGTATAGACCTACACACATTATACAGGCATACATATATGCATCATACCCATCCAAACACACACACACACACACAACACACACGTATATATATATATATATATATATATATATATATATATATATATATATATATATATATATATATATATTATATATATATATATATATATATATATATATATATATATATTGGCCTGACTAAGACACAAAAAAGAAAGATTACAACATGTGAAATGAGATGTCTACGAAAAGCTGTCAGCGTTACAAGGCGAGATAAGTGAGAAACGAGAATATCAGAAGCATCGTTGGCACTATACCATGCATACAGTACATCGAGAAGCAAAGAATCAAGTGGTTCGGCTATCTAATGAGAATGGAACTACATTTACTACCATCACGTGCCTACAGTAATCGACACTCAGGGCGCAGAGCACGAGGCAGGCCAAGAACACGATGGATAGATAACATCTAAGAGTCCCCCTGACTGACGACGTCAAGCGCGACACACCTGGCACAAGATAGAAAACTAACTCTCCCCACGACGCTTCACGTCAAATGTGGTTAAGATAAGATAAGACAGAGAGACGTACATACATAAACATAGATATAATTACAAAGCACACTCGTATAAAAAAGGATCTAAAGCCGAAGGATTGACTTCATTACGCCGGGTTTGACCACATATAGCAAGGTCACTCTCCACAGAAATGGGACGCCTTCTACAGAGAGTATTGCACAAACGCACTCTTGAACAGAACTGCGCGGTCCAGATTCGAATCAACGACCTTCGGAACGCAAGGCGAAGGCGTAACCATTTAGACACATAGACCTATACAGAACATACGTCCAGAATTATAACGGAAAGACAAACACAGACAATAGAGACAGCCACAGACACAAGAATAGACACAGACAATAGAGGCAGAAATAGACACAAAGACATAAACAGAGACAGTGAGACACACAGTAACACCAAAAAAAAAAGAAAATGCCAACAAACATATACAACATAGAATATTATTACAGTTTACAGTGATGCGAGTATAGCAAGTCTAGCTACAGCCCTAATAAAAGCTCTGTATTATCATGTCTGTAGTGTCATCGCGTGCTAATGAATGCTGTCATTTCTATGGGCAAGCAGGTACCTGGCATGGAGACACTTTTGTGTCTAGTCAAATGATTAGTTTCCGGGAGCAACTAAACAATCAACAGACACGATCATGATAAGGTTGACAGTAACATGATATATGCGGAGAATTGACAATGACAATATATAAGAATGTCGAGATTTCAGAGGGAATGAGATCAGCAATGTAGAAAGTGAGACAGAAGGAAACAAGACTGATAGAATCCAGGATGAGAAGGTTTGTGGGAGAGAGATTGTGAGAGATATGATGTGAAGATGGTGTGTTAGTGAGAGAAAGAGAGAGAGAGAGAGAGAGAGAGAGAAGGGGGAGAGATAGAATGTGGAAGAGTGTGAGAGACATGATGTAGGAGTGAGAGTGGAGAAAGACGGGGAGGGTGAGAGAGAAAGAACAGATGGGGCGAGAAAGGAATAGAAAGTGGAGAACAGATGGGATGCGGGGAAATAAAGTAGCAGATACGAGGTGGAGAAAGATTGAGTACGAGCGAGAGAGAAGAGACCCGGTGTGGGAGAGAGATGTGTGAGAGAGATGTGTGAGAGACGTGATGTGGGAAAGAGGAGTGGAGAAACACGTAGTATCAGATAGAGAAAGAAGAGTCTTCAGGCGAATGATTGACTTCATTGTCACCGGGTTATCTCATATTGCTATATCTATGTCGGCAGCATAAATGGCACACCATATACCGAGAGTGCAGTAAAAAGTATCAACTCGTAGCTACAGCAAAATCCTAGAGATTGAATGGAAATATTGCATATGTGATTATGTCCAGGATTCGAACCCACAATCGTCAGAACCACAGGCAAACGAGACGGGACAAGGTAGAAAAAGCGAGGCCTAGGAGAGAGAGAGAGAGAGAGAGAGAGAGAAAGTGAAGAAGAAAAGGTGTATATGAGAGAAGTGTGAGATAAATAGGATGAGTGTGTGAGTGAAGAAGAGACGGGGCCTGGGAGAGAGAGAGAGAGAGGAGTGAAAAATATATGTGTAGAAATTACCATACGAAGAGAAAATATTTCAGCTATTTCAAGTCCATTAATCTGACTAGATGATCAGATTTCTCTACAGGGTAAAGTTCACGGTCTTCTCCAGATTTAGTAAACAGCTTAGTAACGGTCTATTATCTTTTCTACGCTAGATGATGTGACTGTCCTATGTTCAAATCCCTGTATTTACTTTCTGCCCTCATTTATCTGACCTTCTCCGTTATAGCTGACACACTCCGTCATCGGCATACAATGTTGAGTAGGAGGAAAATGAGAGCGTGTGTGTGAAAGACATACAGAGCGAGAGAGAGAAAAAGAAAAATTCACTATTATTGTTATCAATTTTGTTAGTGAACCAAACCAATGTGCAACGTATACACGTTTTTGGCAAAGATCAAACATATCACAAAGAGTGATTAAAATTGGTCGTAAAGAACGTGAATTTTTTTCCCGCCGA
Organism: Arion vulgaris; assembly: GCA_020796225.1. Classification (NCBI taxonomy): domain Eukaryota; kingdom Metazoa; phylum Mollusca; class Gastropoda; order Stylommatophora; family Arionidae; genus Arion; species Arion vulgaris. The sequence continues at coordinate 22,767,445 of CM036755.1, forward strand.
AACGGCTCTCAGGTCGACACAGACTCAATTGGGTACCAGTAAAAGCTCTGGTAAGTAAAGGCGACCGGCGTGATATTGAACATATCACCCATGGTGTGCCGACGGTCAATGAAAAATACGGACCTAACACCATATTACCCTATACCCCCATCATCAGGTGCCGTGCCGGCTGATGTAGACGATCATGGACATCCACAAATCTTTGTCCCTGGTGTTTGCTATCATCTCAGATGTTGACGCTCTTCCGTGCTTTGAAGTCAGGCTATCCAAAATTGTCTCTATCTGTCTTTTCCTCTGTCTTGTCTGCCCACGATTTTACCGGTTGTCACAATATGTTCTAAGTCTCCCCTTCTCATTACATGTCGGCAAAATGATGATTACCGCTTTCTTATATTGATTATAAGCTTTACCCTATATTATCCTATATTATCCTATATTATCCTATATTATCCTATATTATCCTATATTATCCTATATACCACGAGGTATAAAAAGAGGTTCCTCTACCTTTTTTTAAATTATCAACTATTCTAAAGACTAACTCGTGAGATTGGAGAGACTCTCCTCTCCTGGGTGAGCTGAGAAGCAACCCAGTCGAACTGAAAACAAAGCTTTGGGGAAACCTGACAGACCTAAAGCTGACAGCCCAGTTTGTGGTCTACAGTAAATTAAGCGAATGACCAGCGATCGATGAAGGAAACCTGACAGACCTGAAGCTGACTGCCCAGTTTGTGGTCTACAGTAAATTAAGCGACTGACCAGCGATCGATGAAGGAAACCTGACAGACCTGAAGCTGACTGCCCAGTTTGTGGTCTACAGTAAATTAAGCGAATGACCAGAGATCGATGAAGAAGGAAACATGACAGACCTGAAGCTGACAGCCCATAGATCACTGAAGAATAATAAGAACAATAGAGACACTGCAAACTTTTCTACGACTAGTGGTATTAATCAACTGTGCTGTTGACGATTACTTTCCAGTTATAAAATTCTTTCCGTTTCTGTCTACTCTTATCTTCTTGACATCAATTTTTAGTTTGAACCCTTTTCTACAGGATCTAAAGCCGAAGGATTGTCACTGCACCGGGTTTTACTCCATATGGCTCAGTCTCTCTACGCAGAAATGACATGCCAACTGCCGAGAGTATTGGACAAAGCACAAACTCCGTAGCTCCGGTGATATCTGATAAAAATGCACGCGTGAACAGAACGAAGCGGTCCCGATTCGAACCCACGATCTTCAGAACGCAAGGCGAGGTTACTTAACCACATATAGCCCTTTGACTTGACACTGTGTGGAATGGTATATCGCGACGTTTAGTACATACACTATGAGAAACAAGTCAAAAGCGGTGTTGTAGAATAATTGACTAGAACCATAATTACTGCCCTTTAGTGAATTACCATAAGTATTACTATCTCTATCTTATACAGGAAGATTTTAGCGACACTGCACGAACTCTGTAGCACCGACGAGGACTCGTACGCAATACTGACGATGGTGATAAGGTAGGGAATTTTATTGTAATTTTAAACTAACTTTCACATGCAGCAGCAGCTTTTCGAATGAACTTTGATGGATTTTCAAAAGTCAAAAGTTCTTATTACATAGACCTGTCTTCGATAGAACAATGAAGTTGATCTCACTTAAACTCGGATCACGGATCTCAGGAAAACAGCCCGATCGTTATGCGGAAACGAACCGAGAACCTTTAGAGTGTGAGGCGAACACCTTACCTCTACGTCACACAGACTCTATTAGTTGTGTGATTTCACCAGCATATCTACATGCAGAGACAGTAGATAGGTCTTGATTTCACCAGCATATCTACATGCAGAGACAGTAGATAGGTCTTGATTTCACCAGCATATCTACATGCAGAGACAGTAGATAGGTCTTGATTTCACCAGCATATCTACATGCAGAGACAGTAGATAGGTCTTGATTTCACCAGCATATCTACATGCAGAGACAGTAGATAGGTCTTGATTTCACCAGCATATCTACATGCAGAGACAGTAGATAGGTCTTGATTTCACCAGCATATCTACATGCAGAGACAGTAGATAGGTCTTGATTTCACCAGCATATCTACATGCAGAGACAGTAGATAGGTCTTGATTTCACCAGCATATCTACATGCAGAGACAGTAGATAGGTCTTGATTTCACCAGCATATCTACATGCAGAGACAGTAGATAGGTCTTGATTTCACCAGCATATCTACATGCAGAGACAGTAGATAGGTCTTGATTTCACCAGCATATCTACATGCAGAGACAGTAGATAGGTCTTGATTTCACCAGCATATCTACATGCAGAGACAGTAGATAGGTCTTGATTTCACCAGCATATCTACATGCAGAGACAGTAGATAGGTCTTGATTTCACCAGCATATCTACATGCAGAGACAGTAGATAGGTCTTGATTTCACCAGCATATCTACATGCAGAGACAGTAGATAGGTCTTGATTTCACCAGCATATCTACATGCAGAGACAGTAGATAGGTCTTGATTTCACCAGCATATCTACATGCAGAGACAGTAGATAGGTCTTGATTTCACCAGCATATCTACATGCAGAGACAGTAGATAGGTCTTGATTTCACCAGCATATCTACATGCAGAGACAGTAGATAGGTCTTGATTTCACCAGCATATCTACATGCAGAGACAGTAGATAGGTCTTGTAGATTACATTTATTCAAATTTGATATTACTGCCCGGAGCAACTAAAAATACTATCTTCATGATTAATCAAGTGATGAAGATGTGAAGTGTCATAATCGCCATTAGTCTAGATGACAATAGCAGCTATGACGTTGCACATAATGACGATGACTTACTGGTAAAATGTCTACTAGTCTGATAACTTACTGGTAAAATGTCTACTAGTTTGACAAGTTACCTGTAAATTGTGTACTAATCTGATGTTACCTGTAAAATGTGTACTAGTCTGATAAGTTATCTGTAAAATGTGTACTTGTCTAATAAGTTACCTGTAAAATGTCTACTAGTCTGATAAGTTACCGGTAAAATGTGTACTGTTACAAGTTACCTGTAAAATGTGTACTATTTTAAGTTACCTGTAAAATATTTATCAACTACAAATTATCGTGTAATATAATTTAATCCTGTTCACAGAGGCTGATCACTGTTATGACTGGTAGCCACTACCACCAGCTCAGCGAGGTGGACAAATCTGTCAGAATGAGCCGCGAGGCGACTCTGCTCACCACGACACAATCCCGCTGGCTTGACGGAGTAGCGACCAGCGCTGGATCATCATCAAGCTCAGTAGGATCTGTTAGCCAGATTATTAACCACAGTTGGGGGGTACTGATAGAACCATTCGACATCCAACATTCTTCACTGTCGCTAGAAGAAGAAGAAGGTGGAAGTTTATCTAATGCCAGTTATCCACAGATCGCATCCTTCTATGACTTGTTGATCAACCACGAAGATATTAAAATGAGGGACGACATTCTCCGCTACTTGACACCAGTTGTGATAATTGCAGGCAACTTGAGTAATCTCATGGCTCTGTTTGTTCTAAGAAGGAAAAAATTACGTAAAAATTCCGTGTGTTTCTGCATGTGCGCGTATGCTGTAGCTAATCTATTGACATTGAATTTAATGCTGGGTGTAGCTTGGGTGTGTTTTGCTTTCAATAAAGTTTATGTGACCAACCTAACAGATTGGAGTTGCAGATTGTGGAGTTTCGTGACTAATGTGGTCACTTACAGCGGGATATGGTTTGTGGTAGCTATGAATATTGATCGTCTTTTACATACTACGTCTCGATCAGGATTACAGAATCATTGTTCTGTGTTTTCGGCTAAAGCAGCGGTGACGGCCATCATGACGGGTCTAGTGGTTGTTAGTATCCATGCAATGTGGACATTTGAACTGCAACCACATGGTTGTTATGTTCCGTTCCAGCAAGGAGATATTCATATTCTGATATGGCCCTGGTGGTCAGCGACTGTGTACACATACTTGCCTTTATTTCTCATCATATTTCTCAACATTGTTCACGTTATACTTCTATGTTTGAGATATGATCGGAAAACTGAGAGTTCGTTACAGACCGACAGTAACAAAGATAACTTTGCTGTTGCTGTTATCGTTATATCAATGTCGTTCTTCCTACTGGCAGTCCCTGCTACTGTTACTAACATTTTTGATATCCATATGCCATCATCATGGCTCAGCGTCGACCTAGTGGCTCGTGTGGAACTGACAAAGAAAATCACAGAGATGTTGTCCAGCCTTAACCAGGTCATATTTGGCGTTCAGCTTCTCTTGTGTTCTCGGGAATTCAGAAAGGAGTTTGTGTCGCTTCTTAGACTGGTATTTTGTTGTGTAGGCTCTCAGAAAAACTTGAGGATCTTTGAAATGAGGCAGCCTTCCAACTCCGAGGATAGCTCCCCGGAAAGACAGGTAGACTATCAGCTGTGTAATAACAATGAGGAGACCATTACTTCTGTATAGTGTTCACATTGGTATGTGATTGTAACCACATATCTCCAAGCTACTGGTCAACACAGTAGACTAGAGCACTGAAGGGCCACATGTGCGTACAGAGTGGAAGGAAGGAAACAGTCCACACATGGATGGCCTGGCAGGTGAGTGATATCACACAAAGTTCCTGAAACGTGCCACAACTTGGTAATGTATACAGACGTATCTATTGTATACAGTGGCTATAAAAACATGTAAGTGATGATACATACATGCTACAAGAACGTATATATTCTACTGCACACATATGCTACAAGAGCATATATGTTCTATTGTGTAAGAGGCTACAAGAACATATATGTGATACTACATACAGAGGCTACATGAGCACATATGTTCTATTGTGTAAGAGGCTACCACAACGTATATGTGATACTACATACAGAGGCTACTACAACATATATGTGATACCACATACAGAGGCTACAAGAGCATATATGTGATACTACATTTCTCACTTTTCTGTGTTCTTCCGGTCACTCACGATATTTTCAACACAGAACTGAACTTCTATTATGTGTGCTTGACCCAACTCTGGTTTGCACTGAAGTATTTCAACATTAGCTGTAACATGTACTGAACGATGTAAACATTAGCTGTAACATGTACTGGACGATGTAAACATTATCTGTAACATGTACTGAACGATGTAAACATTAGCTGTAACATGTACTGGACGATATAAACATTATCTGTAACATGTACTGAACGATGTAAACATTAGCTGTAACATGTACTGGACGATGTAAACATTAGCTGTAACATGTACTGGACGATATAAACATTATCTGTAACATGTACTGAACGATGTAAACATTAGCTGTAACATGTACTGGACGATGTAAACATTAGCTGTAACATGTACTGGACGATGTAAACATTATCTGTAACATGTACTGGACGATGACAACATTAGCTGTAACATGTACTGGACGATGTAAACATTAGCTGTAACATGTACTGGACGATGTCAACATTAGCTGTAATATGTACTGGACGATATAAACATTATCTGTAACATGTACTGGACGATGTAAACATTATCTGTAACATGTACTGGACGATGTAAACATTAGCTGTAACAAGTACTGGACGATGTCAACATTATCTGTAACATGAACTGAACGATGTCAACATTATCTGTAACATGTACTGGACGATGTCAACATTAGCTGTCACATGTACTAGACGATGTAAACATTAGCTGTAACATGTACTGGACGTGTGATATTATTGATTAACTGTCTAGCAGCAGCAGCAGCAAACATCTTCATGTAAATAATATCAAAGAAACAATGTCTAGTAAAAAGAGTTTCTATTAAAAAGAAGAAGTATAGTATAGAATTCCTTGTTATAACATGATTGATATAAATATATATATTGGAATATACAGTGCTAGAATAGATTTCTTATAAAGTGCACACAAAACCCCGTTCTAGGAATCTATTCTTACCCTGAAGCTGTGAGGCAAATCAGGACTGGAGAAAAGAAAGACAAGGCGCATAGAGAGGCGCGGTCCAGGTGTTTCATATTTCGAACTGAGGGTGAAAGGCAAAACAAGATTAGAGAATAGATAGTGTTAGGACAATTATTTTTGTTTGATAAACGGCACACGAATCGGTGGATGATGTGGTCAACATCACACTGGACATCTTTACTTCTCAGTGTTTCTCTGGTTATTTAACTGAGATCGGATTGACAACATGAGAGTCGGACGGTCATGAAAAAATGTCATTTTCACTGTGGAATTTGATCCTGGGACCACGCAGCTACGAAGCAAGTACACTAACCATTACTAAATGCGACAATGTTAAGGGTTAAATAGCGAAGAATTTGCTTCGTTGTGTAGTGTTTCTCTATATGACTCGATCACACTCTACATAATAAAGATGTCACCTGCAGAGAGAACTGTACACATTCCGATCACACTCTACATAATAAAGATGCCCCCTGCAGAGAGAACTGTACACATTCCGATCACACTCTACAGAATAAAGATGCCACCTGCAGAGAGAACTGTACACATTCCGATCACACTCTACATAATAAAGATGCCCCCTGCAGAGAGAACTGTACACATTCCGATCACACTCTACAGAATAAAGATGTCACCTGCAGAGAGAACTGTACACATTCCGATCACACTCTACAGAATAAAGATGCCACCTGCAGAGAGAACTGTACACATTCCGATCACACTCTACAGAATAAAGATGTCACCTGCAGAGAGAACTGTACACATTTCGTATCTCCAACAACAATCTCAGGGTTTAAAAAAGAATTTGATCTCGCAAACCGTATTCGAACACACGGTCTTCACAATGCAAGAGAAACGGCTTGACCACTTCGCCAGAGATCCCCACAAACTGCTGTACTATCGCCGTTCACTGAAGTGGTTTTTAAATGACCTTCCGCCCGTGTGGTGCCGGGGCCCGCAAGGAAAGCAAAGAATAGCACCACTGCGACCTAAAAGGCATGTCGTTAGAGGTGACTGATGTAGGACCTAGGGAAGCTACCTAGTAAATAAAAAGCGTCGCAGAAATCGGATGTGCATGCCTACTTGTAGGCGCATAACTGGCACACCATACAATCATTCTTAGACTGAGATCACATAAAAATCACAAAGAGTAGTTAATCAATGATCGATATGGAGCGTTCGAAGAAGAAACTGCCAAGGCCAAATTCATGAAATGTAATCATCTTCAAAATGACATGGGAGGAGAGCCTCGACTGTGCTACAAGTTTGTGCACTAACTTTTGAGATCTACTTATGCAATAAATAAAGTGTTGGGAGCACACATACATATTGACGCAAGTGCAATAATGATGGTCTCATCAATCAATCAAACACAAGTCAAGTGCACTAGAGAAAAACATCACTCAGTCTGGAGAATACTAGAACATAATCACAAATGATTGTTGTTTTCCTACAGAGTAATACCGGGGATAGAGAGAAGCTAGAGTGGGTTAGTTTTGTATGACGGTTGATTTTATTGACTGTGGTCACGCACTGAGGAGATAATGCTGCTGAGGAGGTCTAGACTGAGACAAAAATCAGTTTTATTTTTGTGCCAGGGCATGCAGTTTTAAGGGCTAATGAATGCGCTGATAGGCTTGCAGGTATGCCCGCCTTCCCAGCGTGTTCGTAGCGCGTTGAACTACGGGTGACAAGTCCTCTGTGAGTGCGGGTTCAATTCCGCGGGATCAGAAAAGCCACAGGTTACCCAGATTTACGGTGTTCGTGGCATCGAACCGAAGGGTTACGATGTCCATGACACCGAGCCGAAGACAGCTCAAGTGCTTCTGGATCGAAAAAAAAAGGTTTGCAGGTATGGCTGCTGTGGAAAGCGGGCGAGCAATGGACCAGACTGATATTATAAATTCCATATGGGAGAGAGGATGTGTACATGATTCCAATAATAGTGGTGAATCTACAACACTAACCAGACTGCAAGAATTCCAGGTCACGTGTGATGTAGCTAGACAAGAACACTATACTGGTAGCCAAAGAAGAACAGTAAACCGACAAAGAACCGAAGTCGTTAGTCGCCACACGCTGAGAGACATACTGAGGGGGAGATCGAAGCACTTATAGACTAATTGGTTCCACGTTCAATGATGATGATCCGACGACTAAACTAAAACTAAAATGCGCAGTAATGGTTTAGGATTCTACCCGCGAAAGAAATCAAACCTGATTTAAAAAAAATGTTTAACCGGATGAGTCATGAATGATAGACTAGTGTCCTAACTACTTGGCCACTGATTCCTCTTTCGCAGAAAGTATTATCAGTAAAAAGCTATTTATAATTTGGAAGTCTCTATGGCTAAATGGTTAAGCCTTTATCTTGCTTTCCGAAGGTCGTTGATTCTCTATCTCTCGCGATCGTTCTCAAGGCCGTTTTTATCATACTATTGTGATATATAAACATCCTAAGAACCAAGAACGGGTGTACGTGCACAATCTTCAGTACCAATTGGAGCTCAGGTGCTTATCCTTCGGTGGTGTGTTCAGTTTCAACCAGCGTTGGTCGTTGATTCGAATCCGGATGGGACGTTCTGATCATAAGTGCATTTGTTTTTCAGAGACCCATAAAATTGTTGCTTGAGGTACGGAGTTTGTGTTTTGTGTAATACTCTCGGCAGGTGGATGCTATTTCTGCGCAGTGAAGTTGAGCTATATGGTGTAAAACCTGGTGCAATTCTCCTTCTGCTTTAGACTTTGAGTTATTCCGAACTGTCCTCTATGTGGTCATTATATTCATGCATATTTTATGTATATATTTACATACCTGGGAGTATATATTATGTATGTGTGTGTGTATGAGACGGAACGTGGACAATGTAGAAATAGTTGAAAAACAGAACCGATACTTTCAAGAAGTGATGGATATACAGAAGAGAATGGAAGAATATCATGAAAGGAAAGACAAATACTAACATAGAAGTGTCGCGAAAATAATTAGAAGTGAAAGGAAAATTATTCAAAGAAATACAGTTTGCCAAATAAGGTATTTGTGACCCATCACATGAAGACTAGATTTGAAGGAGAGGGGAAGGGGTGGACTGGTGAGGGCAAGTAGAAAACATGGAGATATAAGTGTGATGAAGATATGAAGAGGTTGACTAACGGCGGCATGTTCAAGTGCATCATGAGAGTAAGGATCATGAACAATTAGCTTAGTCAACATCTGATATAGTGATGAGGCTAGATGACGATATATATATATATATATATATGACATAGGAGGTAGCACATGCAACAAGAGATATACTAGAGTCATAAATGTAGTAATGTCTGTATAACTGTAGTGATGATACAGGTTATATGACTTCAGTGATGATTTAGGCTGATGCTACAAATAAGAAAGAGAAAATTGAGATATTTTAGACATATAAAAGACATGAAAGGCTGGAGAAGACCATCATGGAAGGAGGCATACCGGCAAAGAGAGGAAGAGGAAGACCACGGAGAAGATGGATTCAGGATGTAGCTGATGGTTTGAACATGACGGCTGCAGAGGCAGGACATCTGGCCTATGAGAGAGAGAAATTCCGGGGACTGTTGGGGTGGCAAAGTTCTGCTCAGGACACAGGACAAGCTATTTGATGATGATGATGATGATATAGGTTATAGAACTTCAGTCGCCCGTGTGGTGTCGGGGCCCACAAGGTAAACACAAAATAGTACCACTGCGACCTACAAGGCATGTCGTAAGAGGCGAGTGATGTAGGACCTAGGAAACTACCATAGTAAATAACAAATATCGCAGAAACCGGATGTGCTCGCCTACTTATGGGCGCATAACTGGCACAACGTACAATCGCTCTTAGGCTCAGATCACATACAAATCGCACAGTGGTTAACAAGTTGTCGATATGGAGCGTTCGAAGAAGAAGAAGAAGATATGACTGTAGTGCTGATATAAGTTTTATAACTTCAGTGATACTAAGGGCTGTATAACTGCTCTGATGTTAAATGACATACACAAGGTTGAGAACCACAGAGGGATATTATCTGAATGTGAGAACTATGACTGTACTGCAGCATTTTCTTAATACACAGCCACAGCAATAGAACAGTCACAGTCTATATGTATATATAATCTGACTTGGTCGTTGTTCTTCCAAGAGAGCATAGTAGAGTGATGACATTTGTAGCTATTCCAAACATATGAGATACAATGTTGATATTTACTATATCCTCAACAATCTGTTTATAAGTAGCACACAGAAAGTCATTGATTTCTCATTGTGATTTCATTATCATACTTAGAATTTCGTTTCTTAAACTCTGCATGATACATTTATATGACTGAAGTGATGGTATGCCTATACGACTGGAATGTTGCTATGCCTATACGACTGGAATGTTGCTATGCCTATACGACTGGAATGTTGCTATGCCTATACGACTGGAGTGTTGCTATGTATATATGACTGAAGTGATATTGTCCTATACGACTGGAGTGTTGCTATGTATATATGACTGAAGTGATATTGTCCTATACGACCGAGGTGTTGCTATGTATATATGACTGAAGTGATATTGTCCTATACGACTGGAGTGTTGCTATGTATATATGACTGAAGTGATATTGTCCTATACGACTGGAGTGTTGCTATGTATATACGACTGAAGTGATATTGTCCTATACGACTGGAGTGTTGCTATGTATATATGACTGAAGTGATATTGTCCTATACAACTGGAGTGTTGCTATGTATATATGACTGAAGTGATATTGTCCTATACGACTGGAGTGTTGCTATGTTTATATGACTGAAGTGATATTGTCCTATACGACTGGAGTGTTGCTATGTTTATATGACTGAAGTGATATTGTCCTATACGACTGGAGTGTTGCTATGTATATACGACTGAAGTGATATTGTCCTATACGACTGGAGTGTTGCTATGTATATATGACCGAAGTGATATTGTCCTATACGACTGGAGTGTTGCTATGTATATATGACCGAAGTGATATTGTCCTATACGACTGGAGTGTTGTTATGTATATATGACTGAAGTGATATTGTCCTATACGACTGGAGTGTTGCTATGTATATACGACTGAAGTGATATTGTCCTATACGACTGGAGTGTTGCTATGTATATACGACTGAAGTGATATTGTCCTATACGACTGGAGTGTTGCTATGTATATACGACTGAAGTGATATTGTCCTATACGACTGGAGTGTTGCTATGTATATATGACTGAAGTGATATTGTCCTATACGACCGGAGTGTTGCTATGTATATACGACTGGAGTGTTGCTATGTATATACGACTGGAGTGTTGCTATGTATATATGACTGGAGTGTTGCTATGTATATATGACTGGAGTGTTGCTATGTATATATGACTGGAGTGTTGCTATGTATATACGACTGGAGTGTTGCTATGTATATACGACTGGAGTGTTGCTATGTATATATGACTGGAGTGTTGCTATGTATATATGACTGAAGTGTTGCTATGTATATATGACTGGAGTGTTGCTATGTATATATGACTGGAGTGTTGCTATGTATATATGACTGGAGTGTTGCTATGTATATATGACTGGAGTGTTGCTATGTATATATGACTGGAGTGTTGCTATGTATATATGACTGGAGTGTTGCTATGTATATATGACTGGAGTGTTGCTATGTATATATGACTGGAGTGTTGCTATGTATATATGACTGGAGTGTTGCTATGTATATATGACTGGAGTGTTGCTATGTATATATGACTGGAGTGTTGCTATGTATATATGACTGGAGTGTTGCTATGTATATATGACTGGAGTGTTGCTATGTATATATGACTGGAGTGTTGCTATGCCTATACAACTGGAGTGTTGCTATGTATATATGACCGAAGTGATATTGTCCTATACGACTGGAGTGTTGCTATGTTTATATGACTGAAGTGATATTGTCCTATACGACCGGAGTGTTGCTATGTTTATATGACTGAAGTCATGATAAGATTTTTATTTTCTCCAATCCTGTTTTGCCTCACAGCGTTAGAATAAGATGAAATTGATAAAACAAGTCCTTGTGTGCGCTTCATAAATATTGTCTTTCGTTGCCTGTTTTCTCTGAGCACCACCTTTTGCGTGGCCTGCCTTTTGTTTTCTATCTATTGCGTCGGGGCAACATTGCTCTTTGCGGTGCACTCTCTGTTGGTAATCTGCTTATGTGGCCGAACCATTTAATTTGGTTTTTCTTGATGAAGTTCAGTACTGATGTTATACCCATTTTTCCCTGATATCTTCATTTCTCAAATGGTCTCGTCTTGTTACACCCAGCATTCTGCGTAGACACTTCATCTCTGTCGTGACTAGTTTTCTTCTATAATTTGATGTCAGTGTCCATGTTTGGCACTGATAGCATACTATGGTGAGAGAAAGATTGTGTGATGACATATATGACTGAAGTAATAATGATAACTAAAGTACTGTAGTAATTAAGAACTATGATTGCTGTGATAATTGTGATCTATATGACAGAGGTCACCATGAGTGAGTTTGTCAGAGAAAGAAAGGAGGGTGTATAGAAAAAAATGACAAGGGGTGCATGCGAGAAAGAGAGACAATGTAGTGTATGAGAGAGATAGGATAAAAGGGTGTATATAGAAAAAGAAAACAATGCGATATTTGAGAGAATGAAGACAGGTTGATGGCTAGAAGAAGAAGAAGAAGAAATGTATCATGAGAAGGAAAAGAACATTATGTCAATGAAAGGCTCTCTCTCTCTCTCGTGCGTGTGTGCGTGAGAAAAAAGAGAATTAGCATAACAAGGAAGTGTGAGATAACGGCAACGAAAGAGTGTGGGAGAAGGAGAGTGTGGGAGAAGGAGAGTGTGGGAGAAGGAGAGTGTGGGAGAAGGAGAGTGTGGGAGAAGGAGAGTGTGAGAGGAGAGAGTGAGAGAAGGAGAGAGAGTGAGATTAGGACAGAGTGAGAAAGGGCGAGAGTAGAGAGTGAGAACAGAAGAGAGTGAGCGAGAGTTGGAGAGAGAGAAGGATAAAGAGAGTGAGAGTAGGAACGTGTGAGAAAAGGAGAGCGTGAGAGTTGGAGAGTGAGATTAGGAGAGAGTGAGAGAAGGAGAGAGAGTGAGAGTAGAAGAGAGTGAGAGAGTCAGAGTAGGAGCGAGTGAGAGAAGGAAAGCGTGAGAGCTAGAGTGAGAAGGGGAGTGAGAGTAGGAGCGAGTGAGAGAAGGAGAGTGAGAGTAGGAGAGAGTGAGAGAAGGAGAGTGAGAGTAGGAGATAGTGAGAGAGGGAGAGTGAGAGTAGGAGATAGTGAGAGAAGGAGAGTGAGAGAAGGAGAGTGAGAGAAGGAGAGTGAGAGTAAGAGAGGAGATAGAGAATGAGAGTAGGAGCGAGTGAGTGAAAGAAAAAGAGAGAGAGAGAGTGAGGATAAGTGAAACACGGAGAAAGAGACATGGAATGATAATGTGAGAGCAATAGAAAGACAAGAGAATGACAAAAGGAGAGAGAGAGAGAGATGAAAGAAAGCGAAAGACAGAGATAATTATATAAAAAAGAATAAATCAAGCTCAATGAAGAACATGAATAAACGACAAAGAGTGAGTATGACATTAAGACGCTACAGAAATTTGATTATATACAACATCGGTTCCCAAACTTTGCGTTACCGCTGACCCACTTTTACATTTTGCTGCCCCCAGTTTCTATTAATAAAAATAGACATGAATGAATGATCTGTGTGTTACAATAGTCAACAATGTCTGCAATTTAACATTTTAATAAACAACAAAGATAAGATGATGCCTATAGCTAGGCGTATCATTTATTTTTCTGTTTGAAATGTCGAAGATGATAATATTTCTTCAAGCACTTGAGGACCCCCTTGTGAGTACCTCGCAGACCCCCGGGAGTCCGCAGACCCCCGTTTGGGAAATGTTGATATAAAGAAAGATAATGTCAGGTACTATGAAAGAAACAGTAGATGGATAGTGTGTTTGTGCGAGACAGAAATAGACATGGAAAATATGTGAGAAATATTGATGAGGACATGTAGAATGAGAGAGATTGTGATATAGAGATTGTGAGAAAGTTAAGGTGAGTCTAACATTTGAGAATGCAGCAGATAACCCTCATTTCTTAGACTACTCAGGAGATGGCTGCCAAGTCTTGGATTAATCTTACCCATAGACTAGCCCTTGACACAATTACATGAACCAGTTTTACGCTCTAAAACTGGAGAGAGAGAGAGAGAGAGATATATATCGAGAGATCAGGGGTTCTCAGCATGGTGTTCTCACACCCTTTTTTCGATCCAGAAGCACTTGAGCTGAAAGCTTTCGGCTCTGTGTCATGGACATCGCAACCCTTCGATCGCAATCCACGAACATCGTAAATCTGGGGAACCTGTGGCTTTTCTGCAAGTCCGCGGAGTTGAACCCGCACTCACAGAGGACTTGTCACCCGTAGTCCAACGCGCTACGAACACGCTGGGCAGGCGGGCAATCTCACACCCTTAAAGGGTGCAACACTGTGTTTAGATTAAAGCTACAAAGAGGAAAATTCAATATAAATGTAATAGGAATCCTAGGTACGGATAAAAGTTCATTTATAATAGGGCGAGGGCTACCATTCGGGAGACCCGTATTCAACCCCCGATAAGAATAATGAGTTTTTTCTGTTGGGACATAAAGAAAAAAATTATAACCCGAATAGATTCACGGTGACTACACTAGCCATGTGACCATTAAATTACTCAAACTCATGTACACCCCCTCCCTAGCCTGTCCTACACAGTCATAAAAATCGGTAACACAGGGAGTAAAGACATGTTTTATTTTATAATAGGGTGTGAGTCATACACCTCAGGGCTGAGAACCCTTGAGATTTATTTCGTGAACATGTGAACTGTTTACCTAGGGTCTCAAGGGTGTACCAAGTACACAATGGTGTACTTGAAAAGAACTGACAGGGTTACAGTGCATGGAAGGATTTAGATCACGAACTAGAAAGTGACCACTTCTCTTCCAGCATTTACTTCTTTATAGAAGTGTTGGGGTGAAACGTAGTGATCTTGTGCGTGCTTGTTTTAAGGCACTTTGTAAGCTGATATTTATGTTCGTAAGGCTGTTCTTGATGCCGTCGCTCCCCCTTTTGAGTGGTCTTCCTCTTGTTTGTACTCATTACACTTTTTCTGTGTGGCTCTCTGTGGTAGGCGATACCAGGACATTCTTGTCAGGTGTCCAAACCATTTAATCTGTTGTTCTTTTATGAATTGCATGACTGGTTTCACATACAGTCTTCTTCTGATTTCTTAATTTCTAATTTTGTCTCTTATTTTGTCTCTTAGTGACCACTGGCTATGTAATAAACATTAAACAATACTGAGCATTATTGTGAAATAGTATCTTTGATGTTCGTTTCTTGATATGCAAACATTGTATGAGTTATGTGTGTGTTCTGTTGTTAGTTCATGAGAAGTTGGAATATGAAGTAGTTTGTACCTTTACGACATGAGGACATCAGAAGCAGAGTGGTGACAAACCCATGCACGGAATACATTGAAAGACAATAAATACAGTGGTTTAATGAGAATGGAATACAACCAACCACCAACAACAGCATACAATTCAAGAAAGATCAGGTACTAGAGCCAAGGAAAGACCAAGAAAAGATGGATAGACAATATCAAGAGCGATTCATCTGGCCGTGGAACGCACATTTAAGCTCGAACCCCTACGCTTAACGGCAAGAGTGGACAAGCAATTCCATCATCCACACAGGGAAAAGACAATAAACAATATAAGTAGTTTGTACCTATATATTTCATTTCGTATTCTTCATTACACATAACCATTATGTGATTGAGATTTAGGAGTTTGAGGGTTGTGTGTCAGTCCTAGTCGAAGACCAGACTGAGAGAGAGAGAGAGAGAGAGAGAGAGAGAGAGAGAGAGAGGGGTGTCGATATTTACACAGCCCGAAAAGAACAATACACCAAATATGCAAACAATATTGATTAATCAACATGGAACTGGCGAGTTGGGCGGCATGACACTGGTAGATTTGCTGAGGCGGGGATAGGAGCACATACGCACATGTCTGGACTGGTATGATGCTAGTCCTCTTATAACTGATGTATGACTGAGAAAACATAACGTTTCGTGAATCGCAGAAGATAACTGATTCGAATCATAATTAAATTACGTGACGTGACTGACAGAACATTACGTGACGTGAATTACAAATCATTACGTGACGTGACTGACAGAACAGTACGTGATATATTACGTGACTGACAGATCATTACATGACACATTACGTGACTGACATGACACATTACGTGACTGACAGAACATTACGCGACGTGATATAACAGTATGTGGCGTGACTGACAATATTACGTGACGTTACATAACAATATGTGACGTGACTGACATAATATTACAAGACGTGACTGACATAATATTACGTGACGTAATTGACAAAAGATTGCGTCACGTGACTGACAGCACATCACGCCTCGTGACTTAACAGAAAATTACATCTCGTGACTTAACAGCATTACGTCTTCAATTACGTCTTGTGACTGATCAAAAATCACGTTTTCTGATTAACAGAACAGTACGTCTCTCATGACAGGACATAAAAAAAGCTTACAAACGAGTGAATACAATGACCATCACACTAAAGAATATAATATTCTACAGGACCGTGCGGTTTATTTTCTCAGTATAATGCAAGTCTTCGAAATGCCGCCTCTTAAATGCTTTTTCTTTAAAATCACCCATAATTGTGATTTTGATTTCGCTGCTTGTGCCGCCCCCATAACGGTTCCGCCTGATGCGCTCGCCTCTGTATCAATGCACGGCACGACCCTGGTATTCTATAGCACACAATGCGTTCTTCTAGAGAAAACCCACACACAATAAGTGGGAGGGAATCTCACAGATATGTCTGGTCAACCACTAGTGACAACTGTTATAAGAAAGAGAAGATGGAGATATGTTGGACACACCTTGAGGAGAAATGATCAACGAATATCAAAGCAGGCATTGAAGTGGGATACAAAGGGTTCAAGAAAGAGAGGTCGACCTACGGAGACCCTGAAACGAACTTTGCTGAGGCAAGAAATATTGGTATCAGTTCCATGGATGAGATTGAGCGAGTTGCCCAGGATAGAGCGGTATGGAGAAATTACTTGCAGGCCCTATGTAACGTATAACGGTACGAGAGGAATTATTATTATTATTATTAATCTCACAGATTAATTATCTGCGATTTATAACACAGAAGTCGTATGCTCTACAGAACATAACAATTTGTGTTAATATAAGTGAAAATGATGTTGCTGTTTTACATTGAATAATTTCTAGAGCTAACTTTTCTCTCTCACTTAATAACATTCCTATTTGTTACGACAGCTTTCATTAACATTTGATTGTTCAGGCTGTCCTGCAATCAGTAACGTTGTAATTGATTTCACACGGGGATGGGGTAGTGTGCGCCTCAATACATCTACTATTTGACATCAACTTCTAGTAATCTTTAGTGATAAATGATAAACTAATGTATAGGTTGACGATGGTTTACGCAAGATACAACAGCAAAAAGAGATTTAGAAAAATCAATCAATCATTAGAACAAACAGTTCTAAAATGTTAATCATTCAATGTTGGTACAGTAATGACAAAATAAATATGATGAAAAGTTGGGAGTTCTCAAAATATAAATGTCATGTCCTACTTATATAAGCAAGAAAGGGTAGTAAAAAGAGACATTGATAACGTGAGAAGCGTTGAATGTGAATGCAATGTTTACTTTCAAGAAGTGGTTCATGTCATATATAAATATGCATTATCAAATGTTCAAGCCAAAAAAAAAAAGTGTTCTTTTCAAGAATAAAATGTGAACTGTCGTTACTGCATGCAATAACGCTTTTTAGATCGGTGTAGAACAGAGAGGACATGTGCCTGTGGACTTTAATGGCCGCTTGGCTAGCGTAGTCGCTGCGAAACTCTTCAGGTTAGGATTTTTCTTTACGCTCCCGACATAATTTTTTGAAATTATTTTCTTCATTGATTGTACTTCACGCAATATATTCACGAGAGATGTCAGGATTTTATGTGTGCCTTGTAAGTTGGTATTTATTTCTCTAAAGTTGTTTTTGATGCTATCGCTCTATCTTTTGTGTGGTCTTCTTCTTGTTTTATATTTATTTTATATATTTTGTCAATGTGGCTGTCCGTGATCGATAATACCAAGGTATTATTATTGTTAGGTGATCAAACTATCTGAGACCGAGTGGTTACCGGGGTCCAAATTGGGGTGTAAAGAATAGAACCACTGTTACCTGCCACGCATGTCGTAAGAGGCGACTAAGGAGGTTGGACGTGGGCCTAGCTACCCCCACACCGTAAACGAATACTAGATGGCTACAGAACGGAGAGCGCACCGAGTAAACGCTGGCTGAAACCGGACACATCGCCGAGGATAAGCACCAGAGCTCCAAATGGTGCTGAAGATGTGACGTAAAACACACCAATGCTAAGGCTGTATGAATCAGATTCCCACATGAATAGAATTTATGGAGAAATCTGGTACATCGGTCTGGGCGTGATCGCGAGAGAAAGAAACTATCTAATCTGTTCTTCTTCTATGAATTGAATGACTGGTCATGAAACCAGTTATGGACAAGCTAGTATAAAGAAAAACCACTAAGAATCTTGTCTTTATTTCTTGTCTCTAATCGTGTTTTGCCCCACAACGTTAGGATAAGAAGAGAATTCTAGAACAGACTTCTGTGTGCACTTCATAATTTGTGTATTTCACCGCCTATGTTATCTCTGAGATCCACATTTTGCGTGGACTGCCTTTTGTTTGGATCCACTGTATCGGTGTAGCATTGCTCTTTGAGGTGCTCTGTCTGTTGGTAATCTGCTAATGTGGCCGAATCATTTAATTTGTTGTTTCTTGATGAAGTTCAGTACTGATGTTGTGCCCGCTTCCCCCTTCGATGTCTTCATTTCTAAACCGGTCTCTTCTTGTTACTCCCAGCATTCTGTGTAGACATTTCATATCTGTTCTGACTAGTTTTATTTTGTCATTTGATGTCAGCGTCCAAGTTTGGCGCTGATAACATAATGTTGGGGAAAAGATTGTGTTGTACATTGCTTTTTTTTAGTGTTCATGGTGACATGTGTACATTTCAAAATGTAAAGTAAGTAGTAAATATTCACAAAATAGATGAGACTACAGTGAAATTATTTGATTGGCAAAACACGTAATCACAAAGTACTGTAGTTTTACAAATTACAAAAACAATGACAAAGTACAGCAACGTTTCGACAAACAAGGCCTTTATCAAGCAAACGAACAACATGAGTGACAAATTTAAAAAAAAAAAAAATCGACAACCAAATACAAACATTTCTAATGAAAACGTTTTTAGTAAATAGTAGAAAACGTACACATAGAGGTATTGTTAACAAAAAGAATTGACACATGCTATTAGACTACACCGATATATCAACTATATGACAGATATATATACGATTAGATAGCTATATCATTTGTATTCAGCTAAGATATTGATATATGCTTCTAAAATGAATTGTTACCAGAGCCAAACATGGACATTGAGCACAGCGCAGTCACACAAAATAACTACATGTGAAATGCGTTGCCTGCGAAAAGTTACCAACAACACAGGAAAAGACAGAATCACTAAGATCAGCATAAGAAAGAAAGTTGGCACAAAACCGTGCTTGGATTACATTGAGAAACAAAGAATAAAGTGGTTCGGCTACTTAACAAGAATGCAACCAGACTTCACTATATACACAGTCAACTACAACAGAACATAAGGAAAGAAGGCGAGAGAAAGACCACGAAAAAATGGATAGATGTCATATCAGAATCCTGTCAAAAAGCAAAATAACTATCATCCATGCCATTAGAGCAGCACAAGACAAAAACAGAAAAACCACGACACTGGGCAACAACAGGGTAACAGTTTGACGACTAAAGAAAAAGTACTCGTAAAAACAACCAAGATATGCAAAGACAAACGACCTATCATCCCCATCGTCAAAAATTGGACCGCAGATAAGCAATAAAAAAGACAAATAAAATGAATACATCTATGATAATTAAAGAAGATAAATAATGTTGGAATTCAAAATGGTTAAAATAAAAGCAGAAGTTCACCCATTTTGGATATCATTAAATGTCAAAGCAACGTCAGCTTTTAAAAGCTTTAATAGAATATGGAACTTCAAGTTATCGAGTTTTAAAACGTAATTACACATTTGCAACTTCAATGTTGTATCAACCCTAACATTTGTCAGCGAGAATTGGAAAACAACTAAAAAATATAGAACTTGAGTTTTAATGCATTTGAAAATAGATGTCTACGAAATATAATGAATATAAAATGGGATGAATTAAAGAGAAGTGATGAAATTAGAGAAATGTTGGGTCAACCACTAGCAATAACTGTTATACAAAGGAGAAGATGGAGATATATTGGGTATACTCTTGTGAAGAAATGATCAAAGAATAACAAAGCAGGTATTGAAATGGGAGGCAAAGGGTTCAAGAAAGAAAGGACCCAAGGGAAACCATGAACCGAACGTTACTGAGAAAGGCTAGATATAGTGGACTCAATTTCATACACGAGATGCAACGAGCAGTTCAGGATAGAGCAGTGTGAATAGACTTCTTGCATGCCCTATGTAAGGTACAACGATAAGGGCTGAATACAATAGAATAAGTTTCTATGTCTGCATAAATTCTGAATGATGTCCTTAATCAAGATAACACAAGATAGAATAAAGCAATAATATTAGCGACAGAGGCTGAGAATCAATTAGAAGAAAACAGAAATAAGGACTCTAAACATGACCACCCTAGTCAAACTAGAAGATAAAATCCTTCCAAACGCAACTGCTTTCACATATCTTGGAGGTGCTATCAGCCACGAAAAAGAGACTGGACCTGACATTACAATTAAACACCAGCGTCTCCAGTCAACGGACAACTTTGCTTATCTTGGGAGCCTCCTATCCAGATCGGCAAACATAGATTCTGAGGTCCACAATAGGATATCCAAAGCCAGTGCTGCGTTCGGAAGGTTACGTATCACTGTGTGGGAACGGAAGGGGATAAGCATAGTCACAAAGCTGAAAGTTTACCAGGCCATAGTACTAACCACGCTGCTGTACGCAAGCGAGATATGGACAGTGTATAGCAGACACGCAAGAAAATTAAACCATTTCCACACAAGCTGTCTACGCAGAATACTAAAAATAAACTGGCAGGACAAAATTCCAGACAGCGAAGTCCTCACAAGAGCAAAGATCCCAAGCGTCAACACCCTGTTGCAGAAGGCCCAACTGAGATGGGTCGGTCACGTTGCTCAAATGCCTGATAAACGCATCCCAAAACAGTTGATGTATGGCGAGCTTGAAGGGGCAGACGTTTAGCTGGTGGACAGAAAAACGCTTTAAAGACACTCTTAAAGTGTCTCTGAAATGCTTCGATATAGACAATACGTGATGGGAATCCCTTGCGCAAGATCGCTAAATGTGGCGCTGTAACAACAAAGAGGAACCCGAATAGCTGAGAATCATCGTATTGTTGAGTCACAGAGAAAACGAGCAGCGCGAAAAGACAGAGCACACAACACGCACATGTCTAACCTTGATCATGTATGCCCCACCTGTGGTCGGGGATTCTGTTTTAGGATTAGACTCTACAGTCACCTCCGCACACACCAGAGAGGTGCAACAGTACACGTCTGAGATTGTTGTCATCATCGCTTGCGATGGACGGCTATTATATATTATATACAATCTGGCAGAGTAAGACGCGAAGTGCAATCATGGTCTGGAAACCAAGATTAATATATACCGCAGCTGTGTGCTTGCTATCAACTGTACTATACGGATGAGAATGCTGGAGAATGACAGAACACGATCTGTCCTATCCAAATACTATCTCTAAGCAAGAACTGCTTGTACAGTGTCAACAAAACAATACCATCACACAAAAGAGATGCTGGAGATGGATCGGACATGTGATATGAATAGAGACTAACTCTCTGGTCACGAAAACATCAGTTAGATGGACACTAGATTAGAAACGAAAACACGGAAGACCCAAAACTACCTAGTGGAGAACTGTATAACAAGAACTGAAAGAAATGAATTACAGCTGGAACACATTACAGAGGACGGCCAAGAATAGAGAAGAATGTTGTGCATTTGTTGCTGCGCTAAGCACTAGAGGCGTCACAGGCTACAGAGAAAAAGATCATTATCATCAGGTGCCATGCCTGCTGACGTAGGCGATCATGAATCTTCACAAATCTCTGTTTCTGGTGCTATCATCCTAGATGTTGACTCTCTTACGTGCCACGACGTCAGGCTATTCAAATTGTTCTCTCTCTGTCTTCCTCTGTCTCGTCTCCCCATCGATTTCCCCAGTTGCTACAATGTGTTCTAAACCTTCCTTGAGAGAAAGATAGAGTAGAGGGATAAAGAGAGAGTAACAACTTGGTAAGAAGAGTTGAACCAGAGAATATATTTAGCATGATGATTCTGTCAGACAGTTGTTAATGAAGTAGAACAATTGTGTCTATGTGTGTTTTAAAGGCTACATGAACGTATTATTAACGTTGGGGTCTCTGTGGCTAAGCCCTTTGCCTTGTGAGTCGAAGGTCGTGGGTTCGAGTCCGGATCGCGCCATTCTGTTCACGAGTGCAGATTTTTCCAGAGACCCATAGGATTATTGCTGGAGCTACGGAGTTCATGCTTTGTGCAATACTCTCGGCAGGTGGCGTGCCATTTCTTCGGAGAGGAACCGAGCCGTATGGGGTAAAACCCGGTGCAATGAAGTCAATACTTCGGTTTTTAAACCCTTTATTATTATGAATGTTGAACCCAACTAATTCCTGGTACGTTTGAAAAATAATAGGATTAGATGATAACGACAAAAGACTCAACAATCTTCTCTAACATCAAGCAATAACGCTTTAAAATATGTCAATAATACGAGTATATCACCAGGCATATATATATCTCTCTCCGACCATTTCACCAGCAATTACATTGTCGCAGTGGGAGCATTGTTTCCGACACTCAAGGCAGACAGTAATGGGGTGTTAACAAATATCTGCTCTCTCTGTGGGGAGAGACTGAGCGCCTATGGGTTTGCTCTATCTGTGGGGAGAGACTGAGCAATTATGGGTCTGATCTAACTGTGGGGAGAGACTGAGCGCCTATGGGTTTGCTCTATCTGTGGGGAGAGACTGAGCAATTATGGGTCTGATCTAACTGTGGGGAGAGACTGAGCGCCTATGGGTTTGCTCTATCTGTGGGGAGAGACTGAGCAATTATGGGTCTGATCTAACTGTGGGGAGAGACTGAGCAATTATGGGTCTGATCTAACTGTGGGGAGAGACTGAGCGCCTATGGGTTTGCTCGGAATACTATTGCGTCGGTTCAATAACCAGTAAGCAATTACTTGAGTTACATAGACCGTAACATGAATGCAGCCGTACAGTGTTTTATCGCCAGTTATGCAAGCAGTCCATAAATGAAACATGTGCTGTTGGGATATTGCTTGCATGTCCTGTCTGGCTGACTTAACAGTCGTAATTGTATATTTCCTGAATGTTTTCTGTGAGGTTATGCCAATCATTCTATTACGATTCATAAGCCAATTAGTTCAAGCTTGATTGGTTAATGGTAAATTGTGAATGCACAGACAAGCTGTTGTAAAAGATGAATAGGCGGAGGGTGGACAGTAACAGATGCATGAATGGAAGACAACAACAGATGTATGAATGGAAGACAACAACATATGAATGAATGGAAGGCAACAACATATGTATGAATGGAAGACAACAGATGTATGAATGGAAGACAACAACAGATGTATGAATGGAAGACAACATATGAATGAATGGAAGGCAACAACAGATGTATGAATGGAAGACAACATATGAATGAATGGAAGGCAACAACAGATGTATGAATGGAAGACAACAACATATGAATGAATGGAAGACAACAACATATGAATGAATGGAAGACAACAACAGATGTATGAATGGAAGACAACAACATATGAATGAATGGAAGACAACAACATATGAATGAATGGAAGACAACAACAGATGTATGAATGGAAGACAACAACAGATGTATGAATGGAAGACAACAACATATGAATGAATGGAAGAGAACAACATATGAATGAATGGAAGAGAACAACATATGAATGAATGGAAGATAGCAACATATGAATGGAAGATAGCAACATATGAATGAATGGAAGACAACAACATATGAATGAATGGAAGGGCAGGATGGTGGGTATACACAACTGAATGTATGGAGGGTAAAAACAGCTGAATGGAAGTAAGAGATGAATGTATGGAGGGTAGTAACAGCTGAATGGATGGAGGGTATAAAGAACTGAATGGATGGGTGAAGATTGTAATGGGCGTACACAAAAAGTCAAGACGTGTGGAATGTAGACGATGAATGAAGGTTCTAGCGTCGTATAAGATGAAGTAGTGAAGCGATCGCACAGTAAAAGTCAAATAGAGCACACAGCTACATAAGAAATGAGATGGATGCTGATGAACGAAAGGCTCAGTAAAAGTCAAATAGGGCACACAGCTACATAAGAAATGAGATGGATGCTGATGAACGAAAGGCTCAGTAAAAGTAAATAGGGCAACAAGCTACATAAGAAATGAGATGGATGCTGATGAACGAAAGGCTCAGTAAAAGTCAAATAGGGCACACAGCTACATAAGAAATGAGATGGATGCTGATGAACGAAAGGCTCAGTAAAAGTCAAATAGGGCACACAGCTACATAAGAAATGAGATGGATGCTGATGAACGAAAGGCACAGTAAAAGTCAAATAGGGCACACAGCTACATAAGAAATGAGATGGATGCTGATGAACGAAAGGCTCAGTAAAAGTCAAATAGGGCACACAGCTACATAAGAAATGAGATGGATGCTGATGAACGAAAGGCTCAGTAAAAGTCAAATAGGGCACACAGCTACATAAGAAATGAGATGGATGCTGATGAACGAAAGGCACAGTAAAAGTCAAATAGGGCACACAGCTACATAAGAAATGAGATGGATGCTGATGAACGAAAGGCTCAGTAAAAGTCAAATAGGGCACACAGCTACATAAGAAATGAGATGGATGCTGATGAACGAAAGGCTCAGTAAAAGTCAAATAGGGCACACAGCTACATAAGAAATGAGATGGATGCTGATGAACGAAAGGCACAGTAAAAGTCAAATAGGGCACACAGCTACATAAGAAATGAGATGGATGCTGATGAACGAAAGGCACAGTAAAAGTCAAATAGGGCACACAGCTACATAAGAAATGAGATGGATGCTGATGAACGAAAGGCTCAGTAAAAGTCAAATAGGGCACACAGCTACATAAGAAATGAGATGGATGCTGATGAACGAAAGGCTCAGTAAAAGTCAAATAGGGCACACAGCTACATAAGAAATGAGATGGATGCTGATGAACGAAAGGCTCAGTAAAAGTCAAATAGGGCACACAGCTACATAAGAAATGAGATGGATGCTGATGAACGAAAGGCTCAGTAAAAGAAACAAAATCGATCTCAACGCATAATTCAATTCGATTGAAAATAAGAAAACCCGATTGGATATTTTCACAAATGAACCAATTTCCTACACGCGTGCTGGGAACATTTAGTATTAATGTTATTATTTTGGTCTTTGTCGCAGACGAATGTCTGTAAGAAATCTGTAATGTTTTCTTGTGTGCCTTGGGCTGGAATTTATTTAATTAGTTTTGAGATCACAGTCCATGAACCCTCGTACGTGTTCTCGTCTTTTAGCAGAAACATATGCTCACGAGTTAGCAGTCGTGGTTTGCATGATTCTTTTGGATAACGATGAGTGACTTATTAAAGGTGAGATACGAGGTGTTCTTTTTCTTCTTCTTCAGCGATATCTGGTCATGCGGTTAGTTTACTGTAGATCACAAACTGAGCAGTCAGCTTCAGGTCTGTCAGGTTTCCTTCTTCAGCGATATCTGGTCATGAGGTTAGTTTACTGTAGATCACAAACTGAGCAGTCAGCTTCAGGTCTGTCAGGTTTCCTTCTTCAGCGATATCTGGTTATGCGCTTAGTTTACTGTGGACCACAAACTGGGCAGTCAGCTTCAGGTTTATCAGGTTTTCCCAAAGCTTAGATTTTAGGTTGACTGGTGCGGCCAAATGTTGCTTCTCAGCTCACAAAGGAGAGGACAGTCTTGTATGATATGCGCAGGTGTCTGTTCCACCTGCTAACACTAGCAGAGAGCTGTTTGACTTATTCCTAGTCTATATAAGTGTTTGAGTCTGCAGCGTCCGGTGCGTAGTTGAAATATAATGTCCTGGTCTGTTCTGCTTAGGTCTTTGAGAAAGTCTTTTCATAATCATATCCAGTGTTTGTCTTCATTCTACTGTATGAAGGTTTTGACCTCTTGAAAAGACAGTGGTTGGTAAATTTGTGCTTTGCATTGCCTTCTATAGCCAAGACATTGGCACTCTCATTGCTTGCAATGTCACTGTGAGATGGAATCCACTGGAAGTGGATTCCCTAATGTTGCATATTCAATCTACATTGTCCAGAATACCGAATCGTCTACATTTGTATTATACAGTTCTCAGGTTCATTTACTTCCGGTAAAGATGCTTTCCATTTTTCTCTTTTACACGTCTACAAACTTTACAAATAGACTATGACCGATTGGTATACCATTCTGGCAAGTACGTCGCATGTTGACTATGTCTTGCAAAAACACAATATCATCAAATGACTTTGTGAACTACATGACGCATTTAAGACACTGAAATCTTGGTAACCTCCCTTTAATATATCATTTAAGATGCTGAAATCTTGGTAACCTCCCTTTATTATATAATTTAAGATGCTGAAATCTTGGTAACCTCCCTTTATTATATAATTTAAGACGTTGAAATCTTGGTAGCCTCCCTTTATTATATAATTTAAGATGCTGAAATCTTGGTAACCTCCCTTTATTATATAATTTAAGACGTTGAAATCTTGGTAGCCTCCCTTTATTATATAATTTAAGATGCTGAAATCTTGGTAACCTCCCTTTATTATATAATTTAAGATGCTGAAATCTTGGTAACCTCCCTTTAATACATCATTTAAGACGCTGTAGAATTGACAATGTCCCTTTAATATATTATCTAAATGCTGTAATCTCGACAACCTCCACTTAATATATCATTTAAGCACTGTAGTATTGACAACCTCACTCTCAATCTCGCTCACAGTACTATTACCAATGTTTACTTTCATCTTTCCTATACGAATGTAAACATATCTAACAGAGAGAAAGAGAGAGAGAGAGAAAGAGAGGGAAAGAGATAGAAAGAGAGGGAAAGAGATAGAAAGAGATAGAAAGAGAGAAAGAGACAGAGAGAAAGAGAGAGAGAAAGAGAGGGAAAGAGATAGAAAGAGACAGAGAAAGAGAGGGAAAGAGATAGAGACAGAAAGAGATAGAGAAAGACATAAAGAGTGAGGGACAGAAAGAGAGAGACAGAATGAGAGACAGAAAGAGAGAGAGAGAGACAGAGAAATAAAGAAAGAAAGAG
The DNA here is from genome assembly GCA_020796225.1 of Arion vulgaris. Taxonomy (NCBI): domain Eukaryota; kingdom Metazoa; phylum Mollusca; class Gastropoda; order Stylommatophora; family Arionidae; genus Arion; species Arion vulgaris. Next base: position 22,795,144 of record CM036755.1, read on the forward strand.
AGAAATGTGAACATGACAAAACAAACATATTATCAGATTGAGACAAACTTGTGAGTTGTTGTTGTTGGTATTGGACTGACGAGCTGAACTTTCTGTTTGATTTCCCTACTGGATATTTACGTAGAGATCTTGGAGACAACCACAGACAGTCATCTCGATGACTTGACACTGAACGGTTGGATTCAGCACTCAACATAATCATATTTGTAGCCAACAGATTAAAGTTGAGCCCAACCAGACAATCGTTACTTCAAATGGCAGTATCACTGTTGTTGTATCTTCTGTTCTTCTATCAGACTAGGTGCTGACTATTCATGGATTGGAACAGTGAACAAAAATAACCAAGGTTGGGAAAGTAATCAGAAATAATGGACACCAGAGAAGATGTCTGGGTCAAATAATGAAAGTTCATATAAATGTGCTTGTTAGAAGGACATGTTGATATTTTCAGTTCAGTTCATTGAACAAGGAATTTTCTTCTTCTTCTACGTACACTCTTAGACTTCAATTTTACCAGTAGTGGTTTTAGTAGTGGAGGTGGTAGTAGTAGTGGTAGTAGTAGTGGTGGTAGTAGTAGTAGTGGTAGTAGTAATAGTAGCAGAACTAGTGGCAGTAGTAGTAGTAGTAGTAGTAGCAGTAGTGGTGGTAGTAGTAGTAGTAGTAGTGGTTTTAGTAGTAGAGGTGGTAGTAGTAGTGGTAGTAGTAGTAGTAGTGGTGGTAGTAGTAGTAGTGGTAGTAGTAATAGTGGTAGTAGTAGTAGTGGTGGTAGTAGTAGTAGTGGTAGTGGTAGTAGTAGTAGTGGTGGTGGTAGTAGTAGTAGTGGTAGTAGTAGTAGTGGTGGTAGTAGTAGTAGTAGTAGTAATAGTAGCAGTAGCAGAACTAGTGGCAGTAGTAGTAGTAGTAGTAGTAGTAGCAGTAGTGGTGGTGATAGTAGTAGTAGTCATAGCAGTGGTAGTAGTACTAGTGGTAGTAGTATTAGCAGTAGTAGTAAAAGTGATAGAGGTAGGAGTAGTAGTAGTAAATGGTAAAGAGGATGTAATCATTATGAAGCTACTATATGAAAACACAAGGCACTGATAAAAAAAGAACCATATTGAGAGGAAAAGTTGTGTAGAAGCTGGCAAGAGGAAGTTTTGTTACTATTCGTCATGCCCTGTAGCACCTGATATTTAAATAAGGATGCTCCTGCCATTCTGCCTTTAAAAACCTTCAGGGCAGTGTTTCATGTTAGAGTTAATCTGTGCATTTCGTCTGTCTTCTTCTTCGAACGCTCCATATCGACCACTTGTTTAACTACTCTTTGTCATGTGTATGTGATTCTGAGCCTAAGAGCGATTGTACGTTGTGCCAGTTATGCGACTACAAGTAGGCTAGCACATCCGATTTCTGCGACGCTTTTATTTACTAGAGTAGCTTCGTTAGGTCCACACTTAAGTCGCCTCTTATGACATGCCTTGTAGGTTGCAGTGTTACTATTCTTTGCTCCCTTGCAAGCCCCGACTACACACGAGCGTGTCACATCTTACAACATGTCTTGTAGGTTGCAGTGTTACTATTCTTTGTTCCCCTTGCAAGCCTCGACAACACACGGACAATTTCGTCTTTCATAGTGCACCTTCACGTTTTTGTTTGTTTGGGAGAAGAAGGAGTGTATTCTCTTCCCTCCGGCTCTAGAAGGAAGACAGGGATATAATTAAGAAGAGTTACATTAAGAGATGGAGACAGATGACAGTTTGGTAGAATGTAATGCCATGAATAAAAAGCGAAATTGTTGGGAGACTCGTTAAACCGCTGATATGGAGATGGTACTTAATCAATCACTTTGACAATGCGGGGGGAACAATGATGTTGGTGTAAATACTGCTGAGTGTGTATTGCGTGGGGGACAACAATATATATGTCCCTGTATATACTGATGGACAAATACACGGTGGAGACAATGGTATATATATATATATATATATATATATATATTTCAAAACACGTTAAAAACACAGTACTGTAGTTTTTCAAACTACAATCTACTATATATAAATATACAGTGGATATAACATGTACTGGTTAAGTGTACTTTATTCGTAGACCGTACGTGTAATGCCGGGGCCCGCAGGGGAAGCAAAGAATAGTACCACTGCGATTTACACGGCATGGCATACGAGGTAATTAGTGTAGGACCTACTGAAGCTACCCTAGTAAATAAAAAGCAGCGCAGAAATCGGATGTGCTGGCCTACTTGTAGGCGCATAACTGGCACAACGTGCAATCGCTCTTATGCTCAGATCACATACAAATCACACAGAGGGTTTAACAAGTAGTGGATATATGGAACGTTCGAAGGAGAAGAATATTCGTAGACGCTTATACCCAGTATCAAATTTTCCACATGGAATTAGGCTAATATTTCCAGATCGCAAAGGCTCTCAGGTTGACCCAGTCTTAAGTGGGTACCAGAGAAACAATGAGAGCTAAAGACATCCGACATGATGTTGACCCCTTCCTTAATCATCATCATGTGTTATTTGTGAAATAAAAAAAAACTAAAGGCGTAACGTCGTATTTATTTGACAATCTACTTCAAGGAATGAAAACTAGTACTTTACCTACTTGTTTGATATATATATGCAGAGAGATGTCTGGTCAACCACTAGTAACAACTGTTATAAGAAGGATAAGATGGAGATATGTTGGACACACCTTGAGGAGAAATAATCAACGAATATCAAAGCTGGCATTGAAGTGGGATGCAAAGAGTTCAAGAAAGAGAGGTCGACCTAAGGAGACAGAGAGAGAGAGAGAATGAGTGCTTACATCAAGAATAAATCATCTACTCTTCGAGTTAATAACAATAACCAGAATAGAAACAATAAAGTCATCATAATCGCAAACAAACAAACAAACAAATGAAAACTCATGTTTGCGTAATAACAATAATATTTAAAAAAAACGATAATTGAACAGAAACCGAATTTCTTAACACGATATAGATTCCAGATTGAAACCGTCCAAAAAGATGCTACATTTTCATTTCCGTTAATAGAAATCTGGCAGTTCTGCCCTCCCATTTTGTTATGGCTGGTCTGGTTAGAAGTTTCTTAACAAAACGTCGGTGGCAGAGCGTAGTCAACACGTGGTTGCTGAAGGCGGTGGTGATGTTGTCAATATTGTTCATTTCAAGCACAATGGTTGTGATCAAGAAAACAAGTCATGTTCTGTGATCGATTGTGGAATGGGGGCTGGGCTATTATCATCATCATCATCCTCATCTTCAAGTAGCTTGTCCCTTTTGGAAACTGGCTCCCATGACAGCATTCCTGAAAAACTCTCTGTTCTGTGCAAGTTGACCAGCCTCAGCAACAATCATTCTCAGATCATCAATGACATCTTGCAGACATCGTCTTCTAGGTCTTCATCTCCTTCTTCTTCCAGGCACCATTCCCTCCAAAATTATCATCTCTTGGCACTCATGTCGTTTGATGTAGGGGTGCTCTACGTTACGGAAATGTTTCCACTACACGACATTCTTGTTCCTCTGACGATCGAAGTAGATTTGTTCTAGAGAATCGACGTATATCTTTATATGGTATATTGAGACCTCATGAACTCAACGCACTACATTCCTATGCTTCTTAATACTTTCTCTTCTCATGCTCCATATTCTATATATCTATATGTTACATGTATACAGTGGCGGCTCGTGATAATTTTTGTTGGTGGTGCCAGAGTTATTTTCGGAAAAATCATGGTTTTTTCCCCACTGGCCCTTAATGATGAACCGCCACTGCATGTATATATGTTATATATTTATTTATTGTTTATCTTCTTTTTTCCACTTCTAGATTTTTACATTTATTTCGTTATTCGTTTTTAGTCACATATTTTCATTTTAGAGCGGTTAGGGATTTATTGTCTGATTCTATATGCTGTATAAGAAGTGAATTTCTTCACTTCTGTTGTATTCTTGATAAAGGCCTTTTGGCTGAAACGTTGATGTGTATTGTCTTTTTACTTGGTAAAACTACAGTACTTTGTTTTGACGTGTTTCGCCCTTGCTACATTATTTTACTGCAGTCTTGCCTTATTGATAATACAAGACGACAATGAATGTTCATACCATTAGATTATCAGGGCATGCAAATACATGTCAGAATAAACAATTATTAATTTTAATCAATTAATTGCCAAGCTTGCCAGCGTATGCGATCATGTCTCTCCACAACTCTCTCTCTTCTTGGTGCAGTTAATCAGTTCTGATGTCGATCTTTTGTCGAACAACAATGTCAGACCACCCAACATCTTCTCCCTCTGTCTTCCACGATCTCTCCTTCCCTGAACTTTACCTGTAGTCACCAAATGTTCTAAACCTTATCTTCGCAATATATGAACGAAGAACCTTGATTGTCTGATTCTTATTCTTTTGATAATATTTCTTTGTGTGCAGGCCTGATTAAAAACCTCATCATTTGTTTCCTTCGGTGTCCATGGAATTTTCGGCATTCTTCTGTAAAACAACATCTCTGTGGCTTCCAATGATCTTATTGATTGCTTGTTCATTGTCTATGATTCGCTGCCATACATAAGTATTGGTTCAATATAGCACTGGAGTATTCATTATGGCAGTGGTATTGGTAGTGGTAGCCATTAACGAAAGGTTTACAATAACATTAAGAATGCAAGCACTAACTTAAGGTTTTGAGGAGAGTCCTGACCGAATAGATTAGAGCACGACCCACATGCGGGAGACCCGTGTTCAATTCACGGTAAGGCCAAGGATTTTTCTGTTGTAGGCATACAAGAGAAATCCTAACCTAAACAGCTTCGCGGCGTCTGCACTAGCCATGGGGCTATTACATTGCTCAGGCTCTTGTCCCACACCGCCCTAATAAGCGGTACTACAGGTAGTAACGACGTAATGTTGACAATAAAAGGAGAACCTCCAACGCTACAGAGGTTAATTCTTATTTTTCATGTTTGTTGGCCTACACGCTCTGATATAACCAATAAAAGGTTCGCCTTAGGTTGAAAGGGCGTGCCTCGGCTTAAAGAGGCTTTAATCCCCTACTTAACAAACAAACAATACACAGGCCATGGTACAGGGCAACAACTCTGACGAAATGAAGAATCCAGAATTAGAAGTTTAAGCCACAAAAACCACATTCACAAATACCTTACTTGGAAGTACACGGATGCCTCACCCAAAACCAAATATATTTTCCAACAGTAACAAAAAATGTAACGGAATTCTTTTATACAGGGTGTTCAAGATAATAGCAGCCTGTGAATGGAGTCAATCTGGCATATATGTATGAAAATGAGAAGGTTCAGTTATGACGTAGTATAGGTCAAGGTTATGTGACGGTATGTAATTGTAGTGCGGGAAGGGCGATGAACAAATGTGACGTAAAACGAGCTAGTCAGAACCGGTTTAAATAGTACATAAACATAACGCGATAGATTATCTGGCAACTTTCGATTTGTCAATGGGGCTGCTTTAATCTTGAACACCCTGTACAACGTGGTATATAGGGTAATACGGTCTTATGTCCGCATGTTTCATTGATCATGGACACACGATGGGTGATATGGTCAACATCACGCCGGCCGTCCTTACTTCCCAGTGCCCAATTCAGACTGTGTCGACCTGAGAGCTGTTACGGTTGGACACAAATTCCGCACCCACTGTGATAATTGAACCCGAACCACTAGCCTAAGAAGCGAGTTCACTAACAACTATGCTACTCGGCTCTCATATTTTCAAACAGAAAGCTTCTACACTCAGATGCAAAGTTTAAAAACCTGGATTAGGATTTCACCGCCGTGCGAACGAGCTCTCGTATTTATCCATCTTATAAACGAAATCTTCCATTTGATTTGCTTAGATATTAACTGATGCAGAAAGTCGGATGAAAAATCGGATAATTACAAATCTCTACCATCCTTCTCACCTTCCATTCTCATCTACTCTATAACCATGTCTCTCTATATCAGTGGTTCTCAAAGGGTGTGCCCAGGCGCACCAGTGTCCGGTGGCATTCCTAGGTGTGTCCTAGGAAATCCTAGATCAGGGGTCAGCAACGCGGTGCTAGCGGGCACCAGGGTAAAAACTCACAAAGACACATCAGGCCCATGCTTCTCATAAGCAAAAATTACATTATAAATAAAAGTAGGTATCATTTTTAATTATTTCTGTATTTCTTTTCTTTTTACATCTTATTTACTAAATTGGTGTGCGTAGTGCGCCTACGATATTTTTTAAGTGTGCCTCGACTTCAAACATTTTGAGAACCACTGCTCTATATTCTGAGACAGAGATTAAATAATACAATATTTGAGTACACTTGCTCAGTGTTTACATGTGTTGCTATTCATTATTTACATGTGTTGCTATTCATTACTTACATCTGTTGCTATTCATTACTTACATGTGTTGCTATTCATTATTTACATCTGTTGCTATTCATTACTTACATCTGTTGCTATTCATTACTTACATGTGTTGCTATTCATTACTTACATCTGTTGCTATTCATTACTTATATCTGTTGCTATTCATTACTTAAATCTGTTGCTATTCATTACTTATATCTGTTGCTATTCATTACTTACATCTGTTGCTATTCCTTACTTACATCTGTTGCTATTCATTACTTACATCTGTTGCTATTCATTACTTATATATGTTGCTATTCATTACTTACATCTGTTGCTATTAATTACTTACATGTGTTGCTATTCCTTACTTACATATGTTGCTATTCATTACTTACATCTGTTGCTATTCATTACTTACATGTGTTGCTATTCATTACTTATATCTGTTGCTATTCATTACTTACATGTGTTGTTATTCATTACTTACATCATCTGTTGCTATTCATTACTTATATCTGTTGCTATTCATTACTTACATGTGTTGCTATTCATTACTTACATCTGTTGCTATTCATTACTTACATGTGCTGCTATTCATTACTTATATGTGCTGCTATTCATTACTTACATGTGCTGCTATTCATTACTTACATGTGCTGCTATTCGCTAGATGAGAACAACGAGTTTTTTGGTAAGAACCCCAGGGAAAACAACAGAAGCAAAGAATATGATCAATAAATAGACAGTGTACAAGAAGTATTAAGAGCTTCCGAAAAAAACAAATTGACAAAGAGAGGATTCGAACCACTTACCCTTATTTCTTATGGCACCCATTGCCTTTCATAGCAATACGAGCGTTCTTACGAACACAACCAGCGAGCCATTAAAAAAACGGCTTTGCTGTGGAGTGTCTTTCACAAACGCTTCGTTTTAGCTAGACACAGAATAATCAGGTAAAGTTCGACCGAACAGTGTTTGCACAAACACTTGCTATAATGATTTGGCTAGAATCACAGACTTTTATCCATGCATGTTTTCTCAGTGACTCAATGAGTATGCTCAGGAAGATTGAAACAGGATTGTGGGCTAGGAGACATTGGATGGAGTCGCTGGGGAGGTCTAAGCTGACAAAGATCAGTTTTATTTTTGTGCCAGGGCATGCAGGTGTAAGGGGAATGAACGTGCGGATAGGCTTGCAGGTATGGCTGCTGTACAAAGCGGGCGAGCAATGGACCAGGCTGATATTATAAATTCCTTAAGGGAGAGAGGGCGTGAACATGATTCACGTAATAGCGGTGAATCCACAACACTAACCAGACTGCAAGAACTCAAAGTTAGGTGTGGTGTAGCTCGACAAGAACGCTATGCTGGCAGACAAAGAAGAATTGTAAACCAACAAAGAACCGGTGTCGTTAGTCGCCATACGCTGATGGACATACTGAGGGAGAGATCGGATCACTTATGGACTAATTTGTTCGACGTGCAGTGATGGTGATCCGACGACTAAACTAAAACTAAAACACTTGCTATAAGCTTATTGTGCTTGTATATATTTGAGACGAGACAAAATCATACATACACACACGTATACACATATAGCAAACATGCATACATCATTCAAAGTAGCTTCAAATTTATTGTAAGATGAGAACAATTTAGTTTTTGTTGTTGTAGGAACCCCAGGTGAAAGCAACGGAAGCAATGAGTATGATCAATACAATAGACAGTGTACAAGTATTAAGAGCTTCCAAAAAAAACAAATTGACAAACACAGGATTCTCTCTCTCTCGCGATCCCCGCCTAGACTGATGAACCAATTTTTATCATGAATTTAGCTGTTGCTTTTAGGGACTCCGTCCCTCCGTACATCTTCTCACGAAGCTCTGTGTTATTTGGCCACGTTTCTTTTCTCAAGGCTGCTAACAGCTGGCAGTCTTGCAGTATGTGCTCTGCCGTCATGTCCGTCTTTTCACAGTGGCACAGGCTAGTTGTTCCAAACACATGATTCGAATCACTTAACCATATTTCTTACGGCACGCATTGTCTAGCCTAGCAATACGAGAGTTCTTACAAACACAACCAGCTCTGCTAGCTGTTCGTTACAAATGTTCAAGAAACTACACTTATCTCTATGTAAGCTAGAGAAGACAATGAACAGTATATACGACAGACATCATTGCTAGACAATAATTTCCAAGTTAGAGACGACAATGAAGTATATACGACAGACATCACTGTTAGACAATAATTTCCAAGTTAGAGACGACAATGAAGTATATACGACAGACATCATTGCTAGACAATAATTTCCAAGTTAGAGAAAAGATAAAAAAAATAACAAAATTGCTGAATTTATCTTGTCAACACGCAAAGATTCTTCAAATGCATGTTTAATTTTGCCAAATGTCGTTCTAATCACAGTCCGCCTGAACGACTCGTCCTCTGGACAGTTCTCCGGTCTCTTTCATTGTTGTGTTTATGATTTCATGAATGTACTGTTATAACCACAGTCTTGGTCGTTCATTGTCCCGTCTTCCAGGAACCATGTCTTCAATTATGGCTTCCTTGCTGAACTAGTGTGACAATTACTCATCACGAGCAAAGTATTTCAGTTGCCGAGACATGATACTGTTTATGAGACTTCTTCGTCTTCTTCGTACGCTAGATATCGGTCACTTGTTAACTAATCTTTGTGATTTGTATGTGAGCCGAGCCTAAGAGCGATTGCACGTTGTGCTAGTTATGCGCCCACAAGTAGACCAGCACATCCGATTTCTGCGATGTCTTTTATTTACTAAGGTAGCTTCCCTAGGCTCCTACCTCAGTCGTCTCTTACGACATGCCTTGTAGGTCGCAGTGTTACTATTCATTGCTTAGATTGTGAGCCCTGGTAACACACAGGTGCAAGTTTATGAGACAATGTTAAGATATTTAGGTTGTCTATATATATATTCTTTTTTGGGGTGTCCAGAATGCTTGAAAAAAAATTGCTCTGTAGCAGTTTGTCTTATCCAATATTTCATTTTATTCGTTACTATTTGTGTAATTATTCATGGTTCACGTCCATATATTGTTAGAAAATAACTGCATTTTCTCAGAAGGTTTACGTCAATTAACAGTTTGTTATGCTGCATGTTATTCATTATGTTTGAGATTTCGGAGAACCCTGGCCAGTGACACGGAGTTGGTCAACTGCCGCTGAGATCTTCCTATGCAAGAAAAAGATATGACAACACATAGTTATTCACCGAAGTGCAATGATGATGGTCATATCAATCAATTTATTTCAGCTCTGATTTGGCAAGCAAGTTTCCAGATTTCTTAACAGGATCTAAGGCCGATAAATTGACTTCATTAAACCGGGTTTTTACCTCATATGACTCAGTCGCTTTCTGGAGAAATGACGTCATCTGTCAAGAGCAATACACAGAGCACGAACTCCGTTGCTCCAGCAACAATCCTATGGGTCTCTGAAAAAAATGCACCGGTCAACAGAACGGTATGGTCCGGATTCGAACCCCAGATCTTAGAAACGCAAAGCAAAGGCATATGCCGCCTGCCCAGATTGTTCGTAGCGCGTTGGACGACGGGTGGCAAGTCCTCTGTGAGTGCGAGTTAAATTCAGCGGGCTAGCAGAAAAAGTCACAGGTTCTCCAGATTTACGGTGTTCGTGGCACCGAACCGAAGTGTTACGATGTCCATGGCACCGAACCGAAGAGCTGAAAGCGCTTCTGGATCAGGGTATTTAAAAAAAAAAATCAACGGCATAACAAATTAATATGAATAAAGAAATTGCAAATTTGTAACATTGAAATTCTCTTAACTAATAAATTATAAGTTATCATCCTGTTATGTCGGTAGACATACTCTTAGATTTTCTGTGTCCATGAAGATTAAAGTCTTCACTTATTTTCCTTACCGTATTACATGTCAACATAAAACTGAACCAGACAAAAATCTATAATAAATACATTAAATTCCTCTTGTCAACAACAAATCAAGATCACCATGACAAAAATATATTTATTCAGAAGCCAACAGATCACCAGACTTATTTAAAATTCATTTAAAAAAACCCGCATAGATAAAACAAAAATGGTGGTATAATTCAAATGAAAAAGAAAATCGTGGTATATCCTTTAAATGACTTAGCCATCAACAACAGTAAACGAGTCGTTGATTTTCTAGGCAACACTTATACGTTCAGTAGTTTGACATTGCTTTCTGAATGGTGAGGTCTTTTTTTGGTTCGTAAAAATCCAAGGGACTAATTTGCTTCCAAACTTGCCCGCCGCGGAGTTTGAACCAGGTACGCTTGTGTTGTGATCGAGCTCACGACCGCTCAAGTAACAGACGCCCACAATTCAAATACATGAGAAATTTGTTGACTGAGAATATCGCTTAAGTAACAGACACCCACAATTCAAATACATGAGAAATTTGTTAACTGAGAATATCGCTTAAGTAACAGACACCCACAATTCAAATACATGAGAAATTTGTTGACTGAGAATATCGCTTAAGTAACAGACACCCACAATTCAAATACATGAGAAACTTGTTAACTGAGAATATCGCTTAAGTAACAGACACCCACAATTCAAATACATGAGAAACTTGTTAACTGAGAATATCGCTTAAGTAACAGACACCCACAATTCAAATACATGAGAAATTTGTTGACTGAGAATATCGCTTAAGTAACAGACACCCACAATTCAAATACATGAGAAATTTGTTGACTGAGAATATCGCTTAAGTAACAGCCACCCACAATTCAAATACATGAGAAATTTGTTGACTGAGAATATCGCTTAAGTAACAGACACCCACAATTCAAATACATGAGAAACTTGTTAACTGAGAATATCGCTTAAGTAACAGACACCCACAATTCAAATACATGAGAAACTTGTTAACTGAGAATATCGCTTAAGTAACAGACACCCACAATTCAAATACATGAGAAACTTGTTAACTGAGAATATCGCTTAAGTAACAGACGCCCACAATTCAAATACATGAGAAACTTGTTAACTGAGAATATCGCTTAAGTAACAGACACCCACAATTCAAATACATGAGAAACTTGTTAACTGAGAATATATAGATTGATAAAGAAAGGAAAAACAAAGATGTTAGAAAGTAATCGTAATGAGTTAACAGCAGCTACCTAAAGTTTAACTGAGAAATAAGATCAAGTTAAGTAGTAGCATGTCCCTTACTGAATGTCACTTTCATCACAGCACGCCTGAGAAACTGTCTCTAACAAGTTCTCCCTCCTCCTCCAGCGTCATGTTTAAGGTTTCTTTGATGTCCTGCTGCCCCCTTTGTCTTCGTCGTTCCCTGCCTCGTACTCCAGGAACCATGCCTTCCATTAGCGTTCTCTCCAAACCACTGTGACGTTTAACGTGGTCAAAATATTTCATCTTCCGGGATATGATATTATTTCTTCTTGAAAGGATTGACTTCATAGCACCGGGTTGTACCTCATATGGCTCGGTCCCTCTCCGCAGAAATGGCACGCCATCCGCGCAGATATGATATTATTTATGAACCACTGCTCATCGATATGCAGGTCTTGTATGTTTTTCCTCTACTCTGTCAAGGATGTTCTAAGAACGATTCTATAACACCTTGAAAAATAACATTCATATACAAGTAGAAATAGAATCAACATCATCTAATAAGATCGCAATCAACAATTCCAAACTAGGAACATCAAGAAACATTTAGATAGACAACAACAAAAATCTAAAGGCGAAGCATTGACTTCATTGCACGAGATTTGACCCTATGTTGATCCGTCCTTGTCGGCAGTAATGTCACGCCATTTGCCGAGTGTTGAACAAAGCATGCACTCTGTAATTCTAGCAACAGTAACTAGGGATTAATTCTGTAATTCTAGCAACAGTACTAGGTATTAATTCTGTAATTCTAGCAACAGTACTAGGGATTAACTCTGAAATTCTAGCAACAGTAACTAGGGATTAACTATGAAATTCTAGCAACAGTACTAGGGATTCACTCTGTAATTCTAGCAACAGTAACTAGGGATTAACTCTGAAATTCTAGCAACAGTACTAGGGATTAACTCTGTAATTCTAGCAACAGTAACTAGGGATTAACTCTGTAATTCTAGCAACAGTACTAGGGATTAATTCTGTAATTCTAGCAACAGTACTAGGGATTAACTCTGAAATTCTAGCAACAGTAACTAGGGATTAACTCTGAAATTCTAGCAACAGTAACTAGGGATTAACTCTGAAATTCTAGCAACAGTACTAGGGATTCACTCTGTAATTCTAGCAACAGTAACTAGGGATTAACTCTGAAATTCTAGCAACAGTACTAGGGATTAACTCTGTAATTCTAGCAACAGTAACTAGGGATTAACTCTGTAATTCTAGCAACAGTACTAAGGATTAATTCTGTAATTCTAGCAACAGTACTAGGGATTAACTCTGAAATTCTAGCAACAGTAACTAGGGGATTAACTCTGAAATTCTAGCAACAGTAACTAGGGATTAACTCTGAAATTCTAGCAACAGTAACTAGGGATTAACTCTGAAATTCTAGCAACAGTACTAGGGATTAACTCTGTAATTCTAGCAACAGTACTAGGGATTAACTCTGAAATTCTAGCAACAGTACTAGGGATTAATTCTGTAATTCTAGCAACAGTACTAGGGATTAACTCTGAAATTCTAGCAACAGTAACTAGGGATTAACTCTGAAATTCTAGCAACAGTACTAGGGATTAACTATGAAATTCTAGCAACAGTACTAGGGATTAACTCTGTAATTCTAGCAACAGTACTAGGAATTTCATGACACAACTGCCCATGTGACCCGGTCCGTGTTCGAACCACAACCTTCAGAACAACAGGCAAACGTCTTAACCACTTAGCCATAGAGACTGACCCCCGGATGTTCATTGAAATATGTTCTATCAATCTCTATTCTCCACTCCCCCAATAGATAGACAATGTTGCAGAAACCCTATAAATGTTACCTCACAGTCATCACTACAATACTAGGAACATGAAGAGATACATAGACAACAATATTGTAGAGATCTTGTAACAACAGCGTGATGAGCTTACAATCTTCTATACAACACAAGGACTTGTTTTTGTGTCCGAAATACGCCATGTGTTCCACACATCAAACATACACACAACACAAGAAAGTAATGTACTTAGTGCCATGTCTTATTAGAATCAGAAGCAAGCCTAATTTCTATACATTAAACGAGCGAGGGCTTAGACCACGAACCCGGGCGACGTGGCGTCACTGCAATGTCCTTGTACATTGAATTCCACAAAGACTAGTCGCTTCTTGAATAAATGAGGTCATTGAGTACTGTGAGAAAGGTTCTAGTGCCGTGAGCGCCGCTGGTCTATATGAGTTGACTAAATACTGCAGTATATATGTGAGTGTAATTAGGTTACAATCCATACAAAAGTAGGTAGTAGCAGACAGAGTGGATTGGATTGGATGGGTCTCTGTGACTGAGTGTTTAAGCCCTTTGCCTTGCGAGTCGAAGGTCGTGGAGTCGAAGGTCGTGGGTTCGAATCCGGACAGCGGCCTTCTGTTCACGAGTGCAGTTTTTCCAGAGACCCTAGGATTGTTGCTGGAGCTACGGAGTTCGTGCTTTGTGCAATACTCTCGGTAGGTGGCGTGTCATTTCTACGGAGAGGGACCGAGCCATATGGGGTAAAACCCGGTGCAATGAAGTCAATCCTTCGGCTTAAAACCCTTTAGAGTGGATTGGATACGAGTTTGTTAGTCGTACAAGACGTAACAGCTATTGATTGCTTGTTCCGCCTGTGTGTTGCCGGCGCTCGCAAGGGCAGTAAAGAATTGTAACAATGCGACATACAAGGCATGTCGTAAGTGGCGACTGATGTAGACATCTAGGGAAGCTACCTTAGTAAATAAAAAGCGTCGCAGAAATCGGATGTGCTGACCTACTTGTAGGTGCATAACTGGCACAACGTATAATCGCTCTTAGACTCAGATCACATACAAATCACAAAGAGTGGTTAACAAATGGTCGATGTGGAGCGTTGGAAGAAGAAGAAGAGATTGCTTGTTCGGTTTGCAGTCAAGGACGAATGCTAGAAAATTCATATTACTAGACAGTACCAATGTGTGTGTGGTATCTCTAGAAGACAACTAGTTACCACATAGATTGAGTATCTATGCAGAATGTTAGGAGTATCAAGAAGAGATCGGGTAAGAAAAGAAGACACCAGGAAAAACGTTGGTACAACATCAATACTCAACTTTATCAAGAATTGATTGATTGATACGACGATCATCATTGCAATTCGGTGAGTAATCATGCGTGCTCCGAGTTCTTTCTCCCACTTGAGGATCTTAGTGGCAGTGCACCAACTCCGTAGCACCGATGAGGATCGCCGAAACAATTGTTTAAGATGGTAAAGACATTTTGTAGGCATTACAAAATCTTTCTAAATTAATTTTGTCCGGGCAGCGGCTTTCCAGCCTGCTCTTTTCGATTTTGAACTGCCAAGGGTTCAAATTTAACACGGGACCTACGTTTTATCGTTGGTCTCCGATAGGACTAGGAACTCGATCTCACATACACTGAGATCAGGGATCTCTGGGAAAATATCCGGATGGCTCCACGAGGGTGCAAACCGAGTACATTGGAACAAAAGGTGAGCACCTAACCTCTACACCACAGAGACCTCTGATGTTATGCAAGAGATACGTACAACTATGATGGTAATAATGGAAACAATAAATTAGGCTTGAACTTTGATCAAATATTCCTTTGAAGAAACTACCAATTCGTCTTCTCTACGTGTTCATATCCCTGATTCACATTCAAATAGCGTTGTACTATCGAACTGGTCTGGGAGATCAAAGACTTGAGAATCGTGGACAAGTTCAAAGTGACAGAATTTTTCACGCAATATTTACTGACTGCCTGCTGTCATCACTTCCACTCTTGCTATCATGGTCATTCAAGACACTTTTAGCGTCACAAAACTGTGAGTTTATTTGATGTAACTGACTGCCTGCTGTCATCACTTTCAACGCTTGCTATCATGGTCATTCAAGACACTTTTAGCGTCACAAAACTGTGAGTTTATTTGATGTAACTGACTGCCTGCTGTCATCACTTCCACTCTTGCTATCATGGCATTCAAGACACTTTCAACGTCACAAAACTGTGAGTTTATTTGATGTAACTGACTGCCTGCTGTCATCACTTCATACTCTTGCTATCATGGTCATACAAGACACTTTCAACGTCACAAAACTGTGAGTTTATTTGATGTAACTGACTGCCTGCTGTCATCACTTCCAACGCTTGCTATCATGGTCATTCAAGACACTTTCAACGTCCCAAAACTGTGAGTTTATTTGATGTAACTGACTGCCTGCTGTCATCACCAGGTCACTGCCATCCGATCATGTTTCTCTGACGATCGTAGTCGATTTGCTCTGGAGAATCGCAATATTTCTTTATATGATACCTTGCGACCTCATGGACTCAACCCTCTATATTCCTATGCTTCTTAGTACTTTCTCTTCTCATGCTCTATATTGTATGTTATTGGTTTCTAAACTGACGTCATTGCACTCCGGGCAGACCCATAGGTGCTCAATCTCCCCAACAGATATCGAAGAGTATGCATACTTATGGTTTCTGTGGCTCGCTGATTAAACAGTAAAAAAAAAATATTGTATATGTGTATATGTTAAATGTTTATGAGTCATATATTTACTTGATTTTTTTATTGTTTCGCTTCTTTTTCCACTTCTAGTTTTTCTGTATTTATTTCGTTATTAGTTTTTAGTCACATATTTTCATTCATTTTTAACCGTTGTAATATCTTTGTCAAAGTCTATATGTAGTGTTCTGTGACATCCGTCCCTTTTGTTGTATCGTTTGCTTGATAAAGGCCATTTTGGTCGAAACGGTGCTGTGTATTGTCGTTGTTTTTGTATTTGGTAAAACTACAGTACTTTGTTATTACGTGTTTCGCCATTCTACATAGTTTAACTGCAGTCTCCATTGATATTGATACTATGTTCTCTCATGTTTTAATAGAGCAGCACATGAACTAATACTATTCTGGGCAAAGTTCTACCATGGACCCAGCGTCAGATCTCTACGGATAAATTTCATCCTGGGACAGTGAGTCTATGAAGCAAGTGTACTAACCACTACGCTATCGTGATTATCAGGATTCAAACCAAGACCGAGTGGTTACCGGGGCCCAAATTTGGGGTGTAAAGAATAGAGCCACTGTTACCTGCCCCGCATGTCGTAAGAGGAGACTAAGGAGGCTTCGCTGAAATCGGATGCATGTGTCATAAACGTGTAGAAGTCTATGTGTTTAGGACTCTACCAAACCAATGTGCAACGTATACACGTTCTTGGCAAAGATAAAGCATATCACAAAGAGTAATTAAAATTGGTCGTAAAGAACGAACGTAAAGAAGAAGAAGAAACCAAGACCATCATTAAAAGGTCTTCTAGATTGTACATACACCCCACCCCAAAACAAAATCAAATAAGTGAAACCATGTTCACACAGAAGAATTTTGAAGTATAACCGTCAATTAGATTGATCTACCGCCGTGACTGTCTCGTTAGTGGGGCATCTTCATCTTCTATTCCGTCACTTCTAAAACAAATACAGAATGGGTCATTCCCTGGATCTTGAGTACACACAATCGGTATTCTATTTCTGTGTGCATAGACTTGGTTATGTTGTTCCTTAGCTAAAACGCAAGTCAAGTGGATTCACTTCGTGTGGCAAAATAATACTACATTCAAAAACTTTGAAACAAAAAAAGTAAGAAATGTATAAGTATATGCACAATGAAAATCGTGACATGCTTTACGGGATATTGTAAACAACTACAGTAAACAAGACGTTGATTTTCTAGGCACCGCTTATACGTTCAGTAGTTTGCCATTGTTTTCTAAACGGTGAGGTCTATTTTTACTGTTCGTAAAAATCCACGGGGATAAATTTGCATTCAAACGTCACGCCGCGGAGTTGAACCAGGTACTCTTGGGTTGTGATTGGGCTTACTATCGCTAAGCCACAGATGCAACGACGCAATAATACCGATATATGTACGCATACATCAATGATAAATGACTGAATAAGTAACCCCACGGAGAAATCATTCACATAACGTTAAGAACGCATCAAGACAGAGAGAGAGTGAGTGAAGTATTATTTCTCCTCACGAACAAGTTCAATGTTATCAACAGTCTTTCAATGATCTACATATGGACTACACGATACGGTCAAATATTACTGACAGTTTGTTTCAATGTAGACTACGTTTAGTGCAAGACGTCTCTATATAGAATACGTTTAGTGCAAGGCGTCTCTATATAGACTACGTTTAGTACAATGCGTCTCTATATAAACTACGTTTAGTACAACGCGTCTCTATATAGACTACGTTTAGTGCAAGGCGTCTCTATATAAACTACGAATAGTGTAAGCGTCTCTATATAAGATTACGACTAGTGTAGACGTGTCACTGTAACTACGTTTAGTGCAAGCGTCTCTGTATAGACTACAACTAGTGCAAGGCGTCTCTATAAAGACACGACTCGTATAGGCGTGTCAATGTATACTTCGTTTAGTGCAAGCGTATCTATATAAGATTACGACTAGTGTAGACGTGTCACTGTAACTACGTTTAGTGCAAGCGTCTCTGTATAGACTACAACTAGTGCAAGGCGTCTCTATAAAGACACGACTCGTATAGGCGTGTCAATGTATACTTCGTTTAGTGCAAGCGTCTCTATATAAGATTACGACTAATGTAGGCGTGTCACTGTAACTACGTTTAGTGCAAGCGTCTCTGTATAGACTACAACTAGTGCAAGGCGTCTCTATAAAGACACGACTCGTATAGGCGTGTCAATGTATACTTCGTTTAGTGCAAGCGTCTCTATATAAGATTACGACTAATGTAGGCGAGTCACTGTAGACTACGACTAATATAGGCGTGTCACTGTAGACTACGTTTAGTAGAAGCGTCACTGTATAGACTACGACTAATGTAGGCGAGTCACTGTAGACTACGACTAATATAGGCGTGTCACTGTAGACTACGACTAATATAGGCGTGTCACTGTAGACTACGACTAATGTAGGCGAGTCACTGTAGACTACGACTAATATAGGCGTGTCACTGTAGACTACGACTAATGTAGGCGAGTCACTGAAGACTACGACTAATGTAGGCGTGTCACTGTAGACTACGACTAATGTAGGCGAGTCACTGTAGACTACGACTAATATAGGCGTGTCACTGTAGACTACGACTAATGTAGGCGAGTCACTGTAGACTACGACTAATATAGGCGTGTCACTGTAGACTACGTTTAGTAGAAGCGTCACTGTATAGACTACTACTAGCGCAAGCGTCTCTGTATAGACTACGACTAGTGCAATCGTCTCTGTATAGACTACTACTAGCGCAAGCCGTCTCTGTATAGACTACGACTAGTGTACACGTGTCACTGTAGACTACGACTAGTGTAATCGTCTCTGTATAGACTACGTCTAGACGTCAAGCTTAATTTTGCAGCCCAAGTACACACCAATACCACAAGTTTGAGAATGTGTGCACACACGTAGAGTCTATTCTATACTTGTACACTGAACGCTCTCTCACTGAACGTACATTCTACACAACCTTCTGTAGCTCTACCATCTCATTTCTTAAAACAAAAACACGATATAAGATACACAATTATTATTGATTGCTGAAATGAAATATTAGTAAGGAAAGAAAATGTTAGCGTAAGCATCAGTCAGGAAACTGATGTTACTGGAAATAATTGAGATTAAAACAAAACAGCCAGGATGTGATTACTAGAGTTCACAAATAATATGAGTTTAATAAGCCTAATTGATTTCTTTTTTCTTCATCTGTAATCAGTTTTCCGTGCTCAGATATCTAAACAAAGATATGGAAGCCGTCTTCTACATGAATTCAGTTGTTAGAAGAAGGAAGTCCTAGCGGTTGCATCCATTACTCCTTTAATTTAGTCTCTCCAGGACAAATGTGCTACCTTCTTGACTACCACTTTTGCAGCGAAAATCTTGAGAAGTTTATGTTTTCGTTGTTGTGCCAACTGTTCTGCAGAGGCTGTTGAGAGCCCATGTTGTTGTATTATTTCTCTGACAATGTATATATATATATATATATATATATATATATATATATATATATATATATATATATATATATATATTAAATATATTTATCTCGTACCGTTATACGTTACATAGGGCCTGCAAGTAATTTATCCATATCGCTCAGTCCTGGACAACTCGCTCAATTTCTTCTATGGAATTGAGTCCTTCTCGCATCTCTCAGTAAGATTCGTTTCATGGTTTTCCTAGGAGTCGTTTCCTAATTAAAGAAATATATATCTTCTTAATGACCTACCTAGCATTCCGAGCACATCCTCGACAGTTGTAGAAGCAAAGTGATAATAGACTAGGTTCCATTCTCAAACAAAGGCAGAACCATTATATTTTCTGACTACATACTTGTTTGTTTTTGAGATCCATGATAGCGCAATGGTTTAGTAGACGCGTGGTAGCATGATTGAACAAATTCAGTTTTAGTCAGATTTTCCCAACTGTAACAGCTATCAGAAGAGCAGCGTCTGGTCGAAGGGATTAGAACGCGGCTCACATGCAGGAGATCCGTGTTAAATTCACGGTAAAGCCAATGATTTTTTTCTGCGGTGGGTATCAATGAAAAATCTTAACTTGAATTTTTGCAGCCCTCGCTTATCGACATGAATGCAGTTGAAACTAACGTTGACATTAAGTACAGAACTGACCATGTGTTGCCGAGGTTCGAAAGGGGAGCAAAGAATACAAACACTACGACCAATAAGGCATGTCGTAGGAGACGACTAAGTTAGGGGCCTACACTATTAAATAAAAAGTGTCGCAGAAATCGGATGTGCTGGCCTACTTGTAGGCGCATAACTGGCACAACGTACAATCGCTTTTAAGCTCAGATCATATAGAAATCACAAAGAGTGGTTTAACAAGCGGTCGATATAGAGCGTTCGAAGAAAGAAGGAAAGAAAGAAAGAAGGAAAGAAAGAAGGAAACATATTATGCAGATGACAATAAACGTGGCAAGACTCAAGCAGAACAACAGCAACAATACAACGTTAAACCAAGCAATCATTGAGATAACCTGGATGATACTCTATTTCCTGACAAGTGCTGGGAATTTTCACATGTTACAGATTCTCATCAGCTCACACACACACATACACACATGCAGGCAGGCAGCATGGACTCACTCACACACATGCAGGCAGGCAGCATGGACTCACACACACACAAACATGCATGAACGCAAATACACACACATACAAGCACACACATACACGAACACGTAAGCATGCACACATATATCCACGCACGCATGTACACAAACACACCCATCAACACTTGAGTTTGAAAGAACCGATGAAACTCAATTGTTCAATGCTATTTTGATTGAACCAAAAAAAATCTCTTCCTCTCACTCACTCTCTCACGTACACACACACACGTACGGACGAACACACACACACGTACGGACGAACACACACACACGTACGGAGGAACACACACAAACGTACGGACGAACAATCGCACACATTTCAAGATTAAAATCAGCCATTTTTTAAATGACAGTGATCAATGAGAGCTGCCCTTGGGGCGAAAAAAAATAATTAATGGCGTTAAAAAATGATTATATTTGTAATCTCAATTCTGATGACAGTCACGAGATTACAATTTTTGTTTAACATGAAGAAGAAACAAACGAGTGCAACGTTTAAGAATAATTTGTGTGTGAATAGACAATTGTAACATTGATTAAATAATTTGTGTGTGAATAGACAATTGTAACATTGATTAAATAATTTGTGTGTGAATAGACAATTGTAACATTGATTAAATAATTTGTGTGTGAACAGACAATTGTAACATTGATTAAATAATTTGTGTGTGAATAGACAATTGTAACATTGATTAAATAATTTGTGTGTGAACAGACAATTGTAACATTGATTAAATAATTTGTGTGTGAATAGACAATTGTAACATTGATTAAATAATTTGTGTATGAATAGACAATTGTAACATTGATTAAATAATTTGTGTGTGAATAGACAATTGTAACATTGATTAAATAATGTGTGTGTGAACAGACAATTGTAACATTGATTAAATAATTTGTGTGGGAACAGACAATTGTAATATTGATTAAATAATTTGTGTGGGAACAGACAATTGTAACATTGATTAAATAATTTGTGTGTGAATAGACAATTGTAACATTGATTAAATAATTTGTGTGTGAATAGACAATTGTAACATTGATTAAATAATTTGTGTGTGAATAGACAATTGTAATATTGATTAAATAATTTGTGTGGGAACAGACAATTGTAACATTGATTAAATAATTTTGTGCGCGTGAATAGACGATATCAACATTTGATAACTAACTTGTGTGTGGATAGACAAGTGGCAGTGGATTGGTCTACCGTATCAATTTTCAAAGTCCAATGGTTCTTTTACGATTTCAACTTGAAAACAACCTACACTTTACAGATCGTCTCCGATATAGCTAGGAACTCAATCTTACATCCACTGAGATCAGTAATCTCTGTAAACACCATTCCTATCACTTTAGGCGGGGATTGAACAAGGTACCTTTAGAGCGAGAGCTTCACCTCCACGTCACTGAGACCTTTACTTTTCAGTTAATCTTACGCCTGTGTCGTGTCAGGGCTCGCAAGGGAAGCATACAATAGTAATACTGCGACGTACAAGGTATGTCGCAAGATTCGACTGAGGTAGGAGCATAGGGAAACTGCTACCCTAGTAAATAAAAAGCGTCGCAGAAATCGGATGTGCTAGCCTACTTGTAGGCGCATAACTGGCACAACGTAAAATCGCTCTTAGGCTCAGGTCACATACAAATCACAAAGAGTGGTTGATATGGAGCATTTGAATAAGAAATTAATCTTATTTGATGAAAACAAATTTTAGTCAAGAATGTATCATTTATACAGGAGGGCTGCTCATTGAAACAAAAGGGTATTTGCACTTTGCAGAATCATACTTATCTTCGTTCCGGGGCACATGGGTGTCGTTGGCAATGAGAGAGCAGACAGGCTGGCTGGCCACCATATCAGAGGGCCAGCCACTGGATAGAGCTGATATTTTGAACGCCCTCATAGAGTGTGGCCGCAGAGAAGATTTTCATTTAAACCAATTAACTTCAACTACTAGATTGCAGGAGCTGTGTTTGAAGATTGGAGTAGCAAGAAAAGAACAGCATAACAGGTACGTGAGTAGGCTCATCAATCAAAATCGAACTAGTGCGGTCAGTCGCTGGACGCTGTTGGAGATATTGCTAAGGAGATCGGAGCACCTATGGATATGTCCGGAGTGCATTGAAGATATTCCAAATTGAAACTGAAACAAAAGTGTATACAGGAAAAGAATTGATTTCAATGCACTGTGTTATCCCATATGGCTCCGTCGTCATTGTCGGCAGAAATGTGTTAGTTGCCATTTATTGAGAGTGTTGCATGCACAAAGCACCAGCTCCAGTGACAATCCTAGGTATCTCATAAAACAATTGCACATGTGACTACTTCCCAATTCAAACCCATAACCTTCAGAACGACAGACAATCATCTTAACCACTTCCACATAGCCTAGTCTGTTTTCTAAATGAGTTTTAAAGCTGAAGGATTGACTTCATTGCACCCGGTGTTACCCCATATGGTTAGGTCCCTCTCAGCAGAAATGGCACGTCGCCTGTCGAGAGTATTGCACAAAGCACGAACTCCATAGCTCCGGCAACAATCCTAGGGTCTCTGAAACAAAAGCACTAGTGAACAGAACGGCGCGGTCCAGATTCGTACCCACGACCTTCGACTCGCAAGTCATGTGTTTAATCACTTAGCCACAGAGATTCCTGAACATATGTACTATCTATCACTATTCTAGACCTTATAGTTAGATGATATAGGTCTTGTGATGAGGAGGGAAGGTTTACAACACATTGTGACAACCAGTAACATCGAGGGTAGACGGACAGAGGAAGACAAAGAGAGAAAATTGTGGATAGCCTGACTTCATGGTAAGGAAGAGCGTCGACATCTGAGTTGATAGCAAACACCAAAGAAAGAGATTTGTGGAGATGCATGATCGCCTACCCCACCTTATGATGATGTCTTGTATATATATATTGCCCGAGTGGTTACCGTTTCCCAAATTTGGGATGTAAAGAATAGAACCACTGTTACCTGCCACGCATGTCGTAAGAGGCGACTAAGGAGGTTTGGCTGAAATCGGATGCATGTGTCCGCTAGGAATGCTAACCCGAAACAAATGATTGCAGAAAACGGATGCACCAGGCCGTAAGACACATGGTGCAACGACCCCTCACAATGAGGAATGGGATAACTAACGGATTCTACGGTCGCCAATCTGCCTCAGAGATTTAGCCATGCAGTAAGAATGTCAGACCTACCATCACAAGGGTGGTCAAAACTTACTGTGGGAAGAGGTAGGCACAAACGGGGAAGAAGAAATCATAGGAATTATATCCTACAGAACTGCCCCCAGTATGCAGACTTGAGAAGAGTCATCGGAAAAGATGTAATGTGAAGTGACGACACAAGGGAAGATTGCAGTTAACTCCGTACAAGAGGCCAATCGCAGATATATCTATTGGGTAAAGTTAGCGGAGTGCAAATCCTAAAGTTGCGTTTTAGCGACTAACGAAACTGCCTTCCCTGAAACAACCGGGCACGGTACTGTTGTTCTTACAACTAACATCCCCGGAGAAACCTGGGTGGACGAAACTTGACGAGCGCAAAATCTAAGTTGCGATGATAGCGCCTAATGAAACGACCCTCTACATTAGTTGTGCGCAGCCCCAGTCCAGTGTTTCCTGGGGTCAGGGAAAATGCAGAGTAGAAACTACAAATTGCCAAGTGCCGACACGCGCATCGAAAAGGCTGAGAATGTTCCTATTCCGGAATAAACTCAACGTGGTCAGAAAAGTAAAGCCGACACTTTTGACGGTGTGTTGCACGAGTAAAACGCCGTCCCAGGACAAGCTTATGTGCCCCAAAAAGACCGAGAAATGTTCCTAATCCGTAACATAGTCAGAAAGACTGCATAGCTCTTTGGCGTAGATCATAAAGCCCAAATATACGGCGAAAGATGATCGTAAAGAGCAATCCTAGGGCAAGCTACCCTAGTAAATAAAATGCAGGCACTAAATCGGATGTGCTGGCCTAGTCACCATAGGCTCATAAATTGGCACAACGTAAAAACGTTATTGTCAAAGATCAATTATATATCACAATAAGAATGATAAAATTGGTCACGAAGAACGAAGGCGAAGATGAAAAATAAGAAGATATACGTACACACAGACAAACATAATGCAATTACATTCGCTTGGATGAAAAATCGTGGTCATTATCAACGATGATGGACGAGCATCATCATCATACGTCTTGTTTTTCCTCAGCATTTCTCTTTATGAAGAACATCTGGTCATCCGATATGCAACAAGCAAGGCAGAAAAAAATAAACATGACATGTAATAATGACCGCCATTCATCAAATTACTGACATCGAAACGGGTACTCTACTTAATGGCAGTGTCATTGTCAGAATAATTAGCTGTTTAGTGTGTATTCAGAACAGAAGGCGGATATGGCAGTTATTAAGGACAAGCTCTTTGGTGATCTCGACAGCCTGAGGCGAACCACTGCGTTTTTGAAGATATTCCCGTTGATGTATGAGAAAAAACGAAGAATAACAATGATAATGAGTCAAAGATGAGATCAAATGTGGTAGAAACAAAACTAATGAAACAGACCAGGAGTGCCCAAGGGTGGAAGATAACGAGAGAACTTATAGAAATGGAATGTCAGCTGCGAACTCGGTCACTTTATTATTTGACAAATAAGCAGTCACTGACTAATCAGCGGTGTCTTCAAGCAGAACTGTGGGAATCACGACCAATCAGCGGTGTCAACGAATAGGACTAGGAAAGCGACTGACCAGTCAGCGGAATCAAAGAACATGAGTAGGAAAGTACACAGACCAATGAGCGCTGTCGGCGAACAGAACTGGAAAAGGTACTGACCAATCAGCGATGTCAACGGACAAGAGTAGGAAAGTCAGAGACCAATCAGCGTTGTCGGCGAACAGGATTGGTTAAGACCTGACGAATCAACGGTGTCGGCACAGGACTGGGAAAATCACTGACCAATCAACAGTGTCGCCAAAAAGAAATGGGAAAGCCACTGACCAATCAGCGGTGTTGGTGAACAGAATTGGGAAAGTCAATGATCAACAAGAGGTGTTTCTAAACAGGATTGGAAGAGTCATTAGGTAGCAGTGGTGAAATACCTCACATATTTCATGACAAGAAAAGGAAAACAAATCAAGTTTCTTGAAACTAGCCAAGGAAGGAAATTTCGGTAATTAAACCAAGTAGAAGAAGTGCCTGGGATATTCCGTCGTTCCATCGTTGACGTGGTTGTCATCTGGATATGCTGACATTGTATCTGAGTGTTAATGATCTTTGTGTGAGACTGTCTGTGGTAACCTTGATACGTGTCCGAACCATTTGACATGTTGTTTCTTTATTTATAGTAGCATCGTCAATGATCCCACTCTTTAACATTGAAGCTAAATATTCTTCTTCTTTTTCTTCTACGAACGCTTCATATCGTCCACTTGTTAACCACTCTTTGTGATTTGTATGTGATCTGAGCCTAAGAGCGATTGTACATTGTACGAGTTATGCACCTACAAGTAGACCAGCACATCCGATTTCTGCGACGCTTTCTATTTAGTAAGGTTGCTTCCCTATGCCACTACCTAAGTTGCGTCTTACGATATGCCATGTAGGTCGCAGTGGTACTATTCTTTGCTCCCTTGAGAGCCCTGGCAACACAGACTCGGGCTAAATATTCAAATTTTGGTTCTAGATTTGATTTCTTGAAACTTGCATAAATTTCCTAGCTGAATGAAAGCTTATATTGCCTTCTATATTCTTATAATGACAACTGTATATTTACATGGTCTCTCTCTCCCAGTTTTCAAACACTGGAGGAGGAGACGACGTGATTCAACTGACAAACAGAATAACAATTGGGTAGAAGAATGAGAGAATGATAAATGGATTAAAGGTAGGAACATTCAATAACGGTCACTAGTGATAGTTATTCAAAAGTTGGTTTCTATGGGTCTAGAACCGGAGTAAGTGGAAACCTTGTTTGAAACCACAGACAGTAGGACATATGTATAAACTTGTTGTCTGAAATCATAGACAGAAGGACACGTGTAAACTTGTTGTCTGAAATCATAGACAGAAGGACACGTGTACACTTGTCTGAAATCATAGACAGAAGGACACGTGTACACTTGTCTGAAATCATAGACAGAAGGACACATGTGTACACTTGTTGTCTGAAATCATAGACAGAAGGACACGTGTGTACCGGACGTCTGAAAACATAAGACAGAAGGACACGTGTATCAGTCAAAACAAAAGCTAGAAATAGAACGCAGCTGCAGATTCTTGAGGCGATAGTGAAAATAAGAACAGAACTGCTCTTATCTAACAAATGTTGCAAAGGATTTTACTGCATCCCCTAATATGATAAAGAACTTATCTACTGACAAGGTGTATGGTGCTGGTTTCAGTGGTAAGAAAAGTGATGACCCTGATTTGCAGCTCTTCTTATGATGTGAGTATGAAATAGTACGGAATTTCCTATTGGTTTATTTTTGGCCTTTTCCAGCCAGTTTTTGGCCGATTTTCTCAATTTTGAACACTGGTGTATACTGGATGTTTGAAATGAAAAGAAGGAACGATATTATTGAGGAAATAGAACATTAAAAATAAAGTTGAACTTAATACATCGGGGAGATTTATGAAGATAGATCAGAACTAAATACAACACAAGAGTAAATACAAGAGAATATCAATACTTGCATCTAAAGTTGATTGTTGCGTATCAAGTACATTATGAGACAACAAAGACGTTGTAGGATCAGATAACATAACAATAGAAGTAATCCAGTCTACGTGATATCTTGAATAGAAGTGATAGCAATAGTTCTAAATGTTAACTAAAACAATAGATACATTCAGAAGGAGCTATTGAAATTCATTTTTATTATTATATCAAAGAAGTCAAGAGCGATTGGATATAAAGATCACCCACCATACCATTAACATTACGATAAATATGACCACCAAACTTATCATGAAAACATCGCCCAATGTGTTGCCGGGGCTCGCAAGGAGGCAAAGAATAGTAACACTGCAACCTACAAGGCAATTCGTTACAGGAGACTACGGTAGGGGGCTAGGAAAGTTACCCTAGTAAATAAAAAGCGTCGCAGAAATCGGATGTGCTGGTCTACTTGTAGGCGCATAACTGGCACAAAGTACAATCGCTCTTAGGCTAAGATCCCATACAAATTAGAAAGAGTGGTTTAACACGCGATCGATATGGAGCGTAGATATGTGGTGTGTGTGTAAGACAGAGAGAGAGAGGGAGAGAGAGATATATATAAAGTGTAGGATGACTGTGAGAAGGAAGCATACAGGTATGGAGGTATCACGTAGATATGTTTATCAACACGATAAGATCAGGCAAGACACCTGACCAAGAGAGAGAGAGGAGAAAGAGGGAGAGAGAAAGAAAGAGAGAGAGTGTAGGACAATTGTGAGAAGGAAGCATACAGGTATGAAGGTATCACGTAGATATGTTTATCAACACGATAAGATCAGGCAAGACACCTGACCAAGAGAGAGAGAGAGAGAGACAGAGAGAGAAAGACAGAGACAGATTCATTGAGTACAGTTACGCTTCCACCACAAATACACTGCCGGATGGTTATCCGTTTTACACACACACACACGTATCAATTATCTTCCCTTTACACTAGGCGTTTAGTCAACGTTGCCTATTTATTATATCCCCGGTTTTCTTTCATTTCTTCTGGTAATTTCTCTCCAAAATCTCCAATCTCTGTCCTAGATGTAATTTATAAATTGATTTTCTTGGAAGACAGTCTCCCCCTCCCAGTCACCAGCTGGGAGGTGTATATTTGTCTTGGTAATGAGCTGCACGTGTCGTCATAAAAACCAGTTGTGAAGCCAATACACAAATGTTTATGTTGCCTACATGTGAGAGAAAGACATTCACAATGCCGGGGATATTATTGTGCTGACATGGTATATAATCTGTGTACAGCGAATGTTGAGCATATGTACGAGAAGAATAGCACACACACACACACACACACACACACACACAGAGTGAGAGAAAAGAGAGATGAAGTTTAGTGCATTTTAAATGGAAGAGAACTATTACAATAATGAACAATGGAGGGACAACATTCTGAAACCTAATTCTGCAGGAAGACGAGAGTGCGATGGAGGGACGCTAAATTGTCTTAGAGTGCGATGGAGGGACAACATTAGACAGTCTCAGAGTGCGATGGAGGGACAACATTAGACAGTCTCAGAGTGCGATGGAGGGACAACATTAGACAGTCTCAGAGTGCGATGGAGGGACAACATTAGACAGTCTCAGAGTGCGATGGAGGGACAATATTAGACAGTCTCAGAGTGCGATGGAGGGACAACATTAGACAGTCTCAGAGTGCGATGGAGGGACAACATTAGACAGTCTCAGAGTGCGATGGAGGGACAGTCTCAGAGTGCGATGGAGGGACAGTCTCAGAGTGCGATGGAGGGACAGTCTCAGAGTGCGATGAAGGGACAGTCTCAGAGTGCGATGGAGGGACAATATTAGACAGTCTGAGAGTGCGATGGAGGGACAAAAGACAGTCTCAGAGTGCGATGGAGGGAATGACATGATCAGATGGTGTTATCTCTGGATAACCTCACACAGTTAATTGACTACACAGATGCAATATTGAGATATGAAGATGTATAGTACATGCTAGTATTGTACAATGTTGCGCTCCATGAGTGGTGGTGCTTATACGAGAAGCACAGTTATCACGTAAACAAGGTTGTCAATCTAAACAGGGTCTAAAAACGAAATATTGATTTCAATGCACAGGATTCTTACCCCATATGGTTTGGTCTCTCTACACACAATGGCACGCCAGCGGCCGAGCGTATTGCACAAAGCACGAGCTACGTAACAATCCTTGTGATCTCTGGAAAAATGCACGCGTTAATAGAACGGCGCGATCTGCGTTCGAACCCACGACGTTCGAAACACAAGACAACGGCGTAATCAAAGTTGTGGAGATCACGAGTGAGGATGTTGATGGAAACCATCAGCCAGAATATCCTACAATACCTGCTGGAGGAAACTGGGCGCGTATGTGTCTGGCGCCTATGTGCTCCAACGTTGATTTAATAGCAAATAACTAATACAGCAACTATTATTTTACTCATTAACACATAAATTACCAAATGTTGCAGTATGTGTTAGCTTGTCTGTCTCGTTTGACCCTGTGTTACGATTTTTTCCCTACCTAATTAGCTCTAAATTTACGCTAGAGGACTTCATTCATACCTTCAGAAGAAATGATCAAAGAATACAAAAGCAGTCATTGAAGTGGGAGGCAAAGGGTTCAAGAAAGACAGGACGCCTTAGGGAAACCCTGAAAAGTACTTTGCCGAGAGAGGCAAGAAATATCGCACTCAATTCCATGGAAGAGATTGAGCGAGTTGTCCAGGACAGATCAGTGGAGAGAAATTACTTGCAGGTCCCATTTAACGTATAACGGCACGAGAGGACTCTCTCTCTCTCTCTCTAGATATATATATATATATATATATATATATATATATATATATATATATATATATATATATAATATATTATATTATAATAATAACAATAATAATTACTCTCGTACCGTTATACGTTAAATAGGACCTGCAAGCAATTTCTTCATGCCTCTCTATCCTTGGCAACTCGCTCAATCTCATCCATGGAACTGAGACAGATTTTTCTTGCCTCTCTCAGCAAAGTTCGTTTCAGGGATTCCTAAGGTCGTCCTCTCTTTTTTGAATACTTTGCCTCCCACGTCAATGCCTGCTTTGATATTCTTTGATTATTTCTTCTCAAAGTGTGTCCAACATATCTTCATCTTTACTTCTTATAACAGTTGTCATTAGTGGTTGACCAGATATTTCTCTGATTTCACCACTTCTCCTGAGTTCGTTCCATTTTATGTTCATTATTTTTCGCAGATATTTATTTTCAAATGCATTCAACTTGACACACACATACACACACATATATATATATATATATTCTGACTGCTATTAGTTCTTAAAAGTTTTTACTTGACATTCTGTTCGCTTGTGCTAAGAGTACATTTATTTCTAAACAAAATAAAATGTCATTCTTCAAATTGAGTTCAACAATAATCAGATAACTACAGCTTAATGTACACATACATGTGCTAAGTAAATAGTAAACAAATATGAAATCAGCCATAGAGAGTTTTTTTCAAAGTGGTAGTTAATGTGTTAAGTTATACCAGCAATTTGAGATAAGTACAGCGTCTAGACACCATTTAGCTCTAGACTATGTAATGTAGTATGTTCTTTGCTGGACTTGGGGCTATATTGCAGCCCGCATGAAACAGTCTCGATCTTATATGTCAGTTATCCCGTACCCCTGAGTCTAGGGTAAATGATACCATGGCGTCGTTATGCTCTGTTTCCACCATCATGTTGCTTGCCCCCTGCCTTGTCTTCTATGAATTATGCTCTCAATGATCTATAACGCCCGTGCGATGCCGGGACCCTCAAGAGGAGCAAAGAATAGTAACACTGCAACCTACAAGGCATGTCGTAAGAGGCGACTGAGGTAGGGTCTAGGGAAGCTACCCTAGTAAATAAAAAGTATCGTAGAAATCGGATGTGCTGGCCTACTTGTAGGCGCATAAGTGGCACAACGTACAATCGTTCTTAGACTCAGATCATATACAAATCACACAGAGTAGTTAACAAGTGGTCGATATGGAGCTTTCGAAGTAGAACTATCTATAAACCATTCTACATGACATATAATGGGATCCAAATATTTCCGACATACAATGTTGGGTCACATCACAGAAAGCTCACCACATGTGAAATGAAATGCTTGAGGAAGGCAGTGGAGTCACCAGGAAAGATAGACTACGAAATGAGGACATCAGAAGCAGAGTGAGCATAACTTCATGCACCGAATACATCGAAAGACAACAAATGCAGTGGTTTGGACATTTAATGAGAATGAAATACAACCAACCACCAAAACAGCATACAATAAAAGAGATCGGGTACTAGAGCTAAGGGAAGACCAAGGAAAAGATGGATAGACAATATCAAGACCACACTACATAAACACGGATACAACACAACAAGGGCGACTCATCTAGCCCTAGAACGCAAATTAAAGCTCCCATCCCTACGCTTAACGACAAGAGTGGACAGCCAACTACATGTTCCACCTGGGAATAGACAATAGATAATGTTGGGTAGAAGAATGTTTCTGCAGCACTTTTGATAACATTCTATTTCTACCATACTACTTGTACAATTACCACCAGCTAGAAAATGACTGTATGATAACACAGTTTTATGCGAATCTGGTCTTCTCTATTTCCACCTAGTAAACTACCAGCTAAATCTTTAAAGTGCATTCTGCCCCTCCTGAAAAAATTTCCGTGGACGCCCATGGTGCAATGGTATATGATTCCCATACATATGTTGTGCTTTCCTCTCTGGCGAAGTAATGACATTCGCCAGAGAGGAAAGCACTACCAATATCTGCATCGACAATCGCCCACTAAAACAAGTAAAAGATTTCACGTACCTGGGGAGCATTTTTTCAGCAAACGGAAGAATAACTAATGAGATTCAACACAGATGCAACAAAGCAAATCAAATGATAGGACACATGGTGTCAATTTTAAAATGCAAACATGTCACCATAACAACAAAAAGAGCAATGTTCAACACAATCATTCTTCCCACATTATGTTACCAGTGCCAAACCTGGCCACTGACAACAAATGATAGAAGAAAACTAGTCACGACAGAGATGAAGTGTCTACGCAGAATGCTGGGTGTAACAAGAAGAGACCGGTTGAGAAATGAAGACATCAGTAAAAAGTGGGTACAACATCAGTACTAGACTTCATCAAGAAACAGCAAATTAAATGGTTCGGTCACGTAAGCATATTACCAACAGACAGTGCACCTCAAAGAGCAATGCTGCTCCGATACAATGGGTACAAAGCAAAAGGCCGGCCACGCAAAAGATGGATCTAAGAGATAACAGAGGCGACGAAAGAGACTATCTACGAAGCGCATACAAGGGCCAGTTTTAGAAATCACTTCTTGACCTGACGCTGTGAGGCAAACAGTTTTAGAAATCTCTTCTTGACCTGACGCTGTGAGGCAAACAGTTTTATAAATCTCTTCTTGACCTGACGCTGTGAGGCAAACAGTTTTAGAAATCTCTTCTTGACCTGACGCTGTGAGGCAAACAGTTTTATAAATCTCTTCTTGACCTGACGCTGTGAGGCAAACAGTTTTAGAAATCTATCTTGACCTGACGCTGTGAGGCAAACAGTTTTAGAAATCTCTTCTTGACCTGACGCTGTGAGGCAAAACAGTTTTAGAAATCTCTTCTTGACCTGACGCTGTGAGGCAAACAGTTTTAGAAATCTATCTTGACCTGACGCTGTGAGGCAAACAGTTTTAGAAATCTCTTCTTGACCTGACGCTGTGAGGCAAACAGTTTTAGAAATCTCTTCTTGACCTGACGCTGTGAGGCAAACAGTTTTAGAAATCTCTTCTTGACCTGACGCTGTGAGGCAAACAGTTTTAGAAATCTCTTCTTGACCTGACGCTGTGAGGCAAACAGTTTTAGAAATCTCTTCTTGACCTGACGCTGTGAGGCAAACAGTTTTAGAAATCTCTTCTTGACCTGACGCTGTGAGGCAAACAGTTTTAGAAATCTCTTCTTGACCTGACGCTGTGAGGCAAACAGTTTTAGAAATCTCTTCTTGACCTGACGCTGTGAGGCAAACAGTTTTAGAAATCTCTTCTTGACCTGACGCTGTGAGGCAAACAAGATTGGAGAAAAGAAAGAAGAAGACATATGTTGTGTTGTCACATAAAGAAGGCATGTCCTCAGAATTGTTATTTCTGTTTCCTTGATTGTGTTCTACCACAATTTCTTCATACTGTTTAACCCAACTACCAAGGGCCAGTATTGTTACTTCTTTTGTAGTCGCCATTGTTGTTCATTTCCGAGTCAAGCTATTACAAATTTGTAGCAATTGTTCTCCATTATTGCTAACAATTTGGGGGGTTAAGATGTTGCTTTTTCATCATCATCAAATAGCTTGTCCTGAGCAGAACTTTGCCACCCCAACAGTCCTCCTGAATTTCTCTCTCATAGGCCAAGCATCAGCCAGTTTTCTTTGATTTTGAGTTATTTCTGGATAGATCTATTTGTTCACTTCTATATCCATGATATATGAAGAACTGTTCTGTAACACTTATATTCAAAAGCACATATATGTTTTTCCACTGCTTTATTAAATGTCCATGCTTCACACCCATACGTTGTGTTGCTTTTCAAGTGAACGTAATCTTAGTTTGTCTTTGTACTCAGAAACAGATTTTGGTGTTTACTGTTTTTGAAATTTCGACTAGCTGAATAATTTTTCCTTACTGACTATAATACCGATTTTTAGGGCGGTGTAGGACAACGGGCGGGGTAGACATGTGTTTGTGGAATTTAATGGTCGCATAGTTAGTGCAGTCGCCGCGATATTGTTCAAGTGTCCGTCTGTCCAGCGTGTTCGTAGCGCGTTGGACTACGGGTGACAAGCTCCTGTGAGTGCGGGTTCAACTCCGCAGGCTGGCAGAAAAGCCACAGGTTCACCAGATTCACGGTGTTCATGGCACCGAACCGAAGAGCTGAAAGTTCAAGTGCTTCTGCATCGGTAAAAAAAAAACTGTTCAAGTTAGGATTTTTTTAAAAGCCCCGACAGAAAAAACCTCATTTGCCTTACCGAGGGTTGAACCCGAGTCTCCCGAATGGGAGCCCGCGGTCTAAACCATTCGACCAGGCGTTCCACTTTCAACTATGTGACTGAAATATATTCTTTACTAACGTCCTGCCTGACGCCGTGAAAAACTACAGCAAAGATGGGGCTAGTCTACTACTGGCATTGATAAATCGTGGCATATCCTTTCCGTGAAAAACTACAGCAAAGATGGGGCTAGTCTACTACTGGCATTGACAAATCGTGGCATATCCTTTCCGTGAAAAACTACAGCAAAGATGGGGCTAGTCTACTACTGGCATTGATAAATCGTGACATATCCTTTCCGTGAAAAACTACAGCAAAGATGGGGCTAGTCTACTACTGGCATTGACAAATCGTGACATATCCTTTCCGTGAAAAACTACAGCAAAGATGGGGCTAGTCTACTACTGGCATTGACAAATCGTGACATATCCTTTCCGTGAAAAACTACAGCAAAGATGGGGCTAGTCTACTACTGGCATTGATAAATCGTGGCATATCCTTTCCGTGAAAACTACAGCAAAGATGGGGCTAGTCTACTACTGGCATTGACAAATCGTGACATATCCTTTCCGTGAAAAACTACAGCAAAGATGGGGCTAGTCTACTACTGGCATTGATAAATCGTGGCATATCCTTTCCGAGAAAAACTACAGCAAAGATGGGGCTAGTCTACTACTGGCATTGATAAATCGTGGCATATCCTTTCCGTGAAAACTACAGCAAAGATGGGGCTAGTCTACTACTGGCACTGATAAATCGTGGCATATCCTTTCCGTGAAAAACTACAGCAAAGATGGGGCTAGTCTACTACTGGCATTGATAAATCGTGGCATATCCTTTCCGTGAAAAACTACAGCAAAGATGGGGCTAGTCTACTACTGGCATTGATAAATCGTGGCCATATCCTTTCCGTGAAAAACTACAGCAAAGATGGGGCTAGTCTACTACTGGCATTGATAAATCGTGGCCATATCCTTTCCGTGAAAAACTACAGCAAAGATGGGGCTAGTCTACTACTGGCATTGATAAATCGTGGCATATCCTTTCCGTGAAAAACTACAGCAAAGATGGGGCTAGTCTACTACTGGCATTGATAAATCGTGGCATATCCTTTCCGTGAAAAACTACAGCAAAGATGGGGCTAGTCTACTACTGGCATTGATAAATCGTGGCCATATCCTTTCCGTGAAAAACTACAGCAAAGATGGGGCTAGTCTACTACTGGCATTGATAAATCGTGGCCATATCCTTTCCGTGAAAAACTACAGCAAAGATGGGGCTAGTCTACTACTGGCATTGATAAATCGTGGCATATCCTTTCCGTGAAAAACTACAGCAAAGATGGGGCTAGTCTACTACTGGCATTGATAAATCGTGGCATATCCTTTCCGTGAAAAACTACAGCAAAGATGGGGCTAGTCTACTACTGGCATTGATAAATCGTGGCATATCCTTTCCGTGAAAAACTACAGCAAAGATGGGGCTAGTCTACTACTGGCATTGATAAATCGTGGCATATCCTTTCCGTGAAAAACTACAGCAAAGATGGGGCTAGTCTACTACTGGCATTGATAAATCGTGGCATATCCTTTCCGTGAAAAACTACAGCAAAGATGGGGCTAGTCTACTACTGGCATTGATAAATCGTGGCATATCCTTTCCGTGAAAAACTACAGCAAAGATGGGGCTAGTATACTACTGGCATTGACAAATCGTGGCCATATCCTTTCCGTGAAAAACTACAGCAAAGATGGGGCTAGTCTACTACTGGCATTGATAAATCGTGGCATATCCTATCCGTGAAAAACTACAGCAAAGATGGGGCTAGTCTACTACTGGCATTGATAAATCGTGGCATATCCTTTCTGTGAAAAACTACAGCAAAGATGGGGCTAGTCTACTACTGGCATTGATAAATCGTGGCATATCCTTTCCGTGAAAAACTACAGCAAAGATGGGGCTAGTCTACTACTGGCATTGATAAATCGTGGCCATATCCTTTCCGTGAAAAACTACAGCAAAGATGGGGCTAGTCTACTACTGGCATTGACAAATCGTGGCATATCCTTTCCGTGAAAAACTACAGCAAAGATGGGGCTAGTCTACTACTGGCATTGATAAATCGTGGCATATCCTTTCCGTGAAAAACTACAGCAAAGATGGGGCTAGTCTACTACTGGCATTGATAAATCGTGGCCATATCCTTTCCGTGAAAAACTACAGCAAAGATGGGGCTAGTCTACTACTGGCATTGATAAATCGTGACATATCCTTTCCGTGAAAAACTACAGCAAAGATGGGGCTAGTCTACTACTGGCATTGACAAATCGTGGCATATCCTTTCCGTGAAAAACTACAGCAAAGATGGGGCTAGTCTACTACTGGCATTGATAAATCGTGGCATATCCTTTCCGTGAAAAACTACAGCAAAGATGGGGCTAGTCTACTACTGGCATTGATAAATCGTGGCCATATCCTTTCCGTGAAAAACTACAGCAAAGATGGGGCTAGTCTACTACTGGCATTGATAAATCGTGACATATCCTTTCCGTGAAAAACTACAGCAAAGATGGGGCTAGTCTACTACTGGCATTGACAAATCGTGACATATCCTTTCCGTGAAAAACTACAGCAAAGATGGGGCTAGTCTACTACTGGCATTGACAAATCGTGACATATCCTTTCCGTGAAAAACTACAGCAAAGATGGGGCTAGTCTACTACTGGCATTGATAAATCGTGGCATATCCTTTCCGTGAAAAACTACAGCAAAGATGGGGCTAGTCTACTACTGGCATTGATAAATCGTGGCATATCCTTTCCGTGAAAAACTACAGCAAAGATGGGGCTAGTCTACTACTGGCATTGATAAATCGTGGCATATCCTTTCCGTGAAAAACTACAGCAAAGATGGGGCTAGTCTACTACTGGCATTGATAAATCGTGACATATCCTTTCCGTGAAAAACTACAGCAAAGATGGGGCTAGTCTACTACTGGCATTGATAAATCGTGGCATATCCTTTCCGTGAAAAACTACAGCAAAGATGGGGCTAGTCTACTACTGGCATTGATAAATCGTGACATATCCTTTCCGTGAAAAACTACAGCAAAGATGGGGCTAGTCTACTACTGGCATTGATAAATCGTGACATATCCTTTCCGTGAAAAACTACAGCAAAGATGGGGCTAGTCTACTACTGGCATTGATAAATCGTGGCATATCCTTTCCGTGAAAACTACAGCAAAGATGGGCTAGTCTACTACTGGCATTGATAAATCGTGGCATATCCTTTCCGTGAAAAACTACAGCAAAGATGGGGCTAGTCTACTACTGGCATTGATAAATCGTGACATATCCTTTCCGTGAAAAACTACAGCAAAGATGGGGCTAGTCTACTACTGGCATTGATAAATCGTGGCATATCCTTTCCGTGAAAAACTACAGCAAAGATGGGGCTAGTCTACTACTGGCATTGATAAATCGTGGCATATCCTTTCCGTGAAAAACTACAGCAAAGATGGGGCTAGTCTACTACAGGCATTGACAAATCGTGGCATATCCTTTCCGTGAAAAACTACAGCAAAGATGGGGCTAGTCTACTACTGGCATTGATAAATCGTGACATATCCTCTACAGGACGTCGACATCAACAACAATAGATGAGTTGTCGATTTTCTAGGTGCCACTTACACGTTCAGTGGTTTGCCATTGATTTCTGAGCAGTGGGGTCTATTTTTTACCGTTCGTAAAAAGTCACGCGAGCAAATTTGTTTCCAAACTGACCGCAGCAGCATTTGAATCAGGTTCATGAAACCAATACTGACATATGGATGCGAGTCATGACAATAAACAAACAGATCGAAAAATCTCTGAGGGTCACAGAGATATGGTTTTATAGAAGAATGATGAGAATTTCATGGACTGCTAAAATGACTAATGTTGAGATGTTGAATGAGGTCAAGACACAGAGAAAGCTTATCATCAATATAATAAAAGGCAGTCATCGTATTTCGGGCATGTGATGAGAAAGGGAGGGTTAGAACACATTGTAATAACTGGTAAAATCGAGGGGGAGACGAGACAGAGGAAGACAGAGAGAGAATATTTTGGATAGCCTGGCGTCATGGTACAGAAGAGTATCAATATCTGAGATGATAGCAAACACTAAAGACAGAGATTTGTGGAGGTCCATGATCGCATACGCCAGCCGTCACGGCACCTGACGATGATGATGACGCTTGGATTGTGATCGAGCTCACTACCGCTTAAGCTACAGACGCCCACATGACTAAAGTTTCAAGCAAGAAAGTTTCAAAACGAACGCTGAAGAAGAATATATATATATATATATATATATATAAACTGGAACGAATTCAGAAGTGATGAAATCAGATGTCTGGTCAACCACAAGTGACAACTGTTATAAGAAAGAGAAGATGGAAATATGTTGGACACACCTTGAGGAGAAATGATCAACGAATATCAAAGCAGGCATTGAAGTGGGATGCAAAGGGTTAAAGAAAGAGAGGTCGACCTAAGGATACCCTGAAACGAACTTTGCTGAGAGAGGCAAGAAATATCGGTCTCAGTTTCATGGGTGAGATTGAGCGAGTTGCCCATGATAGAGCGGTATGGAGAAATTACTTGCAGGTCCTATGTAACGTATAACGGTACGAGAGGAATTATTACTATTATTTTATATATATATATTTGAAGAAGAGGAAAAAATGGCTATCTAGTATGTTTTTTTTCCTTCAAATAAATCAGAAACATTAATGTCTGGGCATAGCTCAAT
Source organism: Arion vulgaris (assembly GCA_020796225.1). Taxonomy (NCBI): domain Eukaryota; kingdom Metazoa; phylum Mollusca; class Gastropoda; order Stylommatophora; family Arionidae; genus Arion; species Arion vulgaris. Next base: position 22,834,506 of record CM036755.1, read on the forward strand.
CTGACATTTCTTCAAGAAATAGGCAATCTTTAATGTTGTTTTTCTTTTGTCCGGAGGCCCTTAAATACTTGTTTACTCTCTCTATTTATTTACCATATTCATTGGCTGAGTGTTTCCACTAGGGCACTTCAACTTCCTTATTCACTATTGTCGTGACCTACCGTTCCATTCTCTCAATTCTAGCAGTTTATATCAATTTGTTTGGTGACGGGCTGTCAATCACTGAGACAGCGGGTATTTATCGGTATGCTCACACAAAGGAAAGGCATAAAATATTTTCATTTTGTGTGATTCAAAATAATTTGTTTACTTGCTGTTTATATCTTTGTTTAGAATTAGAGAATACATGATAAGAAAAAACATGATCAGATAAAACATGATTAGAGAAAACAGGATTCGATAAAACAGGATTAAAAACAGGATTAGAGAAAACAGGATGAGAGAAAACAGGATTAGAGAAAACATGATTAGAGAAAACAGGATTTAAAAAAAGATTAGAAAAAGAGGATAAGAAAAAAACAGGATTAGAGAAAACAGGATTAGAGAAAAAAAGGAATTGTGAAAACAGGATTAGAAAAAAAAGAAAGAAGAATTGAATATTTCAATGTTCCGGCTAACACTTTTTCGCAAAGAAATATGAAAAGAGAAGACCAAGTGACAAAATATGACACAACACAAATTGAATATCAAGTTACAGAAATGAAGTATTACTTCTTCAAGTAATACAATATCTTGTACGTTGAACAATTTGATTTGCATGTGGTACAGAAACATTCTTCTATAGTGAGTAAGTTACAGAAGAACTATGTTGCACAACTATTCGGTTATCATCATCAAAGTGCGTATCCTTTATAGGACGTTGCTCTCTTTGCAGCACATTTGAAATTCACTCTGTCTCTAGCCAGTTCACCCACTTCGTCGATGGTCATATTCATGGTTTCTTTAATATCTTGTAGCCATCTTCTTCTTGGTCTGCCTCTGCGTCCTGGGACCCTGCCCTCTAGTATTGTTCTTTCCAGGCCATCGTGACGCTTGATGTGACCAAAGTATCTAATTTTTCTGTATAGTATGTTGTTTAACAGCCAATTCTCTTTAACATTTAGTTCTTTCAGGACATCAGTGTTCTTTCTTTTTTGTCTCCATGGTATTCGTTGGATCTTTCTGTAGCATTTAGTTTCGAAGGACTGGATTTTCGTTCTTGTTTTTGTGTAATAGTCCATGATTCACAACCATAAGTAGCCACTGGGAAAATGCATGTTCTCAATATTTTTAATTTTAATATTTTGCTGGTGCTTTGCCACATGTTCTTCATTGTGTTGAGCTTCTTGATTGCCATTGCCAATCTTCTTTCTTGAGATCTCTTTGGAGCAGTCACCGTTATAGTGAGTAGATAAATGAAAACCGTGGTATATCCTTTATAGGGCGTCGTCATCAACCATAGTAAACGAGTACTTGATTTTCTAGGCACCACTTACACGTTCAGTAGGTTGACATTGTTTTCTGAACAGTGAGGTCTACTTTTACCGTTCGTAAAAATCCACGGGAACAAATTTGTTCAGAATAGAACGGTATGGAGAAATTATTTGCAGGTTCTATGTAATGTATAACGGTACGAAATGAATTATTATAATAATGTTAATATAGTTGAGATGCAGACGTTTTCTCTAGTGAAAAAGCAATGGGTGGGGTTAAAGGACAGTGGAATGGTTACAAAAGAAAACTAAATTGCAAAAGTGAGAAGATCGTGTTCATGAGAACATGCAAAAAAAAAACAACCCAGTATTTTCTTGAGAAATCTGATTAATGTTAAAGCCCTATAATGCGAAGAGGAGGTTTAGAACATTTAGTGACAACAGGTAAAATTCAAGGAAGGAGAGATTGTGGAAGACAAAGGAAGAAGATGGTGGATGGTCTGACATCGTGGTTCGACATAAGATCGACGTCAGAACTGATTAACTGCACCAAGGGGAAAAGAGTTGTGAAGAGACATGATCGCCTCGCCGCCGGCAGGCATGGTACTTGATTGATTGACAAAGTAAAACATGACGCCATAAATGTAAGACACGGGCGCCATGTTGGACTGTGCAGCTCTATAGGCTATAATAACCTTTAATGATATCGAAATATTTCAGTTAACGATGCATGATTTTGTTTATGAGTCAATGTTTCTCTTTCTTGAGTATATATCTTGTAGGATATCTCTTGATTTTGTACTATATCTTGTAGGATATCTCTGGATGGAGATTTATATGTTTATTTATCAATCTAATGAGACCTTAGCAATATATCATACTCTCTCGGTGTCATAACTAATATATAACTAAGGAAATAAAATAAGTTGAACATTAAGTCGTGTAAGACGGGCATAAGATGAATTAAAATGCAGAATTCAAATTTTAAATGATTATTCAATCGCAAAATCACGAAAATAATTTATTTAAAAATATATATTATTAATTTCTTCTTTAAGGAGCCACCGACCTCGAATTGCCTGAACGCTCCCAAAATGTTTCTGAATCCACTATCCCCCAGAAGGCTTCAGTGCCCACTGGGGTGGGGAACAGTAGTGCCCACTGAGTGGGAGGAGCGTACCGCCCACTTTGGGAACTTATAGCCTAGAGCAGCGTTTCCCAAAGTGGGCGGTATCGCCCCCCAGTGGGCGCTGAAGCGTTCTAGGGGGCGATAGTGGGTTCAGAAGAATTTGGGGAGTTCAGAAGAATTTGGGGTGTTCAGGCGATTAGGGGCCGGTGGTTCCTTAAAGAAGAAATTAATAATAAATATTTTAAAATAAATTATGTTCGTTATTGAATAATCATTTAAAATTTGAATTCTGCATTTTAATTCATCTTATGCCCGTCTTACACGATCAATTTTTCATTAATTTTCTATTTCATGTATCATTTGAAAATTGACCATGTATTACAGGAATATATATCAATTTTCTATGACAAAGACAAAATAGAGCATGTATAAATGTGGGAGGGGGGCGTTGGCAAACTGTTATAATGTGGAGGGACGTTACAAAGTTTATGTTGTGCAAAGTGGGCGGTGGGCCGAAAAGGTTGGGAACCTATGGCATAGAGCATTGCACAAAGCACGAACAAGTAGCTTCAACAACAATCCTAGCGGTCTCTAGAAAAAAATACATACGTGAACAAAACGGCTAGATCAGGATTCGCACCCACGATCTTCCGAACACAAGGCGCCCGTGTAGTGCCGGGGCCCGCAAGGGAAGCAAAGAATAGTACCACTACGACCTACAAGGCATGTCATAAGAGGCGACTGATGTAAGGGCCTAGGAAAGCTACCCTAGTAAATAAAAAGCGTAGCAGAAATCGGATGTGCTGGCCTACTTGTAGGCGCATAACTGGCACAACATACAATCGCTTTTAGTCTCAGATCACATACAAATCAACAGAGTGGTTAACAAGTGGTCGAAATGGAGCGTTCGAAGAAGAAGAAGGAATGCAAGACGGTGACTTAACCACTTAGCCACAGAGAATGCCCCCTCCCCTCTATGTCCAAGTGCATGTACATATCCGGGTCTATTCATAGTTAACACTACCCTATTGATGCCAACAGAACTAGAACCAATCAGCAGAAGATAAACAAAACGGTTTATGGAGATGAAATATTGATTATACTGGAATGTTTCCAAACAACAGCTAGGGTTTCTCAGGGAAAACAGAAAGCATGTCAAACACAGACACACACACGCACATCTGAGATATCAATACAACTCGTGATTACAAGTTTGGGGACGCAATAATGTAGGACATAAAGTGGCGCCAGGGTCAGTGAACTGGCACTGATCAAAACAATACCCCACCTCCACGATGTGGCCCTGGTAACAGACTAATGTCTGGCTAAGTGGGTAGGGATGGAAGGAGAGCTACTCTAGTATAAGTAGAAGGGTAGGCGTATCTCTGACTCGACATGTCTGATCGCAATACAGACGATGAGAATCTCAGAAAATGCGCCTACACGTCTCTCCTGTTCGATAGTCAAAGAAGACAGACAATTTCAAATGACACCCGTGTGGTTGCCAGGGCCTGAATTCGGGGTAAAGAATAGAGCCACTACTATCTACCACATGCTGTTTACAGCGAAAAAGGAGGTTTGGCGTGGGATTAGCTACCCTACACTGTAAAAACACTTAGCTTTAAAAACCAGTCAAACGCATGCGAGCTTGCAAGGCTTTGGCTGTGGACACATGCCTCCTAGGAGGTAAAAATAAAGTTTATTGCATATCCTTTACAGGTCTTTGCGAATCAACCCCAGCTTTTTAACGCTGTTTGTGATTTTTCTAGGCATTAATACGTTCAGTAGTTTGCCATTGCTTTCTGAATGGATGTCGTCATCGTCCTTTGTAAAAATCCACGCTAAACAATTTGCAACAAAATTGTCCGCAGCGTGATTCGAACTCAGAACATCGGGGTTAATAGACTGAGTCACTATCCCCTAAGCCACAGACTAGGAGGTGAAAGGGGTTAAGAATAAGAAGATAGCTAGTTTAGAAAGTCTTGTGGATGCAGACAGTGTGTCACATACAGATAAGCAAGGGATCTCTGTGATGGAGTGATTAAGCAGTATGTCTTGAGTTCTGAGATTCGTGTATACGAATCTGGACTGTGTCGTTCGGGTCATACATTTTTTAAATTCAAAAATCTCTAACATGATTGCTGGAGTTACAGAGTTCATGCTTTGTGTAATACTCTCGGAAGGTGGTGTAAAATTGCTGCGGATAATGACAGAGACGAATGGGGAAATCCGATGAAATGAGGGTCAATCCTTACGCTTTCTTTCTTATGTTATGTTATGTTATGCAATCGACGTCATGGCACATTGGGCATTCCCATTCGTGCTCTGTCCTCCGTTGCAGCAGCCATCCCAAAGTCCATTTGCTCACAGTACCCATGAGAAGTTGATTACTATATCTTCTCTCTCTACCACGAAGACGACACTGTCTGGCATGTCCAAACTTAACACCTAATTCTCGAACTCGTTCCAGTGTCTGAGACCCGCCCATGTCACACAATTGAGAGCGTACCGCATTGATGATATCGGCTCTGTCCATGCTTCTGCCCACTTGAGTCGGGGCACTGTTTGCAAGAGAGTCAGCACGCTCGTTACCCCGCACTCCAGCATGTCCAGGCGTGTACAGCCAAGTCATTTTCTTGAGATGTGATCTCCGAATGCTGTTCACCCATTCCACCCGCATACTTTCTTTCTTTCTTCTTCTTTCTTTTGTCCTTCTCTGCTTTTTGCCGCTAGGCGTAGCAGGTTTAACTGATGATCGGTTTCCGAGATAATGCACGCTCGGTCGCTTGATATGGTGTGGTATTGTGGAGTTTTAAGATGTCTGTAACTCCATCATCCCATCTTTTTCTTGGTCTGCCCTTTCCTCTTGATGATTCCATTTTCAGGTTGTACGCTCTTGCAACTGGTGTATTCGGGTTCATTCTGACCAAGTGGCCAAACCATTCGAGTCTCTGTTTTTCAATAAATCTAATAGCAGGTGTTGTTCCGACTGTTCTTCTAATTTCCTCATTTCTTATATGGTCTCTTCTTGTTTTATTTACTGCTTTCCTCAGGCATCTCATTTCGCATGTGGTAATTTTCCTTTCTTGTTCTTTTGTCAGTGCCCATGTTTGGCTCTGGTAGCACAGTGTTGGTATAAAGATTGAATTTATAATCTGTCTTTTAGTCACTACTGGAATAGCTGGGTGTTTCAAAATTGGGGTAAGCTGGTATGTAATGTTGTTGGCTTGCTGGATTCTAGTTTCGATCTCTCTGTCCAGTCTACTATCAGATGTGAAGATACTTCCAAGGTATTTGAATTCTCTCACCTGCTTTAGCGTTTGGTCATTTATTTTTATGTTGATATCTTTATGTTCTCTGCTTATAGTCATGACTTCTGTCTTTTGAATGTTGATCTTCATGTTGTATTTGAGGCAGCTATTGTTGAGTAAGTTTATGTGTTCTTGAAGCTGTTCAATATTATTATGGAATAAACACTGGTCGTCAGCAAAGAGCAGTTCATTTTGTTGGTCTGCGCTGAGTAATGCTTCATACCCTCTATCCTTACGCTTTAGACCCTCTTATTAAAGATACGATGGAGGAGAGTCTGGCTGAACGGATTAGAGCGCGGGCTCCGATTCGAGAGGCGCGGGCTCCGATTCGAGAGACCCGGGTTCAATCCCCGGTAAGGTCAAGGAATTTTTTATGCCGGGGCATAAGGAAAACTCATAACCTGAACAGTTTCGCGGCGACTGCATTAGCCATGTGACCATTAAATTCCAGAGATACATGTCCCCCTTGTCATAAACTGCCATAAGAAGCGATACTACAAGCAGTAGCCACAGTTTTAATTAAATACACAAGGTTCTCATTTGTCGTCTACGAACAGGGCACAATAGGCTGAGGTACCATCTGTTTAACAAGTATAAAATAGGCCCTTCGGACATATGTACATGTGGCACTAGCAAGCTGACAGAGACACACATACTGCAAGAATGTCCAACATACAGTGAACAGAGAGAAAAACACATGGCCAATCCCCATATCAGTCCAAAACGACAAGCTTTACAGAGATGTACATGGACTCCAGATGGCCACTAACTACTTTAAAAGTACACAAATCGATGTCAGTCCAAGACAAGCGATACGGAGATGTACATGGGCTCCGGTTGACCACTTCTTCTTCTTCTTTCTTCTTTTGTCGTCACACTGCTACCGGGTTGTTGCCCAGTGTCGTGGTTTTCTGTTTTTGTCTTGCGCTGTTCTGGTGGCTTGTGTGATTGTTATCTTTGCTCTTTCACAGGATTCTGCTACGCCATCTAACCATCTTTTCCGTGGTCTTCCTCTTGCCTTCTTTCCCCGATGTTCTGTTGTAGAAGACTCTGTATACTGTGGAGTTTTGATGCATTCTTATTAAGTGGCCAAACCACTTCATTCTTTGTTTATCTATGTAATTCAAGCACGGTTTTGTAACCACTTATATGGAGATATACATGGATTCCAGTTGACCACTAACTACTTTAAAAGTATACAAATCAATGTCAGTCCAAGACAAGCTATATGGAGATGTACATGGACTCCGGTTGACCACTAACTACTTTAAAAGTATACACATTTATATCAGTCCAAGACAAACTATATGGAGATGTACATAGACTCCGGTTGACCACTAACTACTTTAAAAGTATACAGATTGATGTCTGAAAACGTTGGACGAAGAACTCTTATGTATAAAGCTCTTGACACGTTAAGACAGTCTGATAGAGAACAGTTTTTGCTCAAACAAAGCATAAGTCTCTGAAATAACAGATATCAAATTGTGAAAGACAAGACTATGGCGAAACACGTAAAAACAAAGTACTGTAGTTTTACAAAGAATAGTGTTTTCATACTTTGTAAAATTCGTTGTAAAACTACAATACTTTGTTTTTACGTGCTTCGCCATTGCTACGTAGTTTTACTGCAGTTTTCCTTTATAACGATGTTCTATTCTGTATCTTCGTTGCGCAAGTTGTGCATACCGATAGGTGCGGCAAGACGGGAACACCACGAGAGAAAACCCAGTAGATACATCAACCAATACGGAACGGGAGTTGTTATCCTAAACACACTGAAATACATGCTTGGAAGGAGATGGGGCAATTATGAACATGTTCGATGTGCGATGATCCTCAAATGAACAATCGATAGACTGACATTTTTCAACCTTACCTGGTGAGTGAGATTCGTAGTTAAGTCTGTCTTTCTCGTGCACACCGTCAGTCTGTATGTGCTTCTTTAAGGTTTTCCATTGAGTATCAAGTGCTGGGTCCACAATACACACCTGGATCAGATATACCATTAGAGATAAGCATGCTTATCACCACAGAATTGCTGAATGCACAATATACACCTGGATCAGATATGCCATTAGAGATAAGCATGCTTATCACCACAGAATTGCTGAATGCACAATACACACCTGGATCAGATATACCATTAGAGATAAGCATGCTTATCACCACAGAATTGCTGAGTGCACAACACACACCTGGATCAGATATGCCATTTGAGATAAGCATGATATCACCACAGAATTGATGAGTAACAATACACACATTAAATTGTAATAATAGCAGTTAATAGAGCCGATCTAATTGAAATCTCTCTCTCTCGCGATCCCGTAATTGAAATCTGAGCAGACTCATAGGCGCTCATTAACTTCAGCAGATAGAGAAGGGTATACCTGAATCAGATAGAGAAGGGTACACCTGGATCAGATATACCATTAGAGATAAGCATGCTTTCACCACAGAATTGCTGAGTAACAATATACACATTATATTGTAATAATAGGGGTTAATAGAGCCGATCTAATTGAAATCTGAGCAGACCCATAGGCACTCAGTAACTTCAGCAGATGTGGTGTCTAAAAAATCAACGACTGTGGTTTTATAAATCAAATACTGTGGTTTTGTAAAGGATATGTCACGATTTTCATTTTTCATATATCACTTTAAGCATACATGATAACTACTATTGTGTCTCTCTGTTATCTTATTGGTGCCACATGTGCATATGTCCGAGGCCCTATTTTATACTTGTTAAACAGATGGTACCTCAGCCTGTTGTGCCCTGTTTGTAGACGACAATGTATGAGAATGGAGGTTGAGGCCGTTACTACTGACCTCAACTGGCTATCTGGTATTCCGTTTACTGGGACCGTTGATGTTTCTGACTCTCAGTTGATGCTTCAGAATATTCATAATGACAGGTTGCGTGCGGTATGAGTGGATGTCATCTATAGAGGTTTCCAGCTTCCAGAGACTTACGTGGATCTATTGTGCTGGGCATGCGGGTGTTCGCGGCCACGAGAGAGCGGACAGGCTTGCATCGAAAGCATTATTGTAAGGGTGTTTACGATGGATATGGGGGATGTTTTTCGGTCTCCTGGCGACCTACTGTTGGATGAGGACACTAAAATTAATATCGAATAAATGCATGGATTTTAGGAATTTGAAATTGTACGTTGTACAAGTAGAGCTGGATACTTGAAGGACAGAGAAAGGAGTGTGTTTAACGCACTGACACGTGACCTTGTTTCGTTGTATCTTTCGCCATGATTTGATCCAGTTTTTTCAGTTATCACGAGGGACACACCCTCTCACTGTTTGTACCGAAATGGATTTTATCCAGTTTTTCAAGTTATCACAAAGAACAGAGCAGTATTCAAAGTTCACTGCTTGCACCAGCTATAAAAGTGCTCTCGTAGTAGTAATAGTATCATGTCCCTTGCGGGACGTCATTTTCATCACAGCCCGTCAGAAAAACTCTGTCTCTAGCAAGTTCTCCCGCCTCCTCCAGCGTCACGTTCAAGGTTTCTTTGATGTCCTGCTGCCACATTCGTCTTAGTTGTCTCATTGTCTCGTACTCCAGAAACCATACCTTCCATTACCGTTCTCTCCAAACCACTGTGACGTTTAACGTGACCAAAGTATTTCATATTCCAGGACATGATGTTATTTATAAGCCAATGCTCCTTGATATGCAGATCTTGTAGGATGTCTGTGTAGTAATATACAAAAATATCAATCTGTACTCGGCTTTAAACACACATGACTGACATGCAAAAGCTAAAAGGCAGTCTCTATACACACAAGATCAGACACGATTCAAGAGAGATACTCACACAATGATGTACAGTCTCGGGGACTGCGTCCTGTCCTTTAAGGTCTATCCAAGACGGAAAGTGCATCAGTCGTTCCTGTAGAATGTAATAGACAGTAATATACGCCGTCAGACAAACATGTGTATATACATATATAATGTTGGTACATATACTTAAAATAGATGAGACTGCAGTAAAACTATTTGATTGTCAAAAACACGTAATCCAGTACTGTAGTTTTACAAATTACAAAACAATGACAAAATACAGCAACGTTTCCTTGTTGGTCGAAACGTTGCTGTATTTTGTCATTGTTTTTGTAATTTGTAAAACTACAGTACTTTGTAATTACGTGGTTGGTTTTACATATACGTATAGCATTAACTCATTTCATATATATAATACATATATATATATATATATATATATATATATAATCCAACAGTCTGCTTGGTTGGTCTTGCTAGTTTTAATGGTGTTCTTCTTCTTCAGCGATCTTAGGTCATGCACTTAATTTACTGTGGACTCCAAACTGGGCAGTCAGCTTCAGGTCTGTCAGGTTTCTCCATGGCTTAGGTTTTAGGTCGACTGGGTGTCGCCACATGTTTCTTCTCAGTTCACACAGGAGAGGCCAGTCTTGCAGGATACAATCCGGTGTCTGTTCCGCCTGCTGACACTAGCAGAGAGCTGTTTGACTTATTCCTAGTCTATATAAACGTTTGTTGAGCCTGCAGTGTCCGGTACGTAGTCGAAATATAATGCCCTGGTCTTTGAAAGGGTCTAATGACGAAGGATTGATTTCATTGCAGAAGGTTTTTATCCCATATTGCTCGGACCCTCTCCGCAGAAATGGCAAGCTACATGCAAAGAGTATAACACAAAGCACGATCGCAGTATCTCTGACAACGATCCTAGGGATCTATGGAAAAAAATCACTCGTGAGCAAAACGGCGCGGTCCGGTTTTGAAACCACGATCTTTCTGGAGTGATTGTTATAAGAATTCTCTGTAGTGGCTGCTGAATACATGTTCATTGTCCCTGAAATGAGATGCGTTTGTTGTTTGATGTTAACATATATAACTAGTCAATGACAGATGACTGGCAATGCTTTGGAACCCGCTGGGAAAGAGGAGTAGGGGAAGGCCTAGACATACTTGGACAAGAGAGCTGGAGATGATATGAAAAGGATAAGTAAAACATGGAAAGAATTGGAAGGAATGGCAGGAGAGAGGAAGAGCTGGAAGAAGTTTATTGAAGACCTATGCTCTGTTGGGAGTTGAAAGGTGAAGAAGAAGACAGATGACTAGCTGGTCTTACCAAGACAGGTCAACTAGCTTGTTTTATCAGTGACACTGAACAAGGAAAGTCTTAACCGTGTCACATACTTTTGTATTGCCGCAGGTTCGGTTAACAGTGCCATGATCATGCCACTTCAGTGAATAATAACACAGAACGGGAGTTGTTAGCCTCAACACACTGAGATACATGCTTGGAAGAAGAATAGGAGCAATTATGCACATGTCCGATGTGCGATGAAGATGATCCTAAAATGAACAATGAACCATGTATTCTTCGATTTCTTTCGTACACAGGAACATCACATCGGCAGTTCACGAACTCTGCAGCATAGGCGAGGGACCCGATGAAATTGACGGTACAACATCTTAGTGATCTGCATATCAGCCATGGATAGCTTCTACAGAGAAGAAACATATCTGCTGCCATATAGACAGTGTAGAGACTGCTAATGGTTAGGAAGAGCGAATCCGAACAAACGTCTAAAGACACAAATATGAAAAGTTCACTGTAACTAGCAACAATACATGTATATGCTCATTGGCTGAAATCAAGAAAATGACAAAATGTGCTTTATACGTGGCTATTCTAGAGCATAAAAAAATCTGGCCAGCAATGGAGGAATGCGGGATGGCCATTCCGAGTCAGAACTGTTTGATTCTGAACACGACTTTGCCAGCGCATTTTCGCCATGTTTGGTCGGGTATTTTCCGGTTTCGTTTGCCGAGCTACTGAGTTAGTGCTTGAGCAACGCTGTGAGCTATGACTGTTACATGGAATGGTTTTTGCTGTGTCAACCGTGCGTTTGTTGTGTGTATTCAGAAAATGACGGACAGCGGTTATGACGAACAAGCTCAATCTGCCGTATGCAGTTATATTGCGAGTGCAGAAAGCTGGATTTTGTTATGATTGATGTCCCCTTCGACAAGAATTGCAATTCAAGTGATGAACAGTTTTGTGTTGCTACATTAGCGACGGCCATATGCATTTTATGCGGTGCCGGTTTCTTTTGATGGCGGCACGCGGCTGTTTCATTCTGGAATTAGTTCACAGGAAACATTTCACAGTTATTAGCATTTCGTGTGATATTCATTGGCACAGGAACGGAGCAATTATGGGGTGACCCGTTGCAGTGAAGTTGGAACCGTACTTATGAACTATTCTAGAGCGAATCAAGAAGACGACACATCATCATCATCGATTGTCAGATAAACAGCGAACGCTCAGAACAGTGGAGAATGTATTTGCTGCATCAACTCTTCCTTACACATTTCTTTGATTTTTGGTGGATGTATCTATCTATCTATCGTCCAACAAAATCACATGCATCCGGCATGATTGAGAGAGAGGGAGAGAGAGAGAGAGAGAGAGAGAGAGGGAGAGAGAGAGGAGAGAGAGAGAGAGAGAGATTTATTTGCTGCATGAACTCTTCCTTACACATTTCTTTTATTTTTGGTGGATGTATCTATCTATCTATCTATCTATCTATCGTCCAACAAAATCACATGCATCCGGCATGATTGAGAGAGAGGGAGGGAGAGAGAGAGGGAGAGAGAGAGGGAGAGAGAGAGGGAGAGAGAGGGAGAGAGAGAGAGCTTTTATCGTCTAATCTTGCTCTCGTCCATTATTTGCATCAATTAGATTTCAGATCCATCTCTCGTGCTTGTAATTATTTTTCAATTTTCAAATATTTCTAAAGTGTGTTTTATGTCATGTGACCTTTCAACAAAACGTCATAACCACGGACACTCTTGTTTAAGAGAGGGCGAGAGAGAGGGAGAGAGAAGAGAGGGAGGCTGTCGTCGCTGCAAAGAGACAATGAACTAGATTAGCGCATAAGGTACAGTATTCAATCCCAGGTGCAGTTGAGTATCTAGTTCTCCTACCTTGAATATGTGTAATCTGGCTACCTGAGATTTAGTTCAACTCAACGAGTCTCCATCTTCTTACAGTAAGTATGCTATCACAGTCAGTATGCTATCTATCTCAGTCAGTATGCTATCTATCTCAGTCAGTATGCTATCTATCTCAGTCAGTATGCTATCTATCTCAGTCAGTATGCTATCTATCTCAGCCAGTATGCTATCTCAGCCAGTATGCTATCCTAGCCAGTATGCTATCTATCTCAGTCAGTATGCTATCTATCTCAGTCAGTATGCTATCTATCACAGTCAGTATGCTATCTATCACAGTCAGTATGCTATCTATCTCAGTCAGTATGCTATCTATCTCAATCAGTATGCTATCACAGCCAGTATGATATCTATCTCAGCCAGTATGCTATCTCAGTATGTAATCTCAGTATGTATGCTATCTCAGCCAGTATATATGCTATCTCAGCCAGTATGCTATCTATCTCAACCAGTATGCTATCTATCTCAGCCAGTATGCTATCCTAGCCAGTATGCTATCTCAGCCAGTATGCTATCTATCTCAGGCAGTATGCTATCTATCTCAGACAGTATGCTATCTATCTCAGACAGTATGCTATCTATCTCAGCCAGTATGCTATCTCAGCCAGTATGCTATCTCAGCCAGTATGCTATCCCAGCCAGTATGCTATCTCAGCCAGTATGCTATCTCAGCATGTATGCTATCTATCTCAGCCAGTATGCTATCTCAGCCAGTATGCTATCACGTCCAGTATGCTATCTATCTCAGCCAGTATGCTATCTCAGCCAGTATGCTATCCTAGCCAGTATGCTATCTATCTCAGCCAGTATGCTATCTCAGCCAGTATGCTATCACGTCCAGTATGCTATCCTAGCCAGTATGCTATCACAGCCAGTATGCTATCCTAGCCAGTATCCTATCTCAGCCAGTATGCTATCTCAGCATGTATGCTATCTCAGCCAGTATGCTATCTCAGCCAGTATGCTATCTATCTCAGCCAGTATGCTATCTCAGCCAGTATGCTATCTCAGCCATTATGCTATCTCAGCCAGTATGCTATCTCAGCCAATATGCTATCTCAGCCAGTATGCTATCACAGCCAGTATGCTATCTCAGCCAGTATGCTATCTCAGCCAGTATGCTATCTCAACCAGTATGCTATCTCAGCCAGTATGCTATCACAGCCAGTATGCTATCACAGCCAGAATGCTATCTCAGCCAGTATGCTATCTCAGCCAGTATGCTATCACAGCCAGTATGCTATCTCAGCCAGTATGCTATCTCAGCCAGTATGCTATCCTAGCCAGTATGCTATCTATCTCAGTCAGTATGCTATCTATCTCAGTCAGTATGCTATCTATCAGTCAGTATGCTATCTATCACAGTCAGTATGCTATCTATCTCAGTCAGTATGCTATCACAGCCAGTATGCTATCTATCTCAGTCAGTATGCTATCTATCTCAGTCAGTATGCTATCACAGCCAGTATGCTATCTATCTCAGCATGTATGCTATCTCAGCCAGTATGCTATCTCAGCCAGTATGCTATCTCAGCCAGTATGCTATCTCAGCCAGTATGCTATCACATCCAGTATGCTATCTCAGCCAGTATGCTATCTCAGCCAGTATGCTATCTATCTCAGGCAGTATGCTATCTATCTCAGACAGTATGCTATCTATCTCAGCCAGTATGCTATCCCAGCCAGTATGCTATCTCAGCCAGTATGCTATCTCAGCATGTATGCTATCTATCTCAGCCAGTATGCTATCTCAGCCAGTATGCTATCACGTCCAGTATGCTATCTATCTCAGCCAGTATGCTATCTCAGCCAGTATGCTATCCTAGCCAGTATGCTATCTATCTCAGCCAGTATGCTATCTCAGCCAGTATGCTATCCTAGCCAGTATGCTATCACAGCCAGTATGCTATCCAGCCAGTATCTATCTCAGCCTGTATGCTATCTCAGCATGTATGCTATCTCAGCCAGTATGCTATCTCAGCATGTATGCTATCTCAGCCAGTATGCTATCTCAGCCAGTATGCTATCTCAGCCAGTATGCTATCTCAGCCAGTATGCTATCACAGTCAGTATGCTATCTCAGCCAGTATGCTATCTTAGCCAGTATGCTATCTCAGCCAGTATGCTATCTCAGCCAGTATGCTATCACAGTCAGTATGCTATCTCAGCCAGTATGCTATCTCAGCCAGTATGCTATCACAGCCAGTATGCTATCACAGCCAGAATGCTATCTCAGCCAGTATGCTATCACAGCCAGTATGCTATCACAGCCAGTATGCTATCACAGCCAGTATGCTATCACAGCCAGTATGCTATCTATCACAGCCAGTATGCCATCTCAGCCAGTATGCCATCTCAGCCAGTATGCTTTCTCAGCCAGTATGCTATCACAGCCAGTATGCTATCACAGCCAGTATGATATGTCAGCCAGTATGCTATCTCAGCCAATATGCTATCTCAGCCAGTATGCTATCTCAGCCAGTATGCTATCACATCCAGTATGCTATCTCAGCCAGTATGCTATCTCAGCCAGTATGCTATCACAGCCAGTATGCTATCACAGCCAGTATGCTATGTCAGCCAGTATGCTATCTCAGCCAATATGCTATCTCAGCCAGTATGCTATCTCAGCCAGTATGCTATCACAGCCAGTATGCTATCTCAGCCAGTATGCTATCTCAGCCAGTATGCTATCTCAGCCAGTATGCTATCACAGCCAGTATGCTATCACATCCAGTATGCTATCTCAGCCAGTATGCTATCTCAGCCAGTATGCTATCACAGCCAGTATGCTATCACAGCCAGTATGCTATCACATCCAGTATGCTATTTTTTAACTAAAATAAAATAGTACATATATATTATCTCAGCTATTTTTTCATATTTAATCACGTCCGTGTGGTGCCGGGGCTCGCAAGGGGAGCAAAGAATAGTACCACTGCGACCTACAAGGCATGTCGTAAGAGGCGACTGATAAAGGACCTAGGGAATCTACCCTAGTAAATAAAAAGCATTGCAGAAATCGGATGTGCTGGCCTACTTGTAGGTGCTTAACTGGCACAACGTACAATCGCTCTTAGGCTCAGATCACATACAAATCACTTAGAGTGGTTAACAAGTGGTCGATATGGAGCGTTCGAAGAAGAAGAATATTTAATCATTTATGTTTCCTAGCTCATGTAATTTACATGTCTTTATCTAAAGCGCCATTCTACCAAAGTTTCATATTGTATGTGCAATGTCATGAGGTTGGCAGTCTTCTACTGTAACGCAGAATACTAACAATAAACTGGCAGGACAAAATTATAGACAGCGAAGTCCTCACAAGAGCAAAGATCCCAAGCGTCAACACCTTGTTGCAGAATCCCAAGTGAGATGGGTAGGTCACATTGCTCGAATGCCTGATAAACGCATCCCAAAACAGTTGATGTATGGCGAACTTGAAGGGGCAGACGTTCAGCTGGTGGACAGAAAAAACGCTTCAAAGACACTCTTAAAGTGTCTCTGAAATGCTTCGATATATACACTACGTGCTGGTAATCCTTGCGCAAGATCGCCAAATATGGCGCTGTAACAACAAAAGAGGAACCCGCATAGCTAAGAATCATCGTGCCGTTGAGGCACAGAGAAAACGAGCTGTGCGAAAAGACAGAGCACACAACATGCACATGTCTAACCTTCATCATGTATGCTCCACCTATGGTAGGGGATTCTGTTATAGGATTGGACTCTACAGTCACCTCCGCACACACCAGAGAGGCAGCAGCACACGCCTGAGATTGTTGTCACCATCGCTTGCGATGGACGGCTATTATACTGTAACTCTCTTACTTCGTATAAACTCTATTCAAAACTACAAGAGCCTGCGTACTGACCGCCTATAACTACAAGATTTTGTATACTTACCGCCATTTTCTTGACATCAAAAGAGTGCAGCGTGGCCGAGCAGACGACCATCTGTAGGCGTTTGCCATCATTTGACACCTTAGGAATTTGCTGATGTAACCGGTTGATGAGATCAGTATATCCCGAGGACAAGAGTCCGTCCTGTAACACAATCAATGTGATATATCATATTACTGAAATAATTGGAAAAATAATGAATGAGCTTAAAATGGGATGAATTCAGGAGAAGTGATCTTCTTCTTCTTCTTTCGCCCGCTATGAATTCAGTGTATGATTTGCTGTGGAGAATCGGTTGATTTCGTTGTATGGTATCTCGCGACCACGTGGGCTCAACGTGTTACATTCCTATGCTTCTTAGTACTTTCTCTTCTCATGCCTTGTAATCTATATGGGTATATGTTGCATGTATTCAAGTTATATATTTACTTGATTTTTTATTGTTTCTCAACTTTTCTATTTCTAGTTTTTATGTGTGTTTTTTGTGTTACATTTATTTAGTTATTAGTTTTTATTCCCAGATTTTCATTAGAAACGTTTGTATGTAGTTGTCCATATGTTGGTATTTTTAAAATTCGTCACTCCTGTTGTTCGTTTGCTTGATAAAGGCCTTGTTGGTCGAAACGTTGCTGTATATTGTCATAGTTTTTGTAATTTGTAAAACTATAGTACTTTGTGATTACGTGTTTCGCCAATTAAATAGTTTTACTGCAGTCTCATCTATATTATGAATTCAGGCGTAGCCATGGCACATTGGGTGGCACTTCTGATTGATTTTTGAGTGAATGGGCTTACCGTTTTATGAGTGTCCCTCGCCATGAAGGCGGATTTTCCGACGTTAAAGGTAGGAGAAGTGATGAAATCAGAGAAATGTCTGGTCAACCTCTAGTAACAACTGTTATAAGAAAGAGAAGATGGAGATATGTTGGACACACCTTGAGATGAAATGTATGGTCAACCACTAGTAACAACTGTTATAAGAAAGAGAAGATGGAGATATGTTGGACACACCTTGAGATGAAATGTCTGGTCAACCACTAGTAACAACTGTTATAAGAAAGAGAAGATGGAGATATGTTGGACACACCTTGAGATGAAATGTCTGGTCAACCACTAGTAACAACTGTTATAAGAAAGAGAAGATGGAGATATGTTGGACACACCTTGAGATGAAATGATCAAAGAATACCAAAGCAGGCATTGAAATGGGATGCAAAGGGATCAAGCAAGAGAGGAAACGGAGACACTGAAACGAACTTTGTTGAGAGAGGCAAGAAATATCGGTCTCAATTACATGGAAGAGATTGAACAAGTTGCTCTGGATAGAGCGGTATGGATCAATTACTTGCAGACCATATGTAACGTAAATGTGTATAATAGGAAAGTGAATGAACTAGGTGCAAGTATAGATATTTCTATATTGTTCAGTTATGGGGGTTCATGAAGCATTACACACAGTCTTATTATTTGTTTCTTCTAACTCTTTTGTCTCACAGAGTCAGGATAAGAACACTCAGTGAACAGGTAAAAACTATAGATGCTCAGCTTCTCCTAGCAAGATGTCGTAGAAATGGTTACCGTGGCTAACTGGTTAAACACAGTTCTTATTCTGTTTCTCAGACATCTAGTTCTGCATATACTAAGTGCGATTTTAAACTCAATAAGAAGCGGGAAAGATTAGCTCTCAATAGTAGTGTTCTCGACCAACAAACAACTGTTGAGAAATTGAAGAACATCTCCATTGATTAATTCATTGATTGGATCATCATCATTGCACTTCTGTGAGTAACCATGTGTGCTCTGGGTGCTGTAAGAAATGAGGGTAAGTGGTTCGAATCCTGTGTTTGTCTATTTGTTTTTTCGAAGCTCGTAACACCTGTACATTGTTTATTTGTTGATCATTTAATCTATGTACGGAAACATATAAATCTGAGGTGGTCAGACCGGATCAGATATGGAAAAAGCCGTGGGGAGGCTGCGGTAAAACTTTAGGACAAAGATACGTATCTACAGTATCAAATAAGCAAATACAATGAATAATGAAATAATAAAAAAGAACTCAGTTTCCTCATCCTCTGGAACTATGTGAAAGAAAAACTGGATTCTTGTCGGAACATGTTCAAATTTGTTCACATTACACGGGTCAATAAATCTCTTTCTTTTCTGGAACGAGTGTCAAGGGGTGAACCCTCATCATGTCAACTCCTAGATAATCTGTCATCACTAATACATGAACAAAGTAATGATTTTCGCCAAAGAAAAATATCAATAACGATTTTTTGGCCTCCTTTATTTTAGATGTAAAAAAACTAGTTTAAAAAAAAAAATGCTAGAGCATAGATTCCCAAAACTTTTTCGGCCCACCGCCCACTTTGCACAACATAAACTTTGTAACGCCCTCTCTACAATATAGTGAAACACGTACAAACAAAGTACTATAGTTTTACAAAATACATAAACAGTGACGATAAACAGCAACGTTTCGACCAACAAGGCCTTTATCAAGCAAACGAACAAACAGGAGTGACAAATTAAAATGAAACACAAATGGACGACCAAATACCAACGTATCTAAGGAAAATCTGGAATAAAACGAATAACGAAATAAATGTAACACAAAAACACACATAAAAACTAGAAATAGAAAAGAAACAATGAAACATCTAGTAAATATATAACTTGAATATAACAATCTCTCTACAATATAACAGTTTGCCAACTCCCCTTACATATATACATGCTCTATTCTCTCTTTGACATAGAAAATAGATATATATTTCTGTCATACATGGTCAATTTTCAAATGATTATATGCATGAAATAGAAAAATTGATGACAAAATGGATCGTGTACGGCGGGCATAAGATGAGTTTAAATGCAGAATTCAAATTTTTTATAATTATTAAATCGCAAAATAACGCAAATAATTTATTTTAAAATATTTATTATTAATTTCTTCTTTAAGGAGTCACTGACACCTAATCGTTTGAATCCCCCTATTCTTCTGAACACACTATCGCCCCCTAGAAAGCTTCAACGCTCACTGGGGTGCGGTACCGACCATTTTGGGAAACGCTGTGCTAGATTGATAATTTGATGCAACTGTATTAACACTGTCATTAGTGTCGCCAATAGCAAAGTTGATAGCACGCTGCGTTAGCAAACACTGCCGTGAAAATGTCGGGGTTCAAGGTAAGCTTGGGCAAAAAATTATCGGTGTTAACATGGTAAGCGGCTGGACCACAGGAGGCCTTCTCCTTCCCTTAGGGATCTAAATAAATTACAAGCACCTCTGAGGTCGAAGAAAGGCACGCCTAAATGGAAAGCATACCTTCACGCAAAAAATAAGCCAAAGTTGCCATGACCACGACTGAATTCATGGCAGTCGAAAAAAATGACACTGCCATTATTTGTATTTCATGGTTCTTCTTCTAAACAAGACTGCAAGCTTTTACTCTTTCCCAGGGTTACAAACTAACCAACATCAAGCATCTCCATGAGATGCACCTTGCAACTGGTGAACTCGAAGTATATGATTTGTCTGACTAATGCTTAATGATCAAGTTTCGAGACAGATGAGAAATGTTTACAAAATAGACTAATATCTCTCAATCACCAGTGTTGTTTGTTGATGTGTATCTCAATCACCAGTGTTGTTTGTTGATGTATCTCTCAAATCACTAGTGGTGTTTGTTGATGTATCTCTCAATCACCAGTGTTGTTTGTTGATGCATCTCTCAATCACCAGTGTTGTTTGTTGATGTATCTCTCAATCACTAGTGGTGTTTGTTGATGTATCTCTCAATCACTAGTGGTGTTTGTTGATGTATCTCTCAATCAACAGTGTTGTTTGTTGATGTATCTCTCAATCACTAGTGGTGTTTGTTGATGTATCTCTCAATCACTAGTGGTGTTTGTTGATGTATCTCTCAATCACTAGTGGTGTTTATTGATGTATCTCTCAATCACCAGTGTTGTTTGTTGATGTGTCTCTCAATCACTAGTGTTGTTTGTTGATGTATCTCTCAATCACTAGTGGTGTTTGTTGATGTATCTCTCAATCACCAGTGTTGTTTGTTGATGTATCTCTCAATCACTAGTGGTGTTTGTTGATGTATCTCTCAATCACTAGTGGTGTTTGTTGATGTATCTCTCAATCACTAGTGGTGTTTGTTGATGTATCTCTCAATCACTAGTGGTGTTTGTTGATGTATCTCTCAATCACTAGTGGTGTTTGTTGATGTATCTCTCAATCACCAGTGTTGTTTGTTGATGTGTATCTCTCAATCACTAGTGGTGTTTGTTGATGTATCTCTCAATCACTAGTGGTGTTTGTTGATGTATCTCTCAATCACTAGTGGTGTTTGTTGATGTATCTCTCAATCACCAGTGGTGTTTGTTGATGTATCTCTCAATCACTAGTGGTGTTTGTTGATGTATCTCTCAATCACCAGTGGTGTTTGTTGATGTATCTCTCAATCACTAGTGGTGTTTGTTGATGTATCTCTCAATCACCAGTGGTGTTTGTTGATGTATCTCTCAATCACCAGTGTTGTATGTTGATGTATCTCTCAATCACCAGTGTTGTTTGTTGATGTATCTCTCAATCACCAGTGTTGTTTGTTGATGTGTCTCTCAATCACCAGTGTTGTTCGTTGATGTGTCTCTCAATCAACAGTGGTGTTTGTTGATGCATCTCTCAATCACCAGTGTTGTTTGTTGATGTGTCTCTCAATCAACAGTGGTGTTTGTTGATGTATCTCTCAATCACTAGTGGTGTTTGTTGATTTCTTTCCCAATCACCAGTGTTGTTTGTTGATGTGTATCTCTCAATCACTAGTGGTGTTTGTTGATGTATCTCTCAATCACTAGTGGTGTTTGTTGATGTATCTCTCAATCACTAGTGATGTTTGTTGATGTATCTCTCAATCAACAGTGTTGTTTGTTGATGTGTCTCTCAATCACCAGTGGTGTTTGTTGATGTATCTCTCAATCACCAGTGGTGTTTGTTGATGTATCTCTCAATCACCAGTGGTGTTTGTTGATGTATCTCTCAATCACCAGTGGTGTTCATTGATGTGTATCTCAATCACCAGTGGTGTTCATTGATGTGTATCTCAATCACCAGTGGTGTTCGTTGATGTGTATCTCAATCACCAGTGGTGTTTGTTGATGTATCTCTCAATCACCAGTGGTGTTTGTTGATGTATCTCTCAATCACCAGTGGTGTTCATTGATGTGTATCTCAATCACCAGTGGTGTTCGTTGATGTGTATCTCAATCACCAGTGTTGTTTGTTGATGTGTCAAAGTACAGTGTCATTGTCTGGTTGATATTATCAGTGTGCTTGATCCTGACAATTATTCGTGCTGCACTCGTGCTTGCGACATATATTTCTAGAATGATATTCCGAATATCAGTCCGAACATATATGTGTAAAGTACGTTTATGTGTGTGTAGTATGTTTATGTGTGTAAAATGTTTATGTGTGTGTAGTATGTTTGCGTGTGTAAAATGTTTATGTGTATGCAGTATGGCTGCTCCAGTCGGGAGCTGGAACAGCCTGGTATCGGGCTCAGGGCACACCAGAGATCATCATGGTTAAGTGGCCAGAACCAATCAGAAAGCAATGGCAAACTACTGATTGTATGTTGCCAAGAAATTGATGCAGAACGTGAAATTAACTAAAACTCAAAGATCTGATGGCGTGTCCCCTAGGCCAGTCAGACCAATTCTACAAACTGGGGAAGAGAAAGATGGCAGATCAAGTACAAGTAAATGTGATGACGGCCAAAAGCCCGACTGCGGAAAGACCTGCCATTGGACTACGGAAGAAATTGAGAATAGGAACATGGAATGTAAGGAGTTTTTACCATGGCAAACTCCACATAATTTGCAATGAGATGGAGAGAACGAAAACACCTATACTTGGAATAGCCGAGCACAGATGGGCTGGCCAGGGGCACTTTATAACCTCAACAGGTGACACAGTAATATACTCAGGAAGGGCAAAAACGGACAGAGTGGAGTCGGTTTCATTTTGGCAAAGACAATATCCACAACACTACTTGGATACAATCCTATCAACGACCGACTCATCATGATCTTCTTCTTTTTTGCGTTCGTTCTTTACGACCACTTTTAATCTAATCACTCTTTGTGATATGTTTGATCTTTGCCAAGAATGTGTATACGTTGCACATTGGTTTGGTAGGCCCTAAACGCATAGACGTCTACACATTTAGGACACACGCATCCGATTTCAGCCTAACCTCCTAAGTCGCCTCTTACGCAATGCTTGGCAGGTAACAGTGGTTCTATTCTTTACACCCCAAATTTGGGCCCTGGTAACCACTCGGGCGGCTCATCATGATGAGAATACAGACAAAGAACAGAAAGATCACAATAA
This sequence comes from Arion vulgaris, assembly GCA_020796225.1. Taxonomy (NCBI): domain Eukaryota; kingdom Metazoa; phylum Mollusca; class Gastropoda; order Stylommatophora; family Arionidae; genus Arion; species Arion vulgaris. The sequence goes on from CM036755.1 coordinate 22,857,694, forward strand.
TACAAGCATACGCCCCAACAACCAGAGCTCCTGATGACGAAATCGACGAATTCTATACACATTTACAAGGAGCAATAGATAAAAGTTGGCAAAAGAGACATCCTGATAGTAATGGGCGATTTCAACGCAAAGGTCGGCAAGGAAATAGCTGAAGAGGAGGAAAAGATAAAAGGTCCTTTCAGTATAGGACAACGAAACGAAAGAGGCACAAAACTAATTGAATTCTGCGTAGAAAATAATCTCTCCATTACGAACACCCTAAGCAGGCAACATCCAAGAAGACTATACACCTGGACCTCACCAGATGACAACACCAGAAACCAAATGGATTACATCTTGGTCCAAAGAAGATGGATAACAGGTATTTTATCAGTAAAGACACTATCCGGAGCAGACTGTGACTCTGACCATGAACTGCTGGTGGCAGAGTTTAAATTAAGACTGAAGACAACAAAGAAAGCAGCTGGCCCTATAAGTTTTGATACAAATGCCATTCCACTAGAATACAACATAGAAATACAAAATAAATTTAACCTACTTATGGCGGCTCAAAAAGACATGACACTTGACGAACTGGCAACACAGGCAAGAGATATATTACTCTCCACTGCACAAAACATCATACTCAGGAAAGTATACAAGAAACAGGTCTACATAACTGAAAAAAACATTGAAGCTAATTGAAGAAAGAAGAAAGCTAAAACAAACGGGATTAAAACGAAACAGCACTGAATATAAAAACTGCTCAAGAGAAGTCAAGAAAGAAATCCGAAAGGACAAGAAACAACACATAGTCACCTCATGCAATAACATTGATGAATTAAGAAAACAAGGGAAAGAGAGAGAAATGTACAACGAAATTAATATAATGACACGTGACTTCAGCCCATCAATACAAGTCATAAACGATAACAATGGCAAAACATTAACAGAAAAGAAAGATGTACTAGAAAGATGGAGTGAATACTGCAGAAACATGTATGAAGACACATCTAAAAATCCACATAAGATAATAACAGAAAGCGCAAAGACAGAGCCCATGTTGGATGAAGTGCGCCAGGCCATCAAAAGTCTGAAGAGAGGGAAGTCACCAGGGTGCAATGATATACCAGCGGAATTGATTCAATCAGGCGGGGAGGCCAGTGTTCGGGTATATCATAAATTGTGCACAAAGATATGGAATAGCTCCTCCTGGTCAAAAGAATGGAAAAGAACAGTATTTATACCTATTCCAAAGAAGGGAAACATGAAACTATGCACCAACTACAGAACTATTGCCCTTATAAGTCATGCCAGCAAAATCCTACTAAGAATCATAATGAAGAGGATGGAACCAAAATTAGAAGATGAAATACACAAAACACAAGCAGGTTTCAGAAGAGGTAGAGGCACTAGAGATCATGTTTGTAGCATGAGACTCATTATCGAGAAATGCAGAGAATACAACATAGACCTGCATGCATGTTTCATAGACTATAGCAAGGCTTTGACCATATACAACACCAGAAAATGTGGAACATCATGAAAGACATGCACTTTCCAACACACACAATACAACTCATAGAATCGCTATACCACGAACAACAGGCAACCATTAAAATAGGAGGTGAAATAGCTGAATGGTTTGAGATTCAAAAGGGGGTACGACAAGGATGTATTTTTTCCCCATACTTATTCAACATATATGCGGAGAACATCATGAAGAATGTAAAAGACGATGCCAACTATGTGAATTACGACCTCTCACTATAGGCGGCAAATTCATACCAGAGCTTAGATATGCAGACGATACAGTATTATTTCCACCAGCAAAGAGAGTTTGGAAAACCTAATCATGATGACCAAGAAACATAGTGAAGACCAACATCTATATTTGAATACACAAAAACAAAAATCATGTCAACTGACAAAGTAAAAGGCTCACCTAACATCCAAATAAACAATGAAGAACTCCAATGTGTAGAGAGCTACGAATATCTGGGCTAAATAATTAATAATAACGGTGACTGCTCCAAAGAGATCTCAAGTAGATTAGCAATAGCAATCAAGAAGTTAAACACAATGAAGAACATGTGGCAAAGCACCTGCAAAATATTAAAACTAAAAATATTGAAAGCATGCATTTTCCCAGTGGCTACTTATGGTTGCGAATCATGGACTATTACACAAAAACTAAGAACGAAAATCCAGTCCTTCAAAACTAAATGCTAGAGAGATCCTACGAATATCATGGACAGAAAAAGAAAGAACACTGATGTCCTGAAAGAACTAAATGTTAAAGAGAATTGACTGATAAACAACATACTATACAGAAAAATTACATACTTTGGTTACATCAAGCGTCACGATGGCCTGGAAAGAACAATACTAGAGGGCAGGGTCCCAGGACGCAGAGGCAGACCAAGAAGAAGATGGCTACAAGATATTAAAGAAACCATGAATATGACCATCGACGAAGTGGGTGAACTGGCTAGAGACAGAGTGAATTTCAGATGTGCTGCAAAGAGAGCAACGTCCTATAAAGGATACGCACCTTGATGATGATGATGTATGTATACGTGTGTGGTATGTTTACGTGTATGTAGTACGTGTATGTAGTAAGTTTATGTGTATGTAGTATGTTTATGTGTGTAAAATGTTTATGTCTGTCTGGTATGTTTATGAGTAGTATGTTTATGTGTGTAAGGTATATTTATGTGTGTAAGGTAGTGTGTATGTACTGTGTGTGCAATATGTTTGTTTGTTCATGCATGTATGGTCTGCCTGTCTGTGTGATGTTTGTGCTGTGTACACAGTTTCCCTGTGTGTTGTGTATATATGATCCATGTGTGCATTAATGTATATAAAGGTGTCGGAATACTTACACACTCGTCTAGCACAAAGAATCGAACTTGATCCAGGGACAATTTACTGGTAGAAATCAAGTCCTCCAACCTGCCAGGCGTGGCAACCACAATGTCAACCTGGCGAAAAACAATAACACATAAATATCGAACACGATAAGAAGATGAGAAGAAGAGTAGGATCCTTGCCGGTGCTACAATATATATATATATAGAAAATACAGGTCAAATTGTTCGAACATGTATCAAGGTGTCTCCCACAAGACAGTCTCATACAAAGTGCACTAGCACTCAGATACAACGGCAACAGACCGAGAGGACGACCACGTAAATGATGGAGGGATAGAATATCCGAGGCATTAAATTCCACCATGCACAACGCGCATAAGGATGATGCCTATATCCAGGTGCCTATATTTTCGACCTGATGCCGGAAGGCAAAACAGGGATAAAGAATATATATCGGACGAGGAGAGCAGGGTTATACACCATTATAACTGCTGTATACATACATAGCGATAGAGGAAGTTCAGGATTTTGTATACCTGGGCGCCCGTGAGGTGCCAGGACCCGCAAGGGAAGACAAGAATAGTACCGCTAGAACCTACAAGGCATGTCGTAAGAGGCAACAGATGTAGGACCTACGGAAGCTACCCTAGTAAATAAAAAGCGTCGCAGAAATCGGATGTGATGGCCTACTTGTAGGCGCATAACTGGCACAACGTACAATCACTCTTAGGCTCAGATCATAAACAAATCACACAGAGTGGTAAACAAGTGACTGATATGGAACGTGCGAAGAAGAAGAAGAAGAAGTATACCTGTGAAGTACCGTGTCGTATCATGGTAATTCGGAAAAGTAAATCAAAGGAAAAAAACAAAAACAAGAAAGCAAGTCAAACATTTGTCATGCTCAACAAAATCTAAAAAGCCAAAGGACTGAATTTTAAAACAAAACTTAGAATATATAGAAATTGTGTACTGTGAGTGTTTTAAAGCCGAAAGAATGACTTCATTGCAACGGATTTTACCCCATATGGCTCGGTACCTTTCAACAGAAATGGCACGCCACCTGCCGAGAGTAACTCCATAGCTCCAGCAACAATCCTAGTGGTCTCTGGTAAAAACTGCACGCGTGAACAGAGCGGCGCGGTCCGGACACGAACCCACGACCTTCGACTCACAAGGCAAAGAGCGTAACCACTTAGCCACCTCGCTGTGAGTGTTATTGAACAATAACGACAGCTGGAAAATAACCCACAACATCACACACAAGCTGGAGACATTTCAGAATAAATGTGTGTTTTTTAAAACTGTCGTTCCTGCACGTAGTACCGCTTTTTAGGGCGGTGTAGGACAAGTGGGATGTGAGCCTGAGGAATTTAATAGCCGCATGGCTAGTGCAATCGCCACGAAACTGTTCAGGTTAGGATTTTCGTTTATGCCACAACAGAAAAAACCATTGGCCGTACTTTGAATTGAACACGGGTCTTCCGTACGGGAGTTGCGATCTAATCCATCGACCAGACGCTCCTAAATAATGGTTTTTTTCCCCCAATCCAGAAGCACTTGAGCTTTCAGTTCTTCGGCTCGGTGCCATGGACATCGTAGCCCTTCGGTTCGGTGCCACGAACACCGTGAATCTGGGGAATCTGTGGCTTCTTCTGTCAGTCCGCGGAATTGAACCCGCACTCACAGAGGGTTTGTCACCCGCAGTCCAACGTGCTGCAAACACGCTGGGCAGGCGGGAAAAAAATGTGTTAAATAATCCTGCAAATATTCTGGCCAAATACAATAGAAAATGGAGAGCTTTTAAAACGAACAAACTGCAACATTGGAGGTCATTATTAAATAACGAAGATGGAGTGGTCAAGTATGTCGTATGTCAGTATCGACATTGGCTATGACATCTCTTCAATGGACAGCAGATGTGAAAATCACGTGTTCGTGTCCAGGCTCTCAACGATTTGTTTGAAGAAATGAGCTTGAGAAATGAAGCGGAAAGGTTCTTCAATGAAAAAGCAAATGATGTGTTTAAGGACAGTAGAATGGTTACAAAAGATAAGACTGTAAAAAGCGGGAAGACGGTACTCTCGGGAGTGCTGTAACAAAACGTAAATGTAACAATCTTGTTATTCAGAAATGATTTTCCCCCTTAAAATTATGATTATTGTTAAAATCGGAGGGGTAACTTGGGGCGCCAGAAATGTACAAAGCGAGCGCCGCGTTAGACAGCCCTGGTCTGCATATAGAGAACACAATAGTCTGTATATCGCTAACACAATAGTCTGCATATAAAGAACACAATAGTCTGCATATAGAGAACACAATAGAATGCATACAACGAACACAATAGTCTGCATATAGCGAACACAATTGTCTGCATATAGAGAACACAATAGTCTGCATATAGCGAACACAATAGTCTGTATAAAGCGAACACAATAGTCTGCATATAGAGAACACACTAGTCTGCATATAGCGAACACAATTGTCTTCATACAGCGAACACAATAGTCTACACAGTCAACACATCAGTCTGCACTTACCCCTTTCGCCAACACATCCGTCTGCTCCTTGGCATTAACACCACCAATGATGAGCAGTTCTCTGACAATGGGATTTTCCAAATACTTCTTGAATTTCTGCATCTGTGTTAGAGTCTGCATAAGAAAACAAACAAACCAGGTTATTTATATATATATATATATATATATATATACACACAACACCACAAGTAGTTTGACAATGGAGGTTCAGGCGGTTACGGAGGCGGTGAAATGATTGGCATCTCACAACTACTCTCGTGTTTTCATACTCAGTGACTCCATGAGCATGATTTGTAAAGTCGAATCAGGAATGGTGAGACGCAACTGGATGGAAGTACAGGTACAGACAATGATCAGAGAAACACCTCCATTTTTGTCCCTGGGCACACAGGAGTTAGAGGTAATGAACGAGCTGATAGATTGGCTGGCTTGGCTACAATATCAGAGGAGCTGCCATGGATCGAAATGACATTCTTCACGCATTGAGAGAATCTTTCCGAACAGAAGAGTTTCAGGGCTGTGAATCCTACTCGCTGACCAGATTGAAAGAGATGGGTGACCATACTGGTGCAGCCCGAAAAGAACGACATACTAAAAATGCAAGGAGATTGATTAATCAACATCGAACTGGCGTGTTGGCCGCTGGACGCTGCTGGATTTGCTGAGATCGGAGCACCTATAGACATGTCCGGAGTGCTACGATGATAGTCCTCATATAACTGATTTTTTATATATATATATATATATATATATATATACACACACACACGGGTCTCAAGCCGAAGAATTGATTTCAATGCACCGAGTTCTACCCAATATGGCTCAGTCCCTCTCAACAGAAATGTCATGCCACCTGCCGAGAGTATTGCACAAAGCATGAACTCCGTAGCTACGGCAACAATCCTTGGGATCCAACAAATCTGGATTCCGGTGTGGCCCAGTGAGAGGAAACATTGTTTTTAGAAAAAACTGGCATCATGACCTATGTTTGTTATTCTGACAACGTCTTGTGGGAACACCAGATTGTTCTGACCGCTGGTAGGTCGTTCAATAGCAAAAATGTCTTTGTCAGTAAAAACATAGGAAGCGCGCTTCATGGTCTGGTAAACGAAGTTATAAATCCTGGCACCAGGGAAGTTGTGTTGCTCGCAATTGATGCTCTATTTTTGTGGTAGCATGTGACGCCCCTGGCAGCAACAAATGTACAACAATTTTCGTTGTTCTTGCCGTCCTCTGTATTGTGTTCCAGCTGCGATTCATTTCTTTCAGTTGTTGTTCTTCTGTTCTCCTTCAGGTCGCTGTGGGTCTTTCACATTTCCGTTTACCCTCTGGTGTCCATTTCAGTGCAGCTTTCGTGACATAGCTAATCTCTATGTGTATCACATGCTCGGTCCATCTCCAGCTTTTCTTTTGTATCTTCTTCTTCTTCTTTGCGTTCGTTCTTTACGACCAATTTTAATCACTCTTTGTGATATGTTTGATCTTTGTCTAGAACGTGTATACGTTGCACATTGATTTGGAAGGCCCCTAAATGCAGACTTCTAAACGCTTAGGACACATGCATCTGATTTCAGCCAAACCTACTTAGTCGCCTCTTACGACATGCGTGGTAGGTAACAGTGGTTCTATTCTTTACACCCCAAATTTGGGCCCGGTAACCACTTCTTATGTATGATCATGCTCATATTCTCTTGCTTACAATGTGTAAGCAATTTTTGAATATAAATATTTTTGGGCAGAACAAGCGTAAGATCTGGAGACAAGTTGTATAAAAGGTGGAGAGTTTGGACATATCCTGTTACATCATTCTCCATCAAACACATGCGATTTCGCCTAATTGACCTTCTCTTCTACTGTTCTTCAGCACGTGCTCTTATACTTCTCTATCCATGCCAATATAGATTGAGACTGCAGTAAAACTATGTAGAATGGCGAAACACGTAATAACAAAGTATTGTAGTTTTACAAAATACAAAAACAATGACAATACACAGCAACGTTCCGACCAAAAAGGCCTTTATCAAGCAAACGTTACAACAAAAGTGACGAATGTCACAGAACACTACATATAGACTTTGACAAAAAGCTCTTTAGTACTCTTCTCATGCTCTATATTTTATATGTGTATATGTTAAATGTAACAACTGGAGAGGGATCACCCTATATATATATAATGACCAAGACTTTCTGCAAAATCATTCTTAATAGAATCAAAGGAGCAGTGGACACAACCCTGAGGGAAGAACAAGCTGGTTTTAGACCTGGGAGAAGCTGCTTAGACCAAATAATTACCATAGGACTAATTTTGGAGAAACATATTGAGAAGCAACAACCACTCATACTAAATTTCATCGATTTTAAAAAGCCTTTGATAGTCTACACAGAATCTCTCTGTGGAATATTCTGAGATGCTATGGAATACCAGACAAAATAATAAACATTATTAAGAGCCTTTATGATGGTTCACAGTGTGCAGTTCGCACTGATGGTGGACACAGCGACTGGTTTATGGTTGAAACCGGAGTAAAGCAAGGCTGTATTCTATCTCTGCTATTGTTTGGAGTGGCCATTGACTGGGTGATGCGAAAATGTTGCAGGGGTGAAACTGGCATCGATTGGGAAGAAAATAGTCAACTAGAAGATTTGGATTTTTCAGATGATATTGCCTTGTTAAGTAGAAACAACCAAGATATGCAAAGAAAAACAGACAACTTGTCATCTATAGCATCAAAAGTTGGACTGCAGATAAGCTATGAAAAAACAAATATAATGAAGACACCTATGGCAAGTAATGCAGATATCACACGGAATCTAAAATGATAAAAATAACAGAGCAGTTCACCCATTTAGGTAGCAATTTTGATTGCATAGGAAATGTTAAAAAGAAATTATGATACGAATTGGCAAAGCAACATCAGCTTTTAAAAGTCTAAATAAAATATGGAACTGCAAGTTATATAGTATTAAAACTAAATTACGAATTTTCAATTCAAATGTTGTATCAATCCTAACATATGCAAGCGAGAGTTGGAAAATGACTAAAGATATAGAAAGCAAGTTGAATGCATTTGAAAATAGATGTCTGCGAAAAATAATGAATATAAAATGGAATGAATTCAGGAGAAGTGATGAAATCAGAGATATGTCTGGTCAACTACTAGTGACAACTGTTATAAGAAAGAGAAGATGGAGATATGTTGGGCACACCTTGAGGAGAAATGATCAACGAATATCAAAGCAGGCATTGAAGCGGAATGCAAAGGGTTCAAGAAAGAGAGGTCGACCTAAGGAGACCCTGAAACGAACTTTGCTGAGAGAGGCAGGAAATATCGGTCTCAGTTCCATGGAGGAGATTGAGTGAGTTGCCCAGGATAGAGTGGTATGGAGAAATTACTTGCAGGCCCTATGTAACGTATAACGGTACGAGAGGAATTATTATTATTATATATGTTAAATGTATATGAGTCATATATTTACTTGATTTTTATTGTTTCTCTTTTTCCACTTCTAGTTTTTCTGTATTTATTTCGTTAGTCGTTTTTAATCACATATTTTCATTCATTTTTAACCATTGTAATATCTTTGTCAAAGTCTATATGTAGTGTTCTGTGACATTCGTCACTTTTGTTGTATCGTTTGCTTGATAAAGGCCTTTTTGGTCGAAACGTTGCTGTGTATTGCCATTTTTTTTGTAAAACTACAATACTTTGTTATTACGTGGTTCGCCATTCTTTTTCCATGTGAACTTCAGTCAAAATCATGCCTGTCTATGTTGTGAGTTCCTCAGGATGTGCCCAATTCAACTGTCTTTTATTTCTAGCTGAGAAGATCTTGAAGTCTGTGCATGTATTCTGTCTGTCTGTCTGTCTGTCTCTCTCTCTCTCTCTCTCTTATATATATATATATATATATATATATATATATATATATATATATCACATCATCATCAAATAGCTTGTCCTGAGCAGAACTTTGCCACCCCAATAATTTATTGTTGGGGTTTTCTAGGCATTGTCTTGGAAGGTAGTCTGCCATTGCTTTCCTTCCTGGAAGTGACCGTAGTGGTCCATGACTGTAGCCATTGTCTCTATTACAGAGATCCTCTGTCTACCGTCGGAGTTTGAGACCATAACCATTGATACTCTGTCGACTGCTCCTCACTCATCCACCACCTGCTCCCATGGCTTCCACGTGACTCTGTCGGAAGGGGGCTAAACGAGTACTCCACCTTGCCCAAGGGTGTCCCGTAGACTAGCAGAGGGACCTTACATCTCCTTTGATAGAGGTTTACCTCTACCCAGCTATATATATATATAAGCTGTTACAACTGCAAGTGCTTCTGTAACAAAAATTCCATGTTCCTCTGGGTTAAAAAAATAGTTTTTCTAAACATGCTCTCAGCAAGGACAAACACGGATTATAATAAAACACCACATAATCTGATTGTGTGCAAATATGTCACTGAGGTGGCCGCAATAACCCTAACCCGATACTAGTAAACATGTTTTATTTATCTTCCTCTTTCAACCACAAACAAACAATTTATATATCGTTTTGCAACTTATTATTTTACCTGTTCGGCAAGTTCTCGGGATGGCTGAAAATAAAATAGAAAAATAACACTTCATTAGTTACAAATTGACAAGGCCATCTATATTTAGTTTTTATATATCAGACAATTTCTAGCTATTTATAAGCAAACAAACACACTACCACAACATAATGCTACCACAACATAATGCTACCACACAAACGTGACATGTCTACACATAATCAGGTGTCCACTCCATAACGTCACTACAAAACAAATTACATCACCACGATGTAACGTCACTACAAAACAAAATACATCACCACGATGTAACGTCACTACAAAACAAATTACATCACCACGATGTAACGTCACTACAAAACAAAATACACTACCACGATGTAACGTCACTACAAAACAAAATACACTACCACGATGTAACGTCACTACAAAACAAAATACACTACCACGATGTAACGTCACTACAAAACAAAATACATCACCACGATGTAACGTCACTACAAACAAAATACATCACCACGATGTAACGTCACTACAAACAAAATACATCACCACGATGTAACGTCACTACAAACAAAATACACTACCACGATGTAACGTCACTACAAAACAAAATACATCACCACGATGTAACGTCACTACAAACAAAATACATCACTACGATGTAACGTAACTACAAACAAAATACACTACCACGATGTAACGTCACTACAAACAAAATACACCACCACGACGTAACGTCACTACAAACAAAATACATCACCACGATGTAACGTCACTACAAACAAAATACACTACCACGATGTAACGTCATTACAAAACAAAATACACTACCACGATGTAACGTCACTACAAAACAAAATACACTACCACGATGTAACGTCACTACAAAACAAAATACACTACCACGATGTAACGTCACTACAAACAAAATACACCACCACGATGTAACGTCACTACAGAACAAATTACATCACTACGATGTAACGTCACTACAAACAAAATACACTACCACGATGTAACGTCATTACAAAACAAAATACACTACCACGATGTAACGTCACTACAAAACAAAATACACTACCACGATGTAACGTCACTACAAACAAAATACATCACTACGATGTAACGTCACTACAAAGCAAAATACATCACCACGATGTAACGTCACTACAAACAAAATACATCACCACGATGTAACGTCACTACAAACAAAATACACTACCACGATGTAACGTCACTACAAACAAAATACATCACCACGATGTAACGTCACTACAAACAAAATACATCACCACGATGTAACGTCACTACACACAAAATACACCACCACGATGTAACGTCACTACAAACAAAATACACCACCACGATGTAACGTCACTACAAACAAAATACACTACCACGATGTAACGTACTACAAACAAAATACACTACCACGATGTAACGTACTACAAACAAAATACACTACCACGATGTAACGTCACTACAAACAAAATACATCACCACGATGTAACGTCACTACAAACAAAATACACTACCACGATGTAACGTCACTACAAACAAAATACACTACCACGATGTAACGTACTACAAACAAAATACACCACCACGATGTAACGTCACTATAAACAAAATACACTACCACGATGTAACGTCACTACAAACAAAATACACTACCACGATGTATCGTCACTACAAACAAAATACATCACTACGATATAACGTCACTACAAACAAAATACATCACCACGATGTAACGTCACTACAAACAAAATACATCACTACGATGTAACGTCACTACAGAACAAAATACATCACCACGATGTAACGTCACTACAGAGAAGTACATAACAGTGATATAAGGTCAATATACACAAAACATTACCACAACGTCAAGTCACCACAACGTCAAGTCACCACAACGTCAAGTCACCACAACGTCAAGTCACCACAAAAAGAACACATGACCCCGACGTGAGATCACTACACAAAGAAACAAATAACCCAAAGTAATGCCACAATACAAAAATGCCTGACCACGATGTACAGTGACAACACAAAGAAACAAATGATACCCCAAGTAATACCACAATACAAAAACGCTGGACCACGACGTAAAGTCATCACACCAAAAACACATGAAGACGTCAGGTCATTACCCCGACGCCAGGTAAAACACATCCAGGCTCTAGCATAATCTATCATAGTTAAATCTAGACTTGGCTGTGGGTCAACACACCACTAAACACATGACCCCGACGTAATGCCATCCAGCACAAAAAATTTAAAAAAAAAGAATGATGCATGACAACAGAGTTAATCGTGTAAACAAATGTTCATCTCCTCTAAGTGACGCCTGACCCATATTTTCAAGTGATTTAAACTGGTATTTGCAAGTGATTACAGTGAAGGATATTGTTTACACAAACAAAAGATGGATGCACTAAGTTCACATTGTCAATAATTCTGGATATTAAAAACGAATACACAAATCTCGATATAGGGGGAGACTGCAGGAAAACTATGACAAATGGCAAAACACGTAATAACAAAGTACTGTAGTTTTACAAAATACAAAAACAATGAAAATAGGCAGCAACGTTTCGACCAAAAGAACTTTATCAAGCAAACGATATAACAGGAGGGACGAATTCCACATCACACTACATATAGACTACGACAGAGATGATTTCCAACGGGCTGAAAACATTTGTTTGTATTTTATTATTAGGAGAGCCGCGGTAGTGTAGTTGTTAGTGAACTCGCCTCTCAAGGCTGGTGGTCCGGGTTCAACTCCCGCAGTGGGCATGGAATTTTTCCCGACCGCCACGGCCCTCAGGTCGACCCAGCCTCAATTGGTACCAGTCATGCTCTGGGAAAGTAAAGGCGGCTGGCGTGATGCTGAACACATCGTGTGCCGACGGTCAATGTACGATACAGGCCTAACACTGTATTGCCCTATATACCACGATGTATGAAATGGTTCCTTACTTTACTTTTGCTATTACGTGTTTCGCCAAATGAATATACTGGAGTCTTGCAATAAAGATTTTCAGCTCAGAATCGGGTCTGGGATTCTAGGAAGTATAAAAATAAGTGGCAAATTATGGATGTGAAGCATGGACATTTAACAAGGCGGGGGAAAAACATATATCTACTTTTGAATATAAGTGTTACAGAAGACCCCCGTATATCATAGACCAGGAGAGAAACATAGATCTATCCAGAAATAACTCAAAATCAAAGAATACTTACTGATGCTACAAATAAGAAAGAGAAAATTGAAATATTTTGGATACGAAGGGCTGGAGAAGACAATCATGGAAGAAGGCATACCGGCAAAGAGGAGTACAACAAAAAAAGATGAACGCAGGCTGTAACTGATGGTTTGAGCATGACGGCTGGGACAGAGGGGACATCTGGCCGACGAGAGAGAGAGAGAGAGAGAGATAAATTGCAAAGGACTGTTAAGGTGGCAATGTTCTGCTCAAGACAAGTTATTTGATGATGATAAAATTAAGTAAAGTTTAGAGTGTTTTCACACCAAGAAGTATATAGTAAAACAAACAGTGTTAGCTATGTGACCAAAGGTTTACGGTGGGTGATGTGATTAACATCACACCTGCAGCAGATACTTCTCAGTATTTCTAAGGTCTACTAGCCGTGGTTATTCTTCTCCGCTTCTCGTGGAGCATAAGACATCAATAGTTGTTCATCACTTTCCCCGGTTTCTGGATGTTTTCTTGATAGCTTTCTAGAATAAAGATCCCACTGTGGAAATGTATCCTGTACGGTGTAGACTTTAAGTGTTCGCCTCTCGTTTCATAGGTACTCGGTTTGCTCCCTCGTAGAGCTATCCGGATATTTTCCCTGATATTCCAGATCTCAGTGTAGGTGAGATCGAATTGCTAGTTCTATCGGAGACGGACGATAAATCCTAGACCACATTGACATGTTTCATTTAGAACAAGAAGATTTTGTAGCAGCAGAATCAGTAGTAGTAGTAGTATAGGCAGTAGTAGTAGTATGCTCAGTAGTAGTTGTAGTAGTAGTAGTAGTAGTAGGGCAGTAGTAGTTGTAGAGCAACAACATCAGTAGTAGAAACAGCAATCATAGTATAGCAGTAGTAGTAGTTGTTGTAGTATTAGCAGAAGCAGCAACAACAGTAACAACAGTAGTAGTAGACGTAGCAGTATTAGAAACAGATGTAGTAGCATTAGCAACAGCAGTAGTAGAAACAACAGTAGTAGTAAATGCATCAATAATAATAGTAGTAGTAGTAACGGTAGTATTACGTTATGTTATGCGATCGACGTCATGGCACATTGGGCATTCCCATTCGAGCTCTGTCCTCCGTTGCAGCAGCTATCCCAAAGTCCATTTGCTCACAGTACCCATGAGAAGTTGATTACTATATATTCTCACTCTACCACGAAGACGACACTGTCTGGCATGTCCAAACTTAACGCCTAATTCTCGAACTCGTTCCAGTGTCTGAGACCCGCCTATGTCACACAATTGAGAGCGTACCGCATTGATGATATCGGCCCTGTCCATGCTTCTGCCCACTTGAGTCGGGGCACTGTTTGCAAGAGAGTCAGCACGCTCGTTACCCCGCACTCCAGCATGTCCAGGCGTGTACAGCCACGTCATTTTCTTAAGATGTGATCTCCGAATGATGTCCACCCATTCCACACGCATACTTCCAGATTCAATCAGTTGAAGCATATTCATCGAGTCTGATATAATGATCGTATGGGTAACCTGTAGCGGTAGTATTGATAGCATTATCATCATCATCAGTAGTAGTAGTAGTAGCAGCAATAGCAGTAGTAGTAGTAGTAGCAGTAGCAGTAGTAGTAGTAGCAGCAGCAGCAGCAGTAGTAGTAGTAGTAGTAGTAACAACAAGATATCCCACACCATGGTCGTAACAGTGGCATGCGAGACCAACAAACAAAAACTCAGTTAATTTTAGCATCTGATCTTGTTATAACAATATAGAGAAAAAGTGTACAGAAGCGAACACAATATAACAAAAAACTGAAATGAGACCCACTACTAAACGGCCAAGAAGTGGCGTACAAACATTATATATAGATCTAGCAGACTGGGAGAGAATGTGTTGCATCCATCTACAAGACATAGCCTAGATGTAATGGCCCCTGATTGCATCGTCGGTAGCTGATTAAAAACGATAAAGGACGAAAAGAGAGCAGACACAATGTTTATTATGTCTATGAAAGACCAATGTTGAAAATAATTGATAGTTTCACATGATATTGATCTTGGTAATGTGATCACATTGTTCGAACTCTGCTAGCTTCTAGTCTGACATTAACCAGTACATGGTCATTTCTGGCAGAAAATCAAAGTATTAATTTATATCTAGGGATTGGATAACTCACATTTTTAAAATTAGCGTTTTCATTTTTTAGTTATCTCTCTGTAAGAGAGAGGAGGTTTAGAGAGGGCTATCGAGGACTAAATTAATGGTTAACTTCAGAGAATATTATATATATATATATATATATCCCTTTCACTAGTGTTAGCTATTTTACAGAAATGAAACAATTAACATATACAATTATTCATATATATATATATATATCCCTTTCACTAGTGTTAGCTATTTTACAGAAATGAAACAATTAACATACACAATTAGTCATATATATATATATATATATATATAAATTTAAAACACGTACAAACAAAGTACTATAGTTTTACAAAAAAAGAAACAGTGACGATAAACAGCAACGTTTCGACCAACAAGGCCTTTATCAAGCAAACGAAATAAATTTATATATTTTTCTGTGTTAATTGTTTCATCTTTGTAAAATAGCTAACACTAGTGAAAAAGGGATCTGATCGGAAGCATTGCAAGACAGGCATTGCTTTGGAACCGACATGGACACATGGAAATAAGAGTAGAGGAAGACCTAGAAATACATGGAAAAGAGAATTGGAGACTGATATTAAAAAAATAGGTAAGACGTGGAAAGGATGGCAAGAGAGAGAGGAAGGGCTGGAAGAAGTTTATTGAAGACCTATGCTCCGATCGGAGTTGAGATGGGATGAAGAAGCGAAGGGGACACAGCACTGGAGAAGTTCTAGATGAATTGCACTTTTGACGACGATTAGGCAATCATATAACCAGCAAAAGACCAGCTACAACAACATATTAAATGTCTCAAGTTAACATACGATGAGTACAAGATGAAAATAAGCATGGACAAAACCAAAATAAGGACATTCGTTAGATAGAAAAACACTACAAACATCTACATCGATAAACATCAATAACAACAGGTTGAAGACTTTACATATCTGGTGAGCACTTTTGTCCCCCAGCAAATGGAAGAATAGATAACGTAATCCAATAAATATATATATATATATATATATATATATATATATATATATATATATATATATATATATATATATGCAATAAAGCAAATAAAAGCATAGGGTTAATGGCACCAATTTTGAAATGCAAACATGTCACAATGAACACTAAAAGAGCATTGTTCAACATGACCTTTCTTACGCCATTATGCTATCGGTGTCAACCCTGGCTGCTGACATTAAACAATGAAAGAAAACTAGTCACGACAGAGATGAAGTGTCTACGCAGAATGATGGGAGTATCAAGAAGATACCGTTTTAGAAATGAAAACACCACCCAAAAAAAAAGTGAGTACAACATCAGTAGTGAACTTAATCAAGAAACAACAATTTAAATGGTTCGGTCACTAATCAGATCAGATTACCGGGGGACTGCCTAGAGTAGTTGATAGTAGCTCTGCCTGCTAGCTGTGAGACGCCTCATAGCTCGGGTTCGAACCTACTGTCCGGCATTTGTTCGAGTCCCTGGTCTTACTCAGGACGATAACTTGAGTACCTCTGAAGTCGGAGAAAATCTGCCTGTATGGCGAGGGAATACTAATTACGAGTACATTGAGCACACGGCTGCCAGTGTAAAGTAATTTACAATGTGCACGCTGCTTGGGCGTGGGGCTGGCTACCCCTCACCGTAAAAACACCAGATAGCTACAGAAACCACAGCCAAGAAAATTCAAAGCTCGCCACCCGAGGAAGAAGAGGGCTCCCAAATAGAGGGACTCATGAAGCGACCCGGTGAAATTCGAAAGAAAATCGGGTTGCCGACTCACCTTCTTTCAACCCGGAAGATCTCCAGGATTGGCACCTGGAATGTCCGCACGATGTTCGATGGCTATTGACTGGATAATGAGAAGCTGCAGACATTCATCAATAGATGCCTACGCAGGATACTCCATTTGAGATGGTATGACAAGACCACAAATAGAGAACTGTGTGATAGGGCAGGCCAACGGCAGGTGGAACAGGAGATAATGAGCAGAAGGTGGCGATGGATAGGACACACACTGAGGAAACCCCTGACAGCATCGCGAGACAGGCTCTCCGATGGAACCCCAGGGCAATAGAAGTAAGGAAGACCCAGAAACACCTGGAGACGGGAGTTAGAGATGGAACGAAAAAAAATGGGGAGAGAGTGGCGAGATCTGGAAAAGATGGCCTTGGATAGGCGGGCTTGGAAGGCCTTGGTTGCGGACCTATGCTTCCCTAGGGGCGAAGAAGGGTGAAGAAGAAGAAGTGAAAAAGACCATGTACGAATACGAAGCGTACACAAGACACCCCGGAATCTGTTGTTTTATCCAGAAGCACTTGAGCTGAAAGCTCTTCGGCTCAGTGCCATGGACATCGTAACCCTTCGGTTCGGTGCCACGAACACTGTAAATCTGGAGAACCTGTGGTTTTCTGCCAGCCGGCGGAATTGAACCCGCATTCACAGGGAGCTTGTCACCCGTCGTCCAACGCGCTACGAACACGCTGGGCAGGCGGGCAAGGAATCTGTTCCGACGCTCGGAGACAAAAACAAACAGGATTAGAGAGAAGAAAAGAAAGACAGACATTGCTTGATCAAGAGGTAAGAAGAATGAGCCGTCACCAACCATCGTTATTAATTTTCGCAGAATTACAGATGTCACCGAATTCTTAGTCACGTGATAGAAGGTTCTAGAACGAATGCCACCCTTGACACAAATAAACAGCTTGGAACATGCACGCACCAAATTAGTTGGTAGACAATTAGATGACGTCATCGCGTGATCTCCAGGGTTGTGACGTAGAGTCTAGACAGGAAAAATCAGATGACAATAAGGGTCAGAAAAGAGTTATGGGTACAAGAAAAGCAGATTGAGCTGAGACCATGGTCGACGTATGAACTATTTTCTAGTCACATTTTCCAAATCAGGTCTTATTTCAGCTTGACTGACTTGAGAGAAATAATTTGTTAGTTTTTGGCATTTTCTTTACATTAATTCTAAACAACAATACAATCTTCCTCCATCGAATATATTTTCTTGTCAAAATTTCATTAAATATTGAATGTTGCTCTCATAAATATTTTACATCAATGTTGCAAAGCCATCCTTTGTCAAGTAATATTTTAAAACTTCTCTCCGTCCCTCTGTCATCTCAACTAAATCAAATCTTAGGATATTCAGCTCAAATGTGAAATCTGTGTTGATGTATGGCTGGGAAACGTGGCGAGTCCACCAAGTTAAATACAAATAAGATTCAGACCTTTGTCAACGGATGTCTTTGGCGGATTCTCAGACTGGAGAATATCAATTTGTTGAACAATTCCCTTGATAATTTCTTTCATTTTCTATTGTTCAACGAGTGCACCTTATTTTTGTAAATAACGTTGATAACACGGTTCAATTAGTTGTAGAGTTTCTCACTAACATGTCTCTTGTCTTGTCTTATCCACCGCATGTGCCGTGAAGAGTCGTGGGGAGTTTCAGTTTTTTCTATTCTGTGCCAGGTTATGTTGTATCTGTAGTTGTTAGGCTTTGATGTCGCACGATATCTGATATTATCTATCCATCTGGTTCTTGGTCTTCCTCGGGCTCTGCCTCCGGGTTGCAGGTTGTTATAGGTGCGAGATGGTAGTAGATCTGGTTTCATTCTCATTAGGTGACCGAAGAAATATTGTATTTGTTGTCTTCTAATAGGTTGGATGCATGGTGTGATTTCAGCGACATTTCTAATGTTCTCATTTCATTGACAACTTTCCTTAAACAGTTCATTTCACACGATGTGATCTTTCTTTCTAGGAATTTAGTTAGGGGACATGTTTTACACTGATAACAGATAGATATGAACAACCACCAAATACACGTGACGTTTCGACTAAAAGTTTTTTTTAATCAAGCTATTTTACAAGCTATACAGAGCTAGACGAAGACCATGCAAAAGGGCTGTTTAATTCTACGAGTCCATGGTTACTTATTGATGAAAAATGTTCATAATACTGATATTCATGATTGTTAAACTGAACTTGTGACATAATATAACCATGATTTAGCATGTTTTGTTGTTTTTAAAATGAATTTCTCTTTATTTAACAATACTGGAATGCGAGGTCACGAAACGGTTGTGATTTGATTTCTGAGAATTCTTACCTGAGCTCGTCGGACTTATGTTCTCGGAGGCCACAGTTGGGCATACTCTGAGAAGAAATGATCACAGAATCACAGCAGGTGTTGAATTGAGAGGAATAATCACCATAGGTGCATAATTGGCACAACGTAAAAAACCGTTCTTGACAAAGGTTGTTTATATATCACAACAAGAATGATCAAAATGGCCGAAAAGATCGATCGAAGAAGACGAATTGAGAGGCAATTTCTTCAAGAAAGAAAGGAAGCCACAGGAAAACCCCAGAACTTTGCTGAGAGAGACGAGAAATAACGGACTCATTTCCATAAATAAGATTAAACGAGTTGCCCAGCATATAACAGTATGGAGACATTTCTTGCAGGATCTAGGAAACGTAGGAGAGGAATACAATAATAACACTAAATTTATGATTAAATTCTAAAAAGAATGTAATAGATTTCGACAGAAAAACAATGACATTGACCTAGAAATACAAATGTTAAGGGGAAATGTATGTATGCTCTAGATCAGCGTTTCCAAAACTGTGGTCCTGGAATCCCCGGTGGTCCGTGAGGTACACACAGGGGTTTTCATGCGCTTCAAGAAATGTGATCTTTGACATTGCAAACAGAATAACTTGTTAAAACATATATAAAATCTTTGACATTGCAAACAGAATAACTTGTTAAAACATATATAAAATCTTTGACATTGCAAACAGAATAACTTGTTAAAACATATATAAAATCTTTGACATTGCAAACAGAATAACTTGTTAAAACATATATAAAAAACAGTGGTAAACTAGTTCCGCTGTGAAATCAAATGATCTGGACCAGTCCGGAGTCTAAATGTCTGACAGGACAAAATGAAAGTTCATTTGAAGTTTCCCGCAGTCTGAAAAATTTGGGAGTCAGATTGAGTCTGTTGGTGTGGCGTAATAATAACTCCATCGCTAGAAGAATGAAATTTAAGTAAGTAATTGACTGAAAACCTAAGGAAACTCTGAAACGAACTTTGCTGAGAAAGGCAAGAAATATAGGTCTCAGTTCCATGGAGGAGATTGAGCAAGTTGCCCAGGATAGAGCGATATGGAGCACTTGCTTGCAGGCCCTATGTAACGTATAACGGTACGAGAGGATTTATTATTATTAATTGGCTGAAACGATCTTGGAAAAGATAGGATAAATAACGTTGGCATACATTAACTTTTGCTACAATACATTTTGGCTCAGCTTCAGGGTGGATCACTGGCTGAAATTGAAACGCAAACGTACTGATGGTGCTAATGATGGCGCATCTTGTTCGATGCAAAAAGAAACCTATTCGTGTTTGTTAAATTGCAGAAATTATTGACTATTGTAACACACAGATAATTCATTCATGTCCATTTTTCCATATAGAAACTGATGGGGGTCAGCGGTAATGCAAAGTTTGGGAAACGCTGTCCTAGATAAAACTCACAATCAAATTACGTATAGAATCCCCAGGGCTAGAGATATAAATATTAGAAAATATATCAAATTTCAACCTTACGGTCATATTAAACCTAGTTTCAGTTACTACTGCATGTACAGAGTGACCCTTAATACATCTTGTAGAAAAACAACATTAGAATTTGGAAGATCAATGCATAATTCTGATTCATTTCTGTCTCATTTCGTTTCTACTGTTAAGCCTTTCAGCGTTAGGATATGTTCAAACTTCTGAAAAGTACCCTCGGGTGCGACTGGTATATGGTGGTTCCTAACGCTTCAGATCTTTCTGCGGTCAGCGTTTACGTAGGTGGTATTTGACCTTGAAACAGTTATATCTGAACAGTAGATCTCGTAGTGGGGTTATCGTGTTACATGGCTGAACCATATCGTTGTTTGTTGTTTCTTAATTTAACCAACCTAGCAACGGTGTTGTTACAACCTAGCAACGGTGTTGTTACAACCATGTTTCTAATAGTCTAGTTTTTTTCATCTCTCTGTTACTTGCATTATTTACTGCAGGTATTTTATCTCGGTTATAATTTTTCCTGTTTTTTCATCTCTCTTTGTTACTTGCATTATTTACTGCAGGTATTTTATCTCGGTTGTAATTTTTCCTGTTTTTTTCATCTCTCTTTGTTACTTGCATTATTTACTGCAGGTATTTTATCTCGGTTATAATTTTCCTGTTTTTCATCTCTCTTTGTTACTTGCATTATTTACTGCAGGTATTTTATCTCGGTTGTAATTTTTCCTGTTTTTCATCTCTCTTGTTACTTGCATTATTTACTGCAGGTATTTTATCTCGTTATAATTTTTCCTGTTTTTCATCTCTCTTTGTTACTTGCATTATTTACTGCAGGTATTTTATCTCGGTTATAATTTTTCCTGTTTTTTCATCTCTCTTTGTTACTTGCATTATTTACTGCAGGTATTTTATCTCGGTTATAATTTTTCCTGTTTTTCATCTCTCTTGTTACTTGCATTATTTACTGCAGGTATTTTATCTCGGTTGTAATTTTTCCTGTTTTTTTCATCTCTCTTTGTTACTTGCATTATTTACTGCAGGTATTTTATCTCGGTTATAATTTTTCCTGTTTTTTCATCTCTCTTTGTTACTTGCATTATTTACTGCAGGTATTTTATCTCGGTTGTAATTTTTCCTGTTTTTTTCATCTCTCTTTGTTACTTGCATTATTTACTGCAGGTATTTTATCTCGGTTATAATTTTTCCTGTTTTTTCATCTCTCTTTGTTACTTGCATTATTTACTGCAGGTATTTTATCTCGGTTATAATTTTTCCTGTTTTTTCATCTCTCTTTGTTACTTGCATTATTTACTGCAGGTATTTTATCTCGGTTATAATTTTTCCTGTTTTTTCATCTCTCTTTGTTACTTGCATTATTTACTGCAGGTATTTTATCTCGGTTATAATTTTTCCTGTTTTTCATCTCTCTTGTTACTTTCACTATTTTCTGCAGGCCTTTTATCTCGGATGTAATTCTTTCTTTTTTTTTGTATTGACTGCTAGTGAATTTGGACACTGCTAGCTGCCCATGTGTTGTCGGAACTCGCAAGGGACGCAAAGAATAGTAGCAGTACGACATACAAAGGCATGTCGTCAGAGGCGACTGAGGTAGGAGCTTATGGGAGCTACCATAGTAAATAAAAAGCGTCATAGAAATCGGATGTGCTGGCCTACTTGTAGGCGCATAACTGGCACAACGTACAATCGCTCTTAGGCTCGGATCACATACAAATCACAAAGAGTGGTTTTACATGTGTTCGATATGGAGCATTCGAAGAAGAAAATAAAAGTCAAATATCAGCAAAAGTGCGTATAACCTGAAATCTGACAAAGTTGCTGCTGTAGGCTACACTAATCACAGGGATGATGGCAGTAATCAACTTGAGTCTTAGAGCTTTTAAGGATTTCAGAATGAGAAATATCTTTTCAATTTGTTTGCGTTTTTTAAAACTGGCTTCTTTCTAGCATTGTATGGCTTAAAATCATAATTTGAATCTAGCGACCTTGGGTCAGCAGTACGGATTGACAGTGAGCGAGTATGAACGGATTAATAGAACAGGCAGAGATAATTAACAGTAGAAGAAGGGCATGATAACGTATAGAGTAGACGTAAGTGTGTGGATCTAGTTGAGAGATACAATATTCATCATCATCATCATCAAATAGCTTGTTTTGAGCAGAGCTTTGAACCCCTAACAGTCCTTCAAAACTTCTCTCTCATATGCCAGATATCCCATCTCTACAGCCAGAGCCAACTATAAACTTATGGGCCTTCGGACTCAGGTAAGAATTATGGGAAATCAGACCACAACTACACCACGTGACCTCGCATTCCAGTATTGGTGTATATATACGAATTCATTTTAAAATCAACACAAAATGCTAACTCGAAGTTATATTATGCAACAAGTTCAGTTTACACAAAATGCTAAATCAAAGTTATATTATGCAACAAGTTCAGTTTACACAAAATGCTAAATCAAAGTTATATTATGCAACAAGTTCAGTTTACACAAAATGCTAAATCAAAGTTATATTATGCAACAAGTTCAGTTTGACAATAAGGAATATCAATATTATGAATATTTTTCATCAATAAATAACCATAGACTCACAGAATTGAGTAAAATTGCAAAATGCTTGCAGTGTTCTATCAAACATCTGTAATTTCCAGACCCTTTTCTGATCTAGGTCAGGGAATACCCGGTCAGTTGTCTGGCCTAGTTATCTAGAGTTGGCTGTGCAACAGTAGTCATGCTCAAATCATCAGTTACATCCTAAATCCATCTTCTCCTTGGTCTTCCTGGTATCCCCTTTGCAGGAATGCTTACTTCCATAATCATCTCCAACTCTTCGTGTCTTTTTATATGTTAAAAAAAATGGTATTGCTATTAAGAAATAACAACGACTCAAGAAAGGAGGGGATAGTTAAGTATCTTGGTTGAAATCGGATGCACATGTCCTAAATGTGTAGAAGTCTATGCATTTAGGAGCCTACCAAATAGCTAAACACGTAAAAACAAAGTAATATCGAAATAGGGGGAAGACTGCAGTAAAACTTGTTTCTGTATTTTGTAAACTATAGTACTTTGTTTGTACGTGTTTCACTAAAAACAAAGTACTATAGTTTACAAAATACAGAAACAGTGACGATAAACAGCAAATCGGAGCCTACCAAACCAATGTGCAACGTGAACACGTTCTTGGCAAAGATCAAACATATCACAAAGAGTGATTAAAATTGCTCGTAAAGAAGGAACGCAAAGAAGAAGAAGTTCAGTATCATTTCAACCCTGTGTATTATTGAAACGGCTATGATCTAATTGTGTCTATTGATTGTTTTGTCACTTGGACACATCTTGGAAGAGGAGAGAAATGCATTATAACTACTTAGGATGTAAGACGTAAGGTCGATTGTCTATTCCCAGGTGGAAGATGTAGTTGGATGTCCGCTCTTGCCGTTAAGTGTAGGAATGGGAGCTTTAATTTGCGTTTTAGGGCCAGATGAGTCGCCCTTGTTGTGTTGTATCCGTGTTTATATAGTGTAGTCTTGATATTGTCTATCCATCTTTTCCTTGGTCTTCTCTTAGCTCTAGCACCCAATCTCTTTGTATTGTATGCTGTTATTGGTGGTTGGTTGTATTTCATTCTCATTAAATGTCCAAACCACTGCATTTGTTGCCTTTCGATGTATTCGGTGCATCAAGTTATGCCCACTCTGCTTCTGATGTCCTCATTTCGTAGTCTGTCTTTCCTGGTGACTCCCACTGCCTTCCTCAAGCATTTCATTTCATACGCGGTGAGCTTTCTGTGATGTGTTGCTGTAAGAGACCAAGTTTGGCACTGATAACAAAGTGGTAGTCGGAAAATACTTTTTATCATCTGTCTTTTCACTTCCATCTTGATCTTTGGATGTTGTAGTAATGGTGCCAGCTGGTAGGTCACTACCGTAAGGTTAACAAGTTAATGTGGGTTCTACGTCACGTACTTAAAACCAAACAAACACCGTTACAACACACACACAAATGCATAGATTGGTTCATTAGACCATCATCATTGCACTTCGGTGAGTAACCATGTGTGCTATGAAATCTTTCGTACACAGGAAGATCTCAGCGGCAATGCACGAACTCCGTAGCAGCGACGAGGGTCCCCGATGTAATTTTGAAGATAGTGAAAATATTTTGTAGGGAATAAAAAAAAAAAACTTGTTCTAACGAATTTTGCCGGGGCAGCGACTTTCCAGCTACACAAATACATAAATGTACTTCTTGAAGGAGTGTCTGACCGAATGGATGACAGCGGGGCTCCCAAGCGGGTGACTCGTGTTCAATCCACGGTAAGGCAAATGATTTTGTTCAGTCGGGAGCATAAAAGAAAACATTTAACCTGAACAGTTTCGCTGCGACTGCACTTAGGGCCGTGCCGTGCTATGATACAGAGAGGCGGTCGCATCAAGCGGCACCGTAAGTGGGGCGGAACCGTAAGTGGGGCGGCATCAGCAAAAAATTCAACACCATAATTGAAGATTATTTTAAAGAACACAAATTTAAGGGGCGGCATTTCGAAGACTTGCATCATACTGAGAAAATATACCGCACGGCCCTGACCGCACTAGCCATGCAATTTCTCAGGCTCTCGTCCCCCACCCACCCCAACCTGTCATACACAGTCCTTAATAGCGGTACAACATGCTGTAACGACAGTTGAAACAAAAATGTTACTTTTTGAAAAAAAGAAAAAAAAGTAGGACTAGAAATTGTCGAGAAACGCTGATTGCATTTAGCCCAGTAAATATCACATTTAGAAGATATTTTTGTGGACAATTGATGACAGAAATGGCAACATTTATCGACAGTTTCACTCACGATAAAGCTCATTAGTTGTTGTGGAACAAATTGCTGTGGTCGTATTATATGATCTACCAGCTATGATCGAATGATGTTCTAGTCTGATTTGATTGATGATGTAGAAGGGGGCACATCAAATCACTACACTAGCGTGTGTGTTTGAATTTATTTTAGTTCTCTGTAATAGTCTCTGAATGTAATTTTCTTGTTCATTGCAATCAACCAGTGTGGAATTAAATAGAGTAGTGATATTCCTTCTTAGAAGTCTAGTATTCCAGGGATCTACTAACAGGGATAACTGGTTCACTGTTCAATACGACAATAACTAGCTCCTTGTTCAATAGAACAATCTCCTTACATAAGTGGACCTATTACACGGACCTTGGAACACGAGGATAGTTGGCTTCTTGTTCATCAATGTAGATATCTTATATTAATATATAGGTATATCTGCTACATACACAGAGATGACAGTCATCTTAATTAAGATACAAACTTACCTCTATTATTATAGCCTGAGGTGCGTTAGGAGCTGGTAGTGCACTCGTTGGGCCTTTACCTGCAAGTTTATAATATAACAGGAAAAATATTAATTGTAACAATTGTATAACACATGCATATTCTTATATAAATTTATTAATTAAATTAATATATATATATATATTTCTTTATGTATCCGGAGCCCCCAGCAACATATGCTATCGGAGGCCACGAAGTTTCATATTCACTGCATATTGACGCTTTCATCCCATTTCACTTAAAAGACTATCAGCAATTCTTAGCCAGTTATCTGCATTCTACTATATCGCATTCAAGGTTTTCTTAATGTCCTGTTGGTACCGCCGTCTTGGTCTACTTATGCTTTCCAGACGTGCATGAGCGTCATTAATAACAGTGCATGTGCGTCATTAATAACAGTGCAGGTGCGTCATCAATCTCAGTTTAGATGTGTCATAAATCTCAGTATAGACCCGTCATCATTAACAGTGCAGGTGCGTCATCAATCCCAGTATAGATGCGTCGACAATAACAGTGCAGGTGCGTCATCAATCTCAGTATAGACCCGTCATCACTAACAGTGCAGGTGCGTCATCAATCCAGTATAGATGCGTCGACAATAACAGTGTAGGTGCGTCATCAATCTCAGTGCAGATGCGTCATCAATCTCAGTATAGACCCGTCATCAATAACAGTGCAGGTGCGTCATCGTACATGCGCGTTATCAATTACAGCATAGCACGTCATCAATCACAGAACACGTGCATCATCAAATTCATAGTCCAAGAAGTGAAGGTGAAATAAGTTTGTCTGCTTTAGCATTAACTCTAATAGCTGCATGTTGGTGGCAGTAGAGTCCAATAAGTCTTCACGACCAACAATAATATAAGTGGCCAATATAAAACTATGGATAGCACATTTATTGGAAATATTATAAAGTGGTTCATAGACACAGATACGCAGAGAGAGAGAGAGAGAGAGAGAGAGAGAGAGAGAGAGCGAGGGAGAGAGAGCGAGGGAGAGAGAGCGAGGAGAGGGCGAGTGACAGAGCGAGAGTGAGAGGCCTGAAAGAGTGAGAGTGACAGAGAGAGTGAGAAGGACAGAGAGAGTGAGAAGAAGAGAGACAGATGGACAGAGAGCGAGAGTGAAGAGAGAGAGAGAGGAACATAGAGAAGGACAAAAGAGAGGGAGAGAGGGACAAAAGAGAGGGACTGAGAGGTAGATGGAGAGAGTGGAAGGAAGCGAGAGAGAGAGTGAGAAGGACAGAGAGAGTGAGAAGAAGAGAGACAGATGGACAGAGAGCGAGAGTGAAGAGAGAGAGAGAGGAACATAGAGAAGGACAAAAGAGAGGGAGAGAGGGACAAAAGAGAGGGACTGAGAGGTAGATGGAGAGAGTGGAAGGAAGCGAGAGAGAGAGTGAGAAGAAGAGAGACAGATGGACAGAGAGCGAGAGTGAAGAGAGAGAGAGAGGAACATAGAGAAGGACAAAAGAGAGGGAGAGAGGGACAAAGAGAGGGACAAAGAGAGGGACTGAGAGGTAGATGGAGAGAGTGGAAGGAAGCGAGAGAGAGAGAGAAACAAACAGATCTATCTAGCAAGAACTCAAAATTCTAGACTCTAAAGGCGATTGAATTCACTGCACCGGGTTTCTCCGTATGGCTCCGTTCCTTTCGGCAGAAATGGAACGCCACTTGCCGAGTGTTAAATCAAATTATCCCCACATTTCATAGAAAAAAAATAAAGCAAACTAATTAGTCTTAATACACTGAATAACCAACCTCAACCCTAGAAATGAATCAGTCACAAAAGGACAAGCACGATGTCATAAGAATATGAGAGATGCAAATGAATGAAAACAATAGAATAATTGATTGAAAATATCACACAGAACTAAACTGGACCTAAGATACTTGATATATTTGTGTTAAATATCCAGTACACTCCCGTAAACCTATCCGCAACCATTATTTAAATTGTTACATCAAATGTATAAAATTATCACTGTTCATCATCGACTCTTGAGTGAAAAGTCAGGCTGGGGTTTCTTGGTTTCTTGACTAAAGCGTATGGTAGGGTTGTTGCAGAGCGAAGTGGAGCGTACAGGACAACTACTTCTAGTATGAGGATGGAGGTTGAGGCCGTTACTGCTGCCCTCCATAGGCTCTCTGTGAGTACATTTACTAGGGCCGTTGTTGTATCTGACTCTCAGTCGATGCTTCACAAGATCCAGAAGGACATGTTTGCGGTATAAGTGGATGTCTATAGAAGTTTCTAACCTCCAGCGGCTTACGTGGATATACTGTCCTGGGCATGCAGGTGTTTGTGGCAACGAGAGAGCGGACAGGCTTGCACCAACAGCATCTATTGTTGGGGAGTTGAAGATGGATAAGGGGATGTTCTTCGGTCTCTTCGCCACTGCCTGTTGGGTGAATACACTAAAATAGATGTTGAATCGATCCTGAGATTTAAGCAGTTTGGAGTTACCCGTTGTACAAGTAGAATTGGATGCCTGAGGGGCAGAGTGAGGAGTGTGTTTAATCAGCGAGAAACAGGAACCATCAGTATGCATACTCTTAGATATCTGTTGGGGAGACTGAGCACCTATGGGTCTGTCCAGAGTGCAATGACATCAATTTGGGAACCAATAATCAATCATCGACCCTTGGTATAGAACTATAACTTTTGCCGCTTAGCGTGTCTTGTATCATTTGCTTGATGGATGTTTGGTCGAATCGCGAATGTTATTATAATTGTTGTGTTATGTCAAACTTTCTTACACCGTATTTGTATGTGTCACGATAACGTGTTTGTATGTGTCACAATAACGTGTTTGTATGTGTCACGATAACGTGTTTGTATGTGTCACGATAACGTGTTTGTATGTGTCACGATAACGTTACACACCATTATGAGATATTATTGGGAACTGACAAGATGGCAGTGGAGGACAACGGCTGTGAGAGTAGAACATATAACGCGCAGACATAATGAAAGCGGAGCACAACGGCTGTGAGAGTAGAACATATAACGCACAGACATAATGAAAGCGGAGGACAACGGCTGTGAGAGTAGAACATATAACGCACAGACATAATGAAAGCGGAGGACAACGGCTACGACGACTGAACACATGTTACACATCAGAGCAGGTTGAGGTTATACACCAGAACAGGTGGGGAGACACACTACATAGTAAACAAAGTCACGCTTGATACAATATATAATACACATCCGAACAAGATGATAACAACACACATAACCCTTTTACTACCTATAAATTTTTTTTTTTTTTTGGTTTACATCTGAACACATTTACTTTGCATTGTATACTAACTTAGCCAGTATATTAGCTTTGCGTCGTCTTAAAAAATACTGTGAGCGAGAATATCAGCTTCGAAGGATGAAATGGTTAATAGCCCACCACTGAGATAGTTTGAACATCTGTACACTAGTTCTCCACACATATTGAAAGCTTTAATTTGCTCACTTTTTATATGGGAGGAAAGCTAAATTGCCAGAAATAATGATTTCATCACTTCAGGATGAATCGGCGCTGCCGTCAGAGACACCAGAGTGCTCTCATCAGCGGACATGACTTTAGTTTTAAAACTATACAAGTGGCAGCTATTGAGACTGAGTGAAAATGTTCATCCTGTGCAGTGCATTGTACGGAACCAGACAAGTATGAGGTGTTGTCAGACCGGATCAGATCAGATCTGGAGAAAACCGTGGGAAGGCTGCGGTAATACTGAGTAAATGGGCGATTTGGATAAAGACAGGTATATACAGTATTACATAAGCCAGGAAAAATAATAATTAACTCGCTTATTTCTTCTTCTTCTTACGCCTACTTTTTATCGACTACTTTTTAACCACTCTTTATTGATTTGTATGTGATCTGAGCTTAAGAGCGATTGTACGCTGTGCCAGTTATGCGCCTACAAGTAGGCCAGCACATTCGATTTCTACGACGCTTCTTATTTACTAGGTAGCTTCACTAGGCTCCTACCTCAGTCGCCTCTTACGACATGCCGTGTAGGTGGCAGTGTTACTATTCTTTGCTCCCTTGCTAGCCCCGGCAACACAAGGGCGTTTAATTTAATACTGTATATACACCTGTCTTTGTTCAAATTCGTCCATCCTGTGCAGTGGAATGTGTGAGAGAGATGTATGAACTGTTTGAAACTGATATATACTGAGTTTCATGTGATGATCATATGTTAGTTCTATTATTGATGTGGTTTGACCACTTAATAACAATGCATCAAAACTCCACAGTATTCTACAACAGAACATCAGGAAAGAAGACCACAAAAAGATGGTCAGATGACATTGCAGAATAATGTCAAAGAGCAAAAACAACTATCACCCAAGCCACTAGAACAAATCAAGACAAAAAACAGAAAACCACGACACTGGGCAACAAACCGGTAGCAGTGTGATGACAAAAGAAGAAGTTCTGACATTCGGATATAAGAATAAAAACGAGTCGGCTCGCAGCTTATCAAGATCGTTCCAGTTTTTCTACTCACTGAATGTATAGCTTTATCAGTTACCTGTGTTTCTGATGATAGTACCTACTGATGTGTCGTTGACTCTACTGGTACCCACTACTAATCTATCGTGGTCACTGCTTAGCAGTGCCTGCTTTTATGCAACAGTGTATTTCAGCCCATCATTTATCAAACAGTGTCTGTCGATACCGAGTCTCCATCGATCGATCCCTGTCGATACCAAGCAATCCGGACCTCCACTGATCGGTCCCTGTCAATACCGACCAAACCGAGCCTCCACCAATATGTCCCTTTAATACCAATCAGGCCAGGTCTCTACCGATTTGTCCCTATCTATACTAACCAGGCTCAGTCTCTACCAATTTGTTCCTATCAATACTGATCAGGCTTAGTCTCCATCGATCGATCCCTGTCGATACCAAGCAATCCAGACCTCCACTGATCGGTCCCTGTCAATACCGACCAAACCGAGCCTCCACCAATATGTCCCTTTAATACCAATCAGGCCAGGTCTCTACCGATTTGTCCCTATCTATACTAACCAGGCTCAGTCTCTACCAATTTGTTCCTATCAATACCGACCAGGCTCAGTCTCTACCGATTTGTCCCTGTCAATACCGACCAGGTTCAGTTTCTACCGATTTGTTCCTATCAATACCGACCAGGCTCAGTCTCTACCGATGTGTTCCTATCAATACCGACCAGGCTCAGTCTCTACCGATTTGTCCCTGTCAATACTGACCAGGCTCAGTCTCTACCAATTTGTCCCTGTCAATACCGACCAGGCTCAGTCTCTACCGATGTGTCCCTGTCAATACCGACCAGGTTCAGTTTCTACCAATTTGTCACTGTCAATACCGACCAGGCTCAGTCTCTACCGATTTGTCCCTGTCAATACCGACCAGATTCAGTTTCTACCGATTTGTTCCTATCAATACCGACCAGGCTCAGTCTCTACCGATGTGTTCCTATCAATACCGACCAGGCTCAGTCTCTACCGATTTGTCCCTGTCAATACTGACCAGGCTCAGTCTCTACCGATTTGTCCCTGTCAATACCGACCAGGTTCAGTCTCTACCGATTTGTCCCTGTCAATACCGACCAGGCTCAGTCTCTACCGATGTGTCCCTGCCCATATCGACCAGGCTCAGTCTCTACCAATTTGTCACTGTCAATACCGACCAGGCTCAGTCTCTACCGATTTGTCCCTGTCAATACCGACCAGGTTCAGTTTATACCGATTTGTTCCTATCAATACCGACCAGGCTCAGTCTCTACCGATGTGTTCCTATCAATACCGACCAGGCTCAGTCTCTACCGATTTGTCCCTGTCAATACTGATCAGGCTCAGTCTCTACCAATTTGTCACTGTCAATACCGACCAGGCTCAGTCTCTACCGATTTGTCCCTGTCAATACCGACCAGGTTCAGTTTCTACCGATTTGTTCCTATCAATACCGACCAGGCTCAGTCTCTACCGATGTGTTCCTATCAATACCGACCAGGCTCAGTCTCTACCGATTTGTCCCTGTCAATACTGATCAGGCTCAGTCTCTACCGATTTGTCCCTGTCAATACTGATCAGGCTTAGTCTCTACCGATTTGTTCCTATCAATACCGACCAGGCTCAGTCTCTACCGATGTGTTCCTGTCCATATCGACCAGGCTCAGTCTCTACCAATTTATCACTGTCAATACCGACCAGTCTCTACCGATTTGTCCCTGTCAATACCGACCAGGTTCAGTTTCTACCGATTTGTTCCTATCAATACCGACCAGGCTCAGTCTCTACCGATGTGTTCCTATCAATACCGACCAGGCTCAGTCTCTACCGATTTGTCCCTGTCAATACCGACCAGGCTCAGTCTACCGATTTGTCCCTGTCAATACCGACCAGGCTCAGTCTCTACCGATGTGTCCCTGTCCATATCGACCAGGCTCAGTCTCTACCAATTTGTCACTGTCAATACCGACCAGGCTCAGTCTCTACCGATTTGTCCCTGTCAATACCGACCAGGTTCAGTTTCTACCGATTTGTTCCTATCAATACCGACCAGGCTCAGTCTCTACCGATGTGTTCCTATCAATACCGACCAGGCTCAGTCTCTACCGATTTGTCCCTGTCAATACTGACCAGGCTCAGTCTCTACCGATTTGTCCCTGTCAATACTGATCAAGCTTAGTCTCTACCGATGTGTCCCTGTCAATACCGACCAGGCTCAGTCTCTACCGATTTGTCACTGTCAATACCGACCAGGCTCAGTCTCTACCGATTTGTCCCTGTCAATACCGACCAGGCACAGTCTCTACCGATTTGTCCCTGTCAATACCGACCAGGCTCAGTCTCTACCGATGTGTTCCTGTCCATATCGACCAGGCTCAGTCTCTACCAATTTATCACTGTCAATACCGACCAGTCTCTACCGATTTGTCCCTGTCAATACCGACCAGGTTCAGTTTCTACCGATTTGTTCCTATCAATACCGACCAGGCTCAGTCTCTACCGATGTGTTCCTATCAATACCGACCAGGCTCAGTCTCTACCGATTTGTCAATGTCAATACTGACCAGGCTCAGTCTCTACCGATTTGTCCCTGTCAATACTGATCAGGCTCAGTCTCTACCGATTTGTCCATGTCAATACTGATCAGGCTTAGTCTCTACCGATTTGTCCCTGTCAATACCGACCAGGTTCAGTTTATACCGATTTGTTCCTATCAATACCGACCAGGCTCAGTCTCTACCGATGTGTTCCTATCAATACCGACCAGGCTCAGTCTCTACCGATTTGTCCCTTTCAATACTGACCAGGCTCAGTCTCTACCGATTTGTCCCTGTCAATACCGACCAGGCTCAGTCTCTACCGATTTATATCCTGTCAATACCGACCAGGCACAGTCTCTACCGATTTGTCCCTGTCAATACCGACCAGGCTCAGTCTCTACCGATGTGTTCCTGTCCATATCGACCAGGCTCAGTCTCTACCAATTTATCACTGTCAATACCGACCAGTCTCTACCGATTTGTCACTGTCAATACCGACCAGGTTCAGTTTCTACCGATTTGTTCCTATCAATACCGACCAGGCTCAGTCTCTACCGATGTGTTCCTATCAATACCGACCAGGCTCAGTCTCTACCGATTTGTCCCTGTCAATACCGACCAGGCTCAGTCTCTACCGATTTGTCCCTGTCAATACCGACCAGGCTCAGTCTCTACCGATGTGTCCCTGTCCATATCGACCAGGCTCAGTCTCTACCAATTTGTCACTGTCAATACCGACCAGGCTCAGTCTCTACCGATTTGTCCCTGTCAATACCGACCAGGTTCAGTTTATACCGATTTGTTCCTATCAATACCGACCAGGCTCAGTCTCTACCGATGTGTTCCTATCAATACCGACCAGGCTCAGTCTCTACCGATTTGTCCCTGTCAATACTGACCAGGCTCAGTCTCTACCGATTTGTCCCTGTCAATACTGACCAGGCTCAGTCTCTACCGATTTGTCCCTGTCAATACTGACCAGGCTTAGTCTCTACCGATTTGTCCCTATCAATACCGACCAGGCTCAGTCTCTACCGATTTGTCCCTGTCAATACCGACCAGGCTCAGTCTCTACCGATTTGTCCCTGTCAATACCGACCAGGCTCAGTCTCTACCGATTTGTCCCTGTCAATACCGACCAGGCTCAGTCTCTACCGATTTGTCCCTGTCAATACCGACCAGGCTCAGTCTCTACCGATTTGTCCCTGTCCATATCGATATGTTTCCTCCGTTCTCCATTCAATAAATGTTTGTATACTCCTTCCCAAGATGTGATCCTTCTCTCGATGGCCTTTCCTTTAAATTATGTTTTATTCGTTGGTGAACCTCTTTATTTCAACGATCTTCATTGGATATATTTTTTGTTGAAACCTGCTGTTCATGAGATTGTTATTTGTCTGTAAAATTACATCAGTGCGGGGCCCTGCTGACTTTGTTTGTTCAATGTCCACATACGACTTGAACACGACAGTGTCAGTTGTGCAATTAAGGGGGAAATCATTAACAGCAATGATGGAGATTTCTTCAACAAATTATTTTTCTTATTTCTAAATGGGACAGTTATAATGTCTTACAAAGTCTTATAATGTCTGTCTCAGTTGTCTTGTAATCTGTCTGTCTTAGTTGTCTTGTAATCTGTCTGTCTTTAGGTGTCTTGTAATCTGTCTGACTTAGTTGTCTTGTAATCTGTCTGTCTTAGTTGTCTTGTAATCTGTCTGTCTTAGTTGTCTTGTAATCTGTCTGTCTTAGTTGTCTTGTAATCTGTCTGTCTTAGTTGTCTTGTAATCTGTCTGTCTTAGTTGTCTTGTAATCTGTATGCTCAGTTGTCTTGTAATTTGTATGTCTTAGTTGTCTTGTAATTTGTATGTCTTAGTTGTCTTGTAATCTGTCTGTTTCAGTTGTCTTGTAATCTGTATGTCTTAGTTGTCTTGTAATCTGTCTGTCTTAGTTGTCTTGTAATCTGTCTGTCTTAGTTGTCTTGTAATCTGTCTGTCTTAGTTGTCTTGTAATTTGTATGTCTTAGTTGTCTTGTAATTTGTATGTCTTAGTTGTCTTGTAATCTGTCTGTTTCAGTTGTCTTGTAATCTGTATGTTTTAGTTGTCTTGTAATATGTCTGTTTCAGTTGTCTTGTAATATGTCTCTGTTGTCTTATATCTAGGGCAAGCTACCCTAGTAAATAAAATGCTGTCACTAAGTCGGATGTGCTGGCCTAGTCACCATAGGCGCATAATTGGCACAAAGTAAAAACCGTTCTTGGCAAAGGATGTTTATATATTACAAGAAAGATCAAAATGGCCGAAAAGAACGATCGAATAAGAAACTGTCTTATAATATGTCTGTCTCAAGTTGTCTTGTCGCCCAGTGTTGCGGGACCCATCGGGGAGCAAAGAATAGTAACACTGCGACCTACAATGTATGCTGTAAGAGGAGACTGAGGTAGGAGCCTAGGGAAACTACCCCAGTAAATAAAAAGCGTCGCAGAAATCGGATGTACTGGCCTACTTGTATGCGCATAATTGGCACAACGCACAATCGCTCTTAATTTGTCATGGGCACAGTAACTTTAACTAAAACAGTAACAGTAACTGTTACGGGGGTCTCTGTGGCTAAGTGGTTACGCCCTTTGCCTTGTGAGTCGAAGGTTGTGGGTTCGAATCCGGACCGCTTCGTTCTATTCACGGGTGCAGTTTTTTCCAGAGACCGATAGGATTGTTGCTGGAGCTACGGAGTTCGTGCTTTGTGCAATACTCTCGGCAGGTGTCGTTCCATTTCTGCGGAGAGGACAGAGCCATATGGGGTAAAACCCGGTGCAATGAAGTCAAATCCTTCGGCTTAAAAACCCTTTAAAACAGTAATAGTAACTAACTCTGTAATAGTAACTAACTCTGTAATAGTGGACGCTGTTTTTACCAAGTTGTTTGATTGATAGGGACATCACAATTTTTGTAAGAATTTTATTGTAATCTTTATTATGAATTTTGTCCGGGCAGCAGCCTTCGTTTAGCGATTGTCAACAGCAAAGTGTTCTGTTATGTGCTCAATTTGAACACAAGGCTTACGCTGTATCGTCCGCCTCTGATAGGACTATGAACTCGAGCTCACCTATACTGATATAAGAAATCTCTGGAGCAATATTCCGATCACTACCATGATGAAGAGAACCGCGGTAGCATAGTTGTTAGTGAACTCGCTTCACAAGGCTGGTGGTCCGGGTTCAACTTCCGCAGTGGGCGTGGAATTTTTCCCGACCGCGATAGCTCTCAGGTCGACCCAGCCTCAACTGGGTACCAGGCATGCTCTGGGAAAGTAAAGGCGGCCGGTGTGATGCTGACCACATCACCCATCGTGTGCCGACGGTCAATGAAAAATACAGGTCTAACACGGTATTGCCCTATATACCACAAGGTATGAAAGGGTTCCTTTACTTTTTACACACGGGAACGAACAGAGTACCTTTGGAATGAGAGGCGAGCTCCTTACCTCTACGCCACAGAGACTCCCTACCATAGCAAGTTGTTGTCCAACCTTTCTAAGCGATATTACTAGTCTCCGGCTCATGTGGTGCCGGAGCTCGCAAGGGAAGCAAAGAATAGTAACACTGCCATCTACGAGGTATGCCGTAAGATGGCGATTGAGCTAGGGAGCCTAGAGAAGCTACACTAGTAAATAAAAAGCATCGCAGAAATCGAATGTGCTGGCCGGCCTACTTGTAGGCGCAATACTGGCACACAACGTACACTCGCTCTTAGACTTGGATCACATACAAATCACACAGAGTGGTTAACAAGTGGTCGATATGGAGAGCTCGAAGAAGACTATTCTAGAAGGTTTTCGATTACTCAGAAAGTGTGGTCACTTTATCATTACAACTGAGATTGACGCATGGTCAATTCTCCTGCCCACACTATTTGATTACATCGTTTTACTAGAGCTTGCCCTCTGTCTGGGAGGTTGTCTCAACCACGATGAAGTTATGATCTCATGACCGCACTAGCACTTTGTCATTTTGGCCAAGTCTCGTTCACTTGTCAAAGCTTTCACTTTCTGATCATGGGACTCTAGCCAAAACGAGTTGCTTGTGGTATATAGAGATTCATATTTCATGTTGTTTGTGAGAACTATTGTTGTTATGCTGGAGAGAACAATCAACATTGCCTACATGTTTACAGTTTCAACTAAATAAATATTGTCTGGGGAAGACAGTTTTCAAGTAAAGTGTTTGTGACGTTTAGCGACGTGTCATTTATCTCTTCACAGACACATCCATTCACATCATCAGGTGCCGTGCCGGCTGGCGTAGGCAATCATGGAACTCCACAAATCTCTGTCTCTGGTGTTTGCTATCAACTCAGATGTTGACACTCTTTCATGCCATAAAGTCAGGCTGTCCAAAATGTTCTCTCTCTGTTTTCCTGTGTCTCGTCTACCCTCGATTTTAAGTGAACATATTTTACGTTCTATCGATCGTCTCCGGTAGGACTAGAAAGCTAAACTAATAACATGGATCTCTAGAAAAATATTCAGATGACTCCAAGAGGGAGCGAACCGAGTATCTTTGGAACGAGAAGCAAACATTGAACCTCTACGCCATAGAGACCCTTAAAACAATATAAAACCAAAGTTCTGATGTCATGATATGATATGTGTGTTCATGTATTCAATATACTCTATTATTGTTCTAGAATTATATCGTCTAGCCTAGATGATTACTCTAGCGGACAGCGCAAAATGGAAAACAGCGAGAGAGAGAGAGAGAGAGAGAGAGAGAGAGAGAGAGGAGAGAGAAAGAGAGGGATTTCCTCCAGACATGAATATTTATTGTAAGATGATTTAAAACAGAGACATATGCCCGCGCTGAGAGATGTGGTTGGGGTGGATTCACTAATCCAAGTATGGAAAACGCATTTCATGCATTTTATCCGCAGAACGTCTGGTCAAATGGATTAGCGTGGGCTCCCATTCGCGAGACCAGGGTTCGATCCATGTAAGGTCAAGGTTTTTTCTGTCAGAACATAAGCAGAAAAGCTATAACCTGAAAAGTTTGGCAGTGACTACACTAGCCATGCAGCCACTAAATTCCTCAAGATTATGTCCCTCTGTTCTACACCGCTCTAAAAAGCGTTGTTATAGGCAGTATACTAGACTGCACTAGCCATGCAGCCACTAAATTCCTCAAGATTATGTCCCTCTGTTCTACACCGCTCTAAAAAGCGTTGTTATAGGCAGTATACTAGACTACACTAGCCATGCAGCCACTAAATTCCTCAAGATTATGTCCCTCTGTTCTACACCGCTCTAAAAAGCGTTGTTATAGGCAGTATACTAGACTGCACTAGCCATGCAGCCACTAAATTCCTCAAGATTATGTCCCTCTGTTCTACACCGCTCTAAAAAGCGTTGTTATAGGCAGTATACTAGACTGCACTAGCCATGCAGCCACTAAATTCCTCAAGATTATATCCCTCTGTTCTACACCGCTCTAAAAAGCGTTGTTATAGGCAGTATACTAGACTGCACTAGCCATGCAGCCACTAAATTCCTCAAGATTATGTCCCTCTGTTCTACACCGCTCTAAAAAGCGTTGTTATAGGCAGTATACTAGACTGCACTAGCCATGCAGCCACTAAATTCCTCAAGATTATGTCCCTCTGTTCTACACCGCTCTAAAAAGCGTTGTTATAGGCAGTATACTAGACTGCACTAGCCATGCAGCCACTAAATTCCTCAAGATTATGTCCCTCTGTTCTACACCGCTCTAAAAAGCGTTGTTATAGGCAGTATACTAGACTGCACTAGCCATGCAGCCACTAAATTCCTCAAGATTATGTCCCTCTGTTCTACACCGCTCTAAAAAGCGTTGTTATAGGCAGTATACTAGACTGCACTAGCCATGCAGCCACTAAATTCCTCAAGATTATGTCCCTCTGTTCTACACCGCTCTAAAAAGCGTTGTTATAGGCAGTATACTAGACTACACTAGCCATGCAGCCACTAAATTCCTCAAGATTATGTCCCTCTGTTCTACACCGCTCTAAAAAGCGTTGTTATAGGCAGTATACTAGTAAAGACTTTTTGTTTAAATCAGGAGAACTGGTCTCTGGTGATGACAACAACAAATCTGCGATGTAGTAAGTCCATTCAGTTAATCGAATCTTGTATTTCCTCTGTATATGTTTGTCAATATTTCCATTGAAATCTGTGTGTTTATTTCTGACCCATACTTTCCCTACGTTAGACTGTGCGTAGTTCCGATCACTGAATGTTATCACTTTGAGTGAATTAAAAACAGGTCGAAGACAGATAACTTAGCGGAGAAATGTGGAAACTGAAATTAAAACCACCAAACAAACATTACGGTATCCTACAGAGAGTAGCTGTAGATGGATTATGTTGGTGAGAATATTGTTGTTGTCCTACAGGAAGCAAGCAAACGTACTGGACATTTTCTTGCTATGTTATCTCTAGTAAAGGAAGATAAACTAGTTACCTTCTGTAAGATTAATGAAAAGGAAAATCGTGGTATATCCTTTACAGGACGTAGTCATCAACCACAGTAAACGAATCGTTGATTTTCTAGGCACCACTTATACGTTCAGTAGTTTGTCACTGATTCCTGAACAGTGAGGTCTATTTTTTTCCTTTCGTAAAAATCCCACGGAAACTAATTTGCTTCCAAACTGCCTGCTGCGTATTTTGAACAAGGTAAACTTGGGTTGTGATCGAGCCTACTACCGCTTAAGTTACAGACGCCCACCCACGCAGATAATAGAAACAAACAACTTAAAAGTCATACTCTGTCTACAAAAAGTCATACCATGTCTGCATAAAGTCATACCATGTCAACATAAAGTCATACCATGTCAACATAAAGTCACACACTGTCTACAGAAAGTCATACCATGTCTACAGAAAGTCATACCATGTCTACAGAAAGTCACACACTGTCTACAGAAAGTCATACCATGTCTACAGAAAATCATACCATGTCTACAGAAAGTCATACCATGTCTACAGAAAGTCACACACAGTCTACAGAAAGTCACACTGTCTACAGAAAGTCACACACTGTCTACAGAAAGTCACACACTGTCTACAGAAAGACACACACTGTCTACAGAAAGTCATACCACGTCTACAGAAAGTCATATCTTCTCAGAAGAAATGAATTACTCCTCTGCCTCGTTCTATATAAAAACGCTTTCAAAATGGAAGTCTGTGGTGTGACGACAAAACAATTATGAACTAAATCATCATCATCAGGTGCCGTGCCGTGTCATTTTAGCAGAACATGGGATTCAACAGACACCATTTGTTATTGTTTTATTAAGTTACTTTCATATATATATATATATATATATATATACAGATGCGTGTAATCTTCTTCTAGGAAAGCTCCACATCTACCACCTGTTAACCACTCTGTGTGATTTGTATGTGATCTGAGCCTAAGAGCGATTGTACTTTGTGCCAGTTATGTGCATACAAGTAGGTCAGCACATCCGATTTCTGCGATACTTTTATTTACTAGGGTAGCTTTCCTAGGCCCTTACCTCAGTCGCCTCTTACGGCATGCATTGTAGGTATCAGTGTTACTATTCTTTGCTCCCTTTGTGAGCCCCGGCAACACACGGGAGTCCATGTAATCAAATGTGACTGGACATTCTCCCAACTCAAGTATTAGAAAACCCTCGGATACATTTTACCGGTTTGAACTGAGCTCTGTCATGGCTTAAACAGATCGGCGATGTAGTATGCTCTTTCAGCTAATCGAATCTTGTATTTCTTCGGTGTATATCAATCAGTACGTTAGATTGTGCATGTAGTTCCGATCGACGCGTGTACCACTTTGGGTGAATTAAAGACTGATCGAAGGTAGCTAACTTGGTGGAGTAATGTGCAAAACACGTAATCACAAAGTACTGTAGTTTTACAAATTACAAAAACAATGACAAAATACAGCAACGTTTCGACCAACAAGGCTTTTATCAAGCAAACGAACAACAGAAGTGACAAATTTTAAAAAACAAATGGACGACCAAAAACAAACGTTTCTAATGAAAATCTGGGAATAAAAACGAAAATCTTTTAATAAAAACGAAAATCTTGGAATAAAAACGAATAACGAAATAAATGTAACACAAAAACACACATAAAAACTAGAAATAGAACGGAAGAGAAACAATGAAAAATCTAGCAAATATATAACTTGAATACATGCAACATATACCCATATAGATTACAAGGCACGGGAAGAGAAAGTACTAAGAAGCATAGGAATGTAATACATTGAGCCCACGTGGTCGCAAGGTACCATACAAAGAAATCAACCGATTCTCCAAAGCAAATCGGCTGCGATCATCCGAGGAACACGATCGGATGGCTGTGACCTGGACATCGTGAGCTCCTAAATGGCCAGTATCATTGAAATGGGTGGCTACAGGGGTCACAGAGCATTGACGTATGTCGCGCAAGTGTTGGGCGAATCGGTCACTGAGCCTCTAACCTGTCTCGCCGATGCTTACAGATAAAGCATAGATAAGATTACGGGACTCGCGTGTGAAACCATCGTCAATAAGAAACGTGGCTAAAGACCTATGCTTCTTAGTACTTTCTCTCCCCATGCCTTGTAATCTATATATGTTGCATGTATTCAAGTTATATATTTGCTAGATTTTTCATTGTTTCTCTTCCGTTCTATTTCTAGTTTTTATGTGTGTTTTTGTGTTACATTTATTTCGTTATTCGTTTTATTCCAAGATTTTGTTTTTATTCCCAGATTTTCACTAGAAACGTTTGTTTTTGGTCGTCCATTTGTTTTTTAAATTTGTCACTTCTGTTGTTCGTTTGCTTGATAAAGGCCTTGTTGGTCGAAACGTTGCTGTAATTTGTCATTGTTTTTGTAAAACTACAGTACTTTGTGATTACGTGTTTTGCCAATCAAATAGTTTTACTGCAGTCTCATCTATTTTTTGAGTAATGTGGAAACTGAAATTGAAACCAAATGTCTGTGTGTGTGGGGTGTATCCTACAGTGGGTGGCTGCAGATCGAGTAGGCTAGAGAGAATGTTGTCCGTAGCCGTACTGATCGTTCATGCAACAAGAACTCGTAAAAAACAGCCACACTTCTTGGATCATGAAGAACCGACTTGTAAAAATAGCGACACCTTGATTTTGTAACAATGACCAGTAACAACAGAGACAATGCTCGAACATGCAATAGCGACTCATATAAACAGCAGAACAGCTCGCTCATGTAACATCCGTTAAAAACATAGACACTGCTCGCTCGCTCAACTCAAAAGCAACCTGTAAGAACAGCCATACTTCCACAACCCAACGCAAAAACAAACAAAAAAATAAATTCCTACAAAAACAATTCAACCATCTTCAAAATTACATCAGGGACTCTCGCCGGTGCTACGGAGTCGGTGCACTGCGGTTACGATCGTCATGTGTAAGAAAGAGATCGGAGCACACATGGTTATTTCCTGATGTGCAATGATGATGGTCCTATCAATCAATCCATATCTTCATCTGCCACAACTTCTCCCATAATCAAAATCATACCGCTTGCTTGGACAACAACCAAAAGTAATAAGAGCCACACCTCCCGGTCCCTCAACAACTGCATCAGTTGACAACAACTTTACAAGCATGTCGCAACTCGTGTGTTGCCGGAGACAGAAAGGGAAGCAAAGAATAGTACCACTGTGACATACAAGGCATGTCGTAAGAGGCGACTAACCTGCTGCCTTGTTGGTCTGCTGGAGACAGTCAAGGTTAACGGAGAGCGAACCCAGTAAACGCTGATGAAACCGGACACGTCACCGAAGGATAAGCACTAGAGCTCCAAATGGCGTTGAACGATGTGACGAAAAATGCTTCTTGACAAAGGCTGTTTATATATCACTATAAGAATGACAAAAATGGCCGAAAAAGAACGATCGAGAGAGAGAGAGAGAGAATAAGAGACGACTGATGTAGAGGCCTAAGGAAGCTACACTAGTAAATAAAAAGCATCGCAGACATTGGATGTGCTGGCCTACTTGTAGGAACATAACTGTCATAATGTAAATGGCTCTTATGCTCAGATCACATTCAAATCACAACGAGTGGTCGATATGGATCGTTCGAAGAAGAAGAACAAGCATGTCGCTAATCAAAGCTTAGACCGAACTTAGACAAAATTATGCAAGATCGCAATCTAAAACATCTACACAGAATCACACCGTCTCAATGGAACTTGAAGAGCGACAGAAAATATTTTGAGTGTCAAAGAAATGAAAATACAAGCAGATTGCTAAGAGTGGACATACTTGAGTTGTTCTAACAGATTTGAGACGTGATTGCTTCCAATGTAATGATCATCTCTGGCATAAACAAGTGGACGATGTGTTCCGATAAAACTCCCTATACCTGAACGTACGTGATTATTCGATAGTTTAAACAGCGAAAAATACATTCAAATCTTTCAACGCTCGTTTGTTTACCCGCTCTAAACTGATCGCGGGATTTCCCAATCGATGCTACGATGAAACAAGTAAAAACAAAGTACTCTAGTTTTGATTGATTGGACCATCATCATTGCACTTCGGGGAGTAATCATGTGTGCTTCGATCTCTTTCTTACACATGAAGATCGCAGCTGCAGTGCATGAACCCGTAGCACCGGCGAGAGTCCCGATGTAATTTTGAAGATGGTGAAGATATTTTTGTAGGAATTTTGATTATTTAAAATCTTTTCTAATGAATTGTACCCGGGCAGTGGCTTTCCAGCCTGCTCTTCTTAATTTTGAACTGCAAAGGGTTCTTTTTCGTGCTCAAATTTAACACGGGACCTACGTTTTATCGTCCGTCTCCGATAGGACTAGGAACTCTATCTCACCTATACTGAGATCAGGGATCTCTGGAAAATATCCAGATGGCTCCACGAGGGAGTGAATCTGGTACCTTTGGCACGAGAGACGAGCATCTAACCTCTATGTAGTTTTACAAAAACATTATGCAGCGACGTTTCTACCAAAAGGACTTTATCAAGTAAAGGATACAACAGAAGTGATGAAATTCAGACTTATTTTACGGCAGACATAACATATACAATCAAACAATAAAAAATAGGAAATAGTGATTCAAGTAAACAGTCAACATTTTTGTATTGTCTGAATTTCATCACTTCTGTTGTATCCTTTGCCTTGTGGTTGAATCGTCGATGTATGTTGTTTTTGTACTCGGAAACGTGGCGAGTAACCAAGTTAAATACAAATAAGATTCAGACCGTCTTCAACGGATGTCTTCAACGGATTCTCGGACCGAGTTGCAAACACAGACCTGTGATTTAAAAAAAAAAATGTTCGATCCAGAACCACTTGAGCTTTCAGCTCTTCGGCTCGGGGCCATAGACATCGTAAC
The DNA here is from genome assembly GCA_020796225.1 of Arion vulgaris. Lineage (NCBI taxonomy): Eukaryota > Metazoa > Mollusca > Gastropoda > Stylommatophora > Arionidae > Arion > Arion vulgaris. The sequence goes on from CM036755.1 coordinate 22,902,451, forward strand.
CCTTCGGAACGTTGCCACGAACACCGTAAATCTGGGGAACCTGTGGCTTTTCTACCATCCCGCGGAATTTAACCGCATTCACAGGGGCTTGTCACCCGTCGTCCAACGCGCTACGAACACGCTGGGCAGGCGGGCCAGACCTGTGGATAAGAACCGGACAGGAACCCATGACGAATCAGGTTAAGAGGATAAAAATGGCGATGGGTCGGGCATATCCTACGGAAGACACAGTCGAGTGTCACTAGACAAGCACTTGAGTGGAACCCGCAAGAAAAATAAAAAGAGGACACCTAAACAGACCTAGAGGCGAAGTCTTCTTGAGGAACTGAAGAGTACTCGACTATCATGGGAGATCATAAAGAAAACAGCCAGAGACCGATAAAAGTGGCGAACAACTGTTGTGGCCCTATGCTACACCAGGAGCGGAGAGCAATAAGTAATTAAGTAAATAAAACTACAGTACTTTATTTTTACGTGTTTCGTCATTGCCACATAGTTTTACTGCAGTCTTCCCTTATAGCGATAATTCCAATCGATGGCTACGCCACTGCAATGCTAGTTTAGTAGTAATCGTTGAAAATAAAAATGGAACTCTTCTAATGTTTATGTTTAAAATGATTATTTATGTACGTGCTATGTAGCTTGTCTCTAATTGTCATTGCAAATAGTGATGTATTTTCATGTGGCGGAGACCAACTACGATGTGCACGTTTTCCATTTCCCGTTGCTTGAATACTTGAGAGATCTCTGTGGCGTAGAGGTTAGGTGCTCGAATCTAGTGCCAAATGTACCAGGTTCGCTCCCTCGTGGAGCCATCGGCATATATTTTTCCAGAGATTCCTGATCTCAGTGTAGGTGAGATCGAGTTCCTAGTCCTATCGGAGACGGACGATAAAACGTAGGTTCCATGTTCAATTTGAGCACGTAAAAGAACCATTGGTAATTCAAAATCGAGAAGAAGAGACTGGAAAGCCGCTGCTCGGGCAAAATTCATTAGAAACTATTGAAAATAACATTTATACTAAAAATCTTCAAAATGACACTGGGAACTCTCGCTGGTGCTACGGAGTTCGTGTACTGCAGCTGAGATCTTCCTGTGTAAGAAAGACATGGCGGGACACACATATGGTTTTACTTACCGAAGTGCAATGATGATGGCCCTAACTATCATGAATAACTGTGTACTTAACATTCTGATCTAGTCCCATCAAATGTTTGCATCTGCTACCCTATTGCAGTAGACGGTACCATCTGCAACTGTTAAACTCACTGCATTGTGGACGGGGCTCAGGAGAGCTAAAGGCTAGGGAGTAAACCTAATAGAAAATCCCCACTGTCTTGTGGGTCAGCACTGTTATGCAGAGGGATAGAGGAGTAAACCGTGACCACAAATCTGGAGGGAGGGAGCCTAAGACAGTTGATGGTTATATGTGTATTCATTTCATCTTCTGACATCCCCTGCAAACCCTGCTTGATTTCAAACGTATGGACTTTGTCTTTCCTTTGGATTAAACAGTGGGGAAGAGAAGGAGCAAAATGGGCAAGGCACATCCCCCATATCAGCTGCCCAGGCTATGCACACATGAAGAGGACACTTTATCCTTGCTTTCAGCTCCGATAACATCAGGTGGTACGACAAGATAACTAGCTCTTAAGTACTGCAACGTGCAAACTTGCCTTCCTGATGTCCGAATCATACCTGATCCCCAGTCACACATGATGTCCAATCATACGTGATGTCTCAATCACACCTGATGACCCAGTCATACCTGATGTCACAATCACATCTGATGTCCCAATTCCACCTGATGTCCCAATCACACCTGATGTTCCAATCACACCTGATGTTCCAATCACACCTGATGTTCCAGTCATACCTGATGCCCCAGTAATACATGATGTCCCAATCATACATGATGTCCCTGTCACACAATCATTCATGATGCTACAACCACGCACACCTGATATCACAATCATACCTGATGCGCTTACCTGCACCGGAGGGCGGCAGGTATCTCATCATTATCTACAATGACTACACACCAGCATATTATCGACAAACCAACCAAACATTTCAAAGACAGCAGGACAGCTAATCAATTTTTTCTCTCTTATTTTAAACCATTGATCTGTAGTTTCCCTAAACAGAATTAGGCTTAAGTGAATGCTCTTTTTTCATCAAGCTAGATCAGTGTTTCCCAAAGTGGGTGGCACCGTCCCCCTATGGGCGCTGAAGCTTTCCAGGGGGGCGATCGTGGGTTCAGAAGCATTTTGGGGAGTTTTTCTCTCGTGATTTTGCGATTGAATAATCATTACAAATTTGAATTCTGCATTTTAATTCATCTTATTCCCACCTTACACGATCCATTTTTCATCAATTTTCTATTTTATATATATAACCATTTGAAAATTGACGATGTATGACAGAAATTGTATCAATTTTCTATGTCAAAGTGAAAATAGAGCATGTATATATATATATATATATATATATATGTGTGTGTGTGGGGGGTTCGTTGACAAACTGTTATAATGGGGGTGTTACAAAGTTTATGTCTTGCATAGTGGGCGGTGGGCAGAAAAAGTGAAAAAGTTTGGGAATCTATGTGCTAGATCGATATCGGCCTGAATATATTTCCTGTCTTTTTTACGGACAATAAGAAAACTAAATTCCTATCAAAAGTTGTTTTGATTTCCCGTCTTGTCAATGATAAACAGGAGAAGGGGAGGAGGGATTAACTGGTCGTACAGTGCAAAGAAGAAATGAATTATAAAAAAAAGCAATTTGATATACCTCCAGACTGACCTTCCATCCTCACACTCCCAATCATCAAATGCTAACACTCCTCTCACAAACTCCGTCATTCATCATCTTATGTCACGGAGGGAGGGTCTTAGCAATCGGAGGCGATTTGTAAATAGAAAATGACACAAATATTGTGCACTCATAGAAAATGACACAATATTGTGCAAACAAAGTCTAGTGGCACAAAGCTTATCTCATTTATAGAAGCTTTCATACAGATTACTACTTCTTTTTTTGTGTCGATCATTATTTAGCGAAGATGTATGTTGTTTGTTTACTTGAAGCAGTCGCAATAAGATTGGAGTTTCTCTCTTTCTTGTGGGCAAAGCTGTAGATATGGTTATCGTCAGATTGAATGATTCTCCCGTGTGTTGCTGGGGCTCACAAGGGGAGCAAAGAATAGTAACAATGCGACCTACAAGACATGTAGAGATAAGGACCTAGGGAAGCTACCCTAGTAAATAAAAAGCGTTGCAGAAATCGGATGTTCTGGCCTACTTGTAGGCGCATAACTGGCACATCGTACAATCGCTCTTAGGCTCAGATCACATACAAAGCACACAGAGTGGTTAACAAGTGGACGTATACGTGGTGCCTAGAAAACCAATGGCTCGTTTACTGTAGTTGATGGCGACGCCTTCGAATCCTGTGTTAAGTAATTTGTTTTTTCGGACGCTCCTAATACTTGTACACTGTCTATCATTCTATACAATAGACTGCAGTCATCTCTAGTCAGTCTATCCTTCTATACAATAGACTGGTCATCTCTAGTCAGTCTATCCTTCTATACAACAGACTGCAGCCATCTCTAGTCAGTCTATCATTCTATACAATAAACTGCAGCCATCTCTAGTCAGTATATCCTTCTATACAATAGACTGGTCATCTCTAGTCAGTCTATCCTTCTATACAATAGACTGCAGTCATCTTTAGTCAGTCTAACATTCTATACAATATTGACTCTGAAATTATATCTAATTCGTCAATATTTTTATAAAATAAACTAGGCAGTCTCTGTGGATAAGTAGTGAAGCCTTTTGCTCTGAAGGCATGGCTTCAAATCCGTGAGTGCCGTTCTGGTCACGAGTCATTTATTCCCAGAGATTCCCAGGATTGTTGCCAGAGTGCGTGCTTTGTGCAATAATATCTGGAAGGTGACGTGCTAATTCTGCGGATAGGGACCGAGTCATTTGTGGAAACCCGGTGCAATGAAATCTAGTCTTCGTCTTAATCCAATTTTTGTAATTAAAAACAATACTGAAATAATATTTAATCAATTCAGTTAATGTAGCATGTCATTTGCACAACATTACCGAACTCTCATCATATACTACAGGGTGTTCAAGATAAAAGCAGCCTCGTCGTTAAGGGAGCTAATCTGGCATATGTTTATCAAAATGAGAAGGTTCAGTTATGACGTAGTATAGGTCAAGGTTGTGTAATGGTGTGTAATTGTAGTGCGGGAAGGGGCGATGAACAAATGTGACGTAGGACGAGCTAGTCAGAACCGGTTTAAATAGTAAATAGACACAACGCAATAAGTAAGTGGCAATTTTTGATTTGTCACTCGGGCCACTTTTATCTTGAACACATGTATCTATAAATGCTAGAGTATTAGCCAGTTTCCCCGCATCCTCCATCGAGGTATTCAACGTTTCCCCATTGTGTTATTACCATCGTCGACTTGATCACCCCATCATGTCTCGTCTCCCATAAACCGTACCCTCCACTCTCTTTCTCTCTCTCTCTCAACCACTGCGACATTTAATGTGGACAAAACATTTCACTTTCCGGGACATGCTGCTGTTTACTAGCAAATATTCCTAGATAATCACATCTTGCTTGTACGATGTCTATATTTTTTTATCTTCTTTGTTCAGAATATTCTAACAATTTTCCTGTAGCATTTTCTCTTTCTCAAAAGAATGGATTGTCTAATGATAGTTTAATAGTTCATGATTCACGCCCACAAGTTGCTACAGGAAGCATTCATGTTCTCAGTAGTTTTACAATCTAACCAAATAATCGACTTTTAATATTCTTCTTCTCTTTCACCATTTACTTCTTTATAAAAGTGTTGGGATGGGGGCGCCGACGTAGTCATCTTGTGTGTGCTTGTTTTAAGGCGCTTTATAAGCTGATATTCATTTTCGTAAGACTGTTCTTGATGCCGTCGCTCCATCTTTTGCTTTGTACTCGTTATACTTTTTCTGTGTGGCTCTCTGTGGTAGGCGATACCAGGGCATTCTTGTCAGGTGTCCAAACCATTTAATATGTTGTTCTTTTAGGAATCAAAGGCGCAGTCAGAGGGGCAACGGTGCGCCAGGTTTAGTGAGCTGACAGTAAGTAAGATCCTACCCCACCTCCACGTGGCGACCCTGGAAACAGACAGTGCATCCTGTCTGGCTAAGAGGGTAGGGATCGAGGGAGAGCTACTTTGGTATAAGTAGTGGCGCAGACGCAGTTACGTTGAGATCCGCTTGCAACACAGACGAACAGAATCCCAGAGTGACTAGTTCTGCACGCCTCTTCCGGCCGAAGGGAAAGTGCTGAATAAATAAAAACTAACCGTTAGAAGTGACAAGGTACAGCCATTGTTTCGATGAGGCATGTCTCATCGAAACAATGGCCGCACCAATTGCCCGCTCTAGGCAAGAATCGTCGATAAAGATGCAGCCTGTCGTGACGACATCAGGGAAGATTGCAGTAAACTCCGTATCAGAGGAAAGCGCAGATACATTTATTGGGTTAGGTTGGCCGAGCACAAATCCTAAAGTTACGTTCTAGTGTCTAAACGAAACTACCCTCCCTGGGACAACCGGGAAAGGTACTGTTTCAATAAAACTAACATCCCCGGAAGTAGTAGGGTGGGTGATGTTGGCGAAACTTCAGTTGCTTTGCTAGCGCCGAATGAAACCCTCCAGAATATATGTGCGCAGCCCCAGACCAGTGTTTCCCGGGGACAGGAAAATGCAGAGTAGACATTGCAAATTGCCAAGTGCCGAAACGGTTGAGAATACTCCTATTCAGGAATAAACTCATATATGAATAGAGAAGTAAAGCCGATAATGTAAAGGCTTGACTGGTACAAGCCCAAGCATTGGCGAAGGGCGACACTTTTCAGACGCCGATCAACCTACACGGAGTCCAAACACCATGGCTCAGATCATATAGACCATTAAAACAGTCAAAAATTGTAGTTTTTCGCGAAAAGCACATGTGTCCCCAATGACTGAGAATGTTCCTAATCCGGAAAGACCTCATATAGTCAGAAAGAACGCATCCTGTAGACATACTCTTCTTAGGCGCAGATCATAAAGCCCAAATATATGGCGAAAAATAATCGTTAAAGAGCAATGAATACAATAAAAGTGACCATTCCAATGACAAGTCCTAGAAGGGCTGAGAATGCTCCTAAACCGTAACGACCTCACCCAGTCAGCGCAAAGTAGTAAATGCTCTTTGGCGTAGATCAATGCCCAAATATAAGGCAATAAAGGATCATTAAAGAGTGTTTTCATACGATGTGCAAGGAACGACCTCCCAAAAGGCAGAAAACCGACAGAGAAATCGAACTTCACTAATCAACTCTGGCCGTAAAAGTACCCGTGGTACGAGGACTCAAGGCGTTTCGTGGACAACAGGTTTCCTGTAACGATCACACTTGAAGGATCTAAACTTCAAGTACCCCTGAAGACGGTGAGGCAGACCGCATGGTGAGGGACACTGGTAAAACGGTAAGTTGGCCTCACGCAAAACTCAGTCAGAAGAGCAATACCAGGCGTCATGACTACCGTCTAAATTGAAAGTGGGCGTTCGCAGAAGAAGAAGAAGCATGACTGGTTATACATCTAGTCTTCTTCTGATTTCTTCATTTCTAATTGTGTCTCTTATTGTCACACCTGTAGCTCTTCTAAGACACCTCATCTCTGTTGTTATGATTTTCCGCTAATTAGCTGCTGTTATTGGTCATGTTTGGTACTGGTAACATAGTGTTAGCCTGACTTATTGTCACGCCTGCAGCTCTTCTAAGACACATAATCTCCGTTGTTATGATTTTCCGCTAATTAGCTGCTGTTATTGGCCATGTTTGACACTGGTAACACAGTGTTGGCCAGACTTATTGTCACACCTGCAGCTCTTCTAAGACACCTCATCTCTGTCGTTATGATTTTCCGCTCATTCTTCTTCTTTTGTCGTCACACTGCTACCGGGTTGTTGCCCAGTGTCGTGGTTTTCTGTTTTTTCTTGCGCTGTTCTGGTGGCTTGTGTGATTGTTATCTTTGCTCTTTCACAGGATTCTGCTACGCCATCTAACCATCTTTTCCGTGGTCTTCCTCTTGCCTTCTTTCCCGATGTTATGTTGTAGAAGACTGTATACTGTGGAGTTTGGATGCATTCTTATTAAGTGGCCAAACCACTTCATTCTTTGTTTATCTATGTAATTCAAGCACGGTTTTGTGCCAACTTTCTTTCTTATGCTGATGTTGGTAATTCTGTCTTTTCTTGTGTTGTTGGTAACTTTTCGCAGGCAACGTATTTCACATGTAGTTATTTTTCGTGACTGCGCTTTGCTCAATGTCCATGTTTGGCTCTGGTAACACAAAGTAGTTATAAAAATGCTGTTGATCATCTGTTGCTTAGCTGCCTGTGAAATTTGTGGGTGCCTTAACAATGGGGCTAGCTGGTAGGTTACAGCATTTGTAACAGCATCCGCTCATTAGCTGCTGTTATTGGTCATTTTTGGTACTGGTAACATAGCGTTGGCCAGACTTATTGTCACACCTGCAGCTCTTCTAAGACACCTCATCTCTGTCGTTATGATTTTCCGCTCATTAGCTGCTGTTATTGGCCATGTTTGACACTGGTAACAGTGTTGGTCAGCAATTACCTTTCTATAACAAAAATAATTTCACACAAAGTGAAGATGTAACATCAGTTGCAAACACAATGGAAAAACAAACGAGTTAGAAAAAACACATCAGTTACAGACAGGTTAAACAGATCATGAATATAAATATAATTTGACATTATGTATACATCAATCAGAATTAGTATTCGATTGTCAGGCAGACTTGTATCATCATAGACACAGATAGCCTGCAGCAACAGCAGAGATGCTCAACATAACACACTGCATTCAACATGGCCACACTGCACTAAACATGGCCACACTGCACTAAACATGACCACACCGTTTTAAACATGACCACACCGCTTTCAACATCACCACACCGCTTTCAACATGGTCACACTGCACTAAACATGGTCACACTGCACTAAACATGACCACACCGCTTTCAACATGACCACGCCGCATTTAACATGGCCCCGATGTATTCAACATGGCCACGCTGCATTCAAAATGACCACGCTGGATTCAACGCGACCACACCCCTGTATTCAACATGACCACGCAGCACTAGACTTGCATAGCCCTACATGTGTCCAATGCTAACCATGACAAATTACTTCATGATTTCTTGATAATCATGGCAGTTTTGTGGGGCAAATACGGCTACTGTTTGATTCTAACACAGCATAAATGTTTCGCAAGCATTCAATCAACAGTTAGAATGATAGATTTCATCAGCGTGATTACGCATGCACAACACAGCCTAAGTGTTAATATTTTTTTTTTTCGATCCAGAAGCACTTGAGCTTTTCAGCTCTTCGGCTCGGTTCCATGGTCATCGTAACCCTTCGGTTCGGTGCCACGAACACCGCAAATCTGTGGCTTTTTCTGCCATCCCGCGGAATTGAACCCGCACACACAAAGGGATAGTCACCCGTATTCCAACTCGCTACGAACAAGTTGGGCAGACGGGCAAAGTGTTAATATAAAGAAGATACTCCATCTTGTAAAAAGTGGTTCATAATCTATTACACACGAATCCCTTAGTACTCACAGCAAGTTTGTATACACATAGTTGGTACACAATCTATGACTCCTTTCTTTTTCGATCCAGAAGCACTTGAGCTTTCAGCACTTCGGGCTCGGTGCCATGGACATCGTAAACCTTCGGTTCGGTGCCACGAATACAATAAATCTGGAGAACCTGTGGCTTTTCTGCCAGCCCGCGGAATTGAACCGCAGTCACAAGGAGTTTGTCACCCGGTTTCCAACGCGCTACGAACACGCTGGGCAGGCGGGCAATCTATGACTTAAGAACCCCCTTTAGTGTGCACAGTGGATGTTGTGAGTAGTTTAAGATTGTGCTTTGTAGACCAAGATTGTGTAAGCTAATACAGGCTTCAGAAAAAGTATACAGATTCAATCATACAACAAACATTTCCTTACTCAACAATTTCTTATTTACTGAGCACATCAGTAAAGATCATGTAATCAGCAGACCATACCTAGAGTTCAGAGCACTGCAAATATCCACTACACGATTTTCAAGCTGATCTTTTTCATTTGGGTGTGTTTAACTGCCCAAATACACTACCTCTAGCCTGTGACGCCCCTAGCGCAACAAATGCACAACAATCTTATCTATTCTTGTCCTTCTTCTGTAATGTTGAGGATGGCAGAAGGAAAGGAGGGCAGAGAAAGTCCAGGTTTGACAACATCAAGAGCTGGTCAGGACAGAGTTTCTCCACACTCGAGGAGTTGAAGGCAGAGACTCATGGCTTGCTTTTTGTGCAATGACACGCCTACGACCCTAACGGATTATGTGCTTTATTATATATTATATCTGTATTGTGTTCCAGTTGTGATTAATTTATTTCAGTTCTTGTTATACTGTTCTTCTCCAGGTCATTCTGGGTCTTCCACGTTTTTCACTAAGTCATGAGCTATATGCCTGACTGTCTAATTCGATCAGTGTAAGAGTGAAACATGTGGAGTTCAAGGTGATTCAAGACACTCTTCTTCTGGAACTCCCCTCGAAGCATAAGGCATCAACACATTTTCTCTAACCAGATCTGTCTTGAGCAAACCATTTTAGTTCATTCTGCCTCTTCTCTTTCTCTGCTTACAGTTCGTTTCCATGTCTCTCTAGGTCGCTCCCTTACCTCTCTTGCCTCCTGGAACCACTTCAGAGCCACATGTGAGTGTCTTGTCTTCTGTATTCTTAATATATGTCCCAACCACTTTCGTCTCCTCTTTTTTATTTTCTTGTTGATATTGTTGATGCCTGAACGCCGGGTGATCTCAGTATTTGGTATTCTCTGATCCCAACGAATTCTGAGAATTCATCTGAGACATCTTCCCTCAAATCATATTTCTTATGCGGCTGTCTCTGTACTTGTTGTCCATGTCTCTGTACTTGTTGTCCATGTCTCTGTACTTGTTGTCCATGTCTCTGTACTGCACACTATAGCACATTTGATTTGTATACACTGAGTGTAGTCTGTGTCCTGTAAGTTGATCATCTCCATATGTTATCCAAAGATCTGAGTGATGCAAGAATCTCTCTCTCTCTCTTTCTCTCTCATGCCTTTTTAACCATGAATGGGGCATAGGGCCTTAACTAACTCATGTTAAGTCTTCATATCTTTAACTATCTACTGTAGCTCCCTCCAGCTCTTCTGTATATTGTTGATCTCTGCTTCCAAATCTCTTCTCTATGTATTTCTAGACCTTCCTCTCTTTTACTTTCCCTGTGGGTTCCAGGAAAGGACCCTTCTTGTTATTTTCCTCTTGAATTATCTCAGGGTGTGTACTTTGAATAAATCGCCAGCGTCTTATTTTTCACCTCTTGCCTCACTGAAATCTTGTTTTCTTCCTAAACTCCTCATTTGTGACCCTATCATACCATCTCAGTCCCAGTGCAAGACGCTACTAAGTTTCAATTGTATTGTACTGAACACCATAGCAAAATGAGAAATAAACTGTTGGTCAGCAGAGCTCTGTTTAAAAACATGTTCGAAATCAATTCAGTGACGACTGATGATGTAACTTTATTACGATTATCTTTATCTAATAACTACAATTCAGCGCTGTCCGTCCGATGCCATGACAACAGTGTTATACAATCATGGTGCCCTAGCTGTCCGTCCGATGCCATGACAACAGTGTCAAACAATCATGGTGCTCTAGCTGTCCATCTGATACCATGACAAGTGTCATACAATCATGGTGCCCTAGCTGTCCGTCCCATGCCATGACAACAGTGTCATACAATTATGGTGCCCTAGCTGTCCATCTGATGCCATGACAACAGTGTCATACAATCATTGTGCCCTAGCTGGCCAACCGATGCCATGACAACAGTGTCATACAATTATGGTGCCCTAGCTGTCCGTCCGATGCCATGCCAACAGTATCATACAATCATGGTGCCCTAGCTGGCCATTGGATACCATGACAACAGTGTCATACAATCATGGTGCCCTAGCTGGCCGTCGGATACCATGACAAGTGTCATACAATCATGATGCCCTAGCTGACCGTCGGATACCATGACAAGTGTCATACAATCATGGTGTCCTAGCTGGTCATCCGATGCCATGACAACAGTGTCATACAATCATAGTGCCCTAGCTGGCCGTCCAATGCCATGACAACAGTGTCATACAATCATGGTGCCCTAGCTGGTCATCCGATACCATGACAACAGTGTCATACAATCATGGTGCCCTAGCTGGCCGTCGGATGCCATGACAACAGTGTCATACAATCATGGTGCCCTATTTTACTCTGCCGGTTTCAAAGTTAATCAGCTGTAAAGAACACATGTGTTGCTGGCGCCTGCAAGGAGAGCAAAGAATAGTAATACTGCAACCTACAAGGGATGTCGTAAGAGGTGACTAAGGTAGGTCCTGACTATTTGCTGCCGGTCCCCAAACGGGGAGAAAAGAATATGTATCAATGTGTAACTGCCAAGCATGTCGTAAGAGGTGACTAAGAAGGAAGTGAGGCTGGCTACCTCACCCAGTAGAAAGTTAAGCTAAAATAACTTCAACAAATATGGAAAGTACAACTAAAAGAAAAACCTAACTCAATCATCCGAACCAGGGATGGTTCCTAACAATGAGGCCACTGATGTATCACAGGGAAGCCGAACGGATCTGGTGATGCACACTAACCTTCTTTATTAAAATGATAGGCAAGCGCAGTGGAAAGAATTGGATGGGATGGCAAGAGATAGAGGAAGGACAGTAAGAAGTTTGTTGAAGACCTGTGCTCCGTTGGGAGTTAAAATGTGAAGACAAAGAAGATTTAAGGAAAACATTGGGGGACTGCCTAGAGTAGTTGATAGTAGCTCGGCCTGCTAGCTGTGAGACGCCTCATAGCTCGGGTTCGAACCTACTGTCCGGCATTTGTTCGAGTCCCCTGGTCTTACTCAGGACGATAACGTGAGTACCTCTGAAGTCGGAGAAAATCTGCCTGTATGGTGAGGGAATACTAATTACGAGTACATTGAGCACACGGCTGCCAGTGTAAAGTAATTTACAATGTGCACGCTGCTGCCATTGTAAGAAATTGGAAAAACGGATTTTCACGCAAAAATCAGTTTCGAGATGAAACTTCGTCTGAGTTGAAAGCGGACGAAAGAAAAAAAAAAAAAAAAACTTATCTTATCTTATCTACATTTGCCGTGAAGAGTCGTGGGGGTTTTCTATTTTACGCCAGGTGTGTTGCGCTTGACGTTGTCAGTCCATGCTTTGCAGGGACTCTGAGATGTTATCTATCCACCGTGTTCTTGGCCTGCCTCGTGCTCTGCGTCCTGATTGTCGATTATTATAGGCACGTGATGGTAGTAAATGTGGTTCCATTCTCATTAGATGGCCGAACCACTTGATTCTTTGCTTCTCGATGTACTGTATGCATGGTATAGTACCAACGATGCTTCTGATATTCTCGTTTCTCACTCTATCTCTCCTTGTAACGTTGACAGCTTTTCGTAGACATCTCATTTCACATGTTGTAATCTTTCTTTCTTGTGTCTTAGTCAGGGGCCATGTTTGGCATTGAAAGCAGAGAGTTGGAATAAATATGCAGTTTATCAGGAAAACACTATCTTTCATTTTTGGCACTCAGATGGACACCATCTTCCCACTTTTCAATCTCTGTTCTATTGTCCCAAACACCCACTTTTGCTTTTTCACTGGAGAAAGCAGCACACACCTCTGACATCTCAATTATATTAAAACTACTATTGCTATTATAATTAGTAGTAGTATTTACAATAATCACATGGTGCCCGTGCCTCCCCAACCATCAGTTAGATGTGCCTTAAAATATAAAAACATTGGACAGCACTGCCTAGGACACGACAGTAACAAAGGTATGATACTCATAACGAATAAGGCTGTAACCCTTAGGGATAAATAGCTACATAATAACTATTATTAGGTTAACTATAGCTGACTAGATATTGACCTTGTCAAGGTGTAACCTAACTGATGCCTGTAGGCACAAGTCTGCCCGACCAGCAAAGGTCATGATAAAGTATAACAATGAGATGATTGTTATAATGTCCTGGTAGTCACTAATGTCCGCATCTATTAAACAAGTTATAATACTGGAAATCTAAGTGAGTCTCTGAGGCGTAGAAGTTAGGTGCATGCCTCTTGTTACAAAGGTACTCGGTTTGCTCCCCCGTGGAGCCATCGGGATGATATTTTTCGGAGATCCTGATCTCAGTGTAGGTGAGATCGAGTTCCTAATCTTATCAGAGACGGACGATAAAACTTAGGTCCAGTGTTTAAGTTGAGCACATGGCAGTTCAAAAGAGTAGGCTTGAAGTCTGCTGCCTCTGCAAAATTCATTAGAAGATTTTTTTTCAAAAAGATTCCTTCAAAATATTTTCACCATCTTATAAATTACACCGGGGAGCCTCGCAAATATTTCAGAGTTTGTACGCTGCTGCTGGGATCTTCCTTTGTAAGAAAGATATCATAGCACGCACGATTATTCACAGAAGTACAATGATGATGGTCCTATCAATCAATCAATCTTACTTGAAATATGAAATGTTTTGAGAACTGACAAGAATAATAACAACATGGATATACCACAATCTACATTGCTTCTAGATCAGTCGTATCACAGCTACAGCAGAAACATACATGTAGATCAGTCACATACAGGTAGACTAGTCACATACATGTAGATCAGTCACATACAGGTAGACCAGTCACATAACGGTAGACCGGTCACATACCGGTAGACCGGTCACATACAGGTAGACCAGTCACATACAGGTAGACTAGCCACATACAGGTAGATTAGCCACATACATGTAGACTAGTCACATACAGGTAGACAAGTCTGCAGGCTTTTCCCTTTCTAAAACTCCTAGACAAAATAGAATCTTACTAAAGATAAATGACTGGAACTTACCAGCAATCTTGGAATCTGCGCTGCATTCAGGACTGGCATTACTCAGAGCAATATAGTCACCCTGTGTGTAGAGAGAAATATCTAGTTATGCTAAGATGTTTCAATATTACTGTTGGTGTGACTAGCTAGTATGATCTGAATGAAAGGTTAGATGAACTAGCTGGAAAAGCATCTATTGCAAATGGGAGGAGTATAGACATGAGGATGAGGAGGCAACATCAAAAACATCCTGAGCATGCAAATTGACTCACTAAGAATCTTTGAGAATAGGCAAGGGGAAAACCACAGAAAAGATGGTTAGATGGCATAGCAGAATCCTGCCAAAGAGCAAAAATAACAATCACACAAGCCACCAAAACAGCGCAAGACAAAAATAGAAAACCACGACACTGGGCAACAACCCGGTAGCAGTGTGATGACAAAAGAAGATGATCTTCTTTGCGTCGTTCTTACGATCAATTTTAATCATTCTTTGTGATATGTTTGATCTTTGCCAAGAACGTGTATACGTTGCACATTGGTTTGGTAGGCCCCTAAACACATAGACTTCTACACGTCTAGGACACATGCATCCGATTTCCCCCAACCCTCCTTAGTCACCTCTTGCATCATGCGTGGCAGGTAACAGTGGTCCTATTCTTTACACCCCAAATTTGGGCCCTGGCAACCACTTGGGCATTACTAAGAATACAGACATTGTATTATTAAAAGTGCCACGCTCAGCGTCTCCGGCTTGGAAATTGTTTATTTCACTATGATCATAACTTTCAGAGTCATGCTACTTGAGGTCACAGAAGAAACATCACCCTCTACCCACACAACTCTCCCGTTACAGTGAGCTGTGAAAACCCATGCCCTATATCAGTGGTTCTCAAAGGCTGTGCCCAGTGTACTCAGTGACATATCTAGGTGCACCGTATGAAATCCCAGGACAGGGGTAGGCAATGCGGTGCCAGGAGACACCAGGGTAAAAAAATTGCAAAGACACATCATGCCTCTCATAGGCAGAAATTAAATGATGAATAAAGGTACGTATCATTTTCCAATTATTTCTGTATTTCTTATCTTTTGCATCTTATTTATTAAGTTTTTGTGTATAGTGCACCTACGATATTTTGTAGGACAAGTGTGCTACATCAACAAAAAGTTTGAGAACCATTGAGAACCACTGTAAGCAAATGATGAACAGCCAACCATTTGTATATGTAACAATGTCCTCTTAATAATGTCAATTCTTCTTCCTCAAACACTCCATATCAACCACTTGATAAACCACTCTTTGTGATTCGTATGTTATCTGAGCGTAAGAGAGATTGTACGTTGTGTCAGTTTGTGCCTACAAGAAGGCCAGCAGACTCGATTTCTGAGACACTTTTTATTTACTAGGGTAGCTTCTCTAGGCCCCTGCCTCATCACCTCTTACGACATGTCTTGTAGGTCACAGTGTTACTATTCTTTTCTTCCCTTGCGAGCCTCGGCACAACACTGGCGAATAACGACAACAATATGTTCAGACTTAAGTCAGGGTCACTAAAATCGATGTTGAATCGATCAAGCGATTTAGGCAGTTTGGAGTTACCCGTTGTACTAGTCGAACTGGATACCTGAGAGGCAAAGTGAGAGGTGTGTTTAATCAGTGAGCCATGGGAACCATCAGTATGCATACTCTTCCATATCTGTTTGGGGAGACTGAGCATGGATAGACATATGTTGCATTAGACATAGTGCATCGGGTAGGATCAGTATCACAGTCTAAAAATCCTTCCTTCCTTTCTTTCATTCACTTGAAATATTGTTTATATATTCAATATTGTCTCTTGTATAAACTTCACTCTCTTTTGTAGCCCACACAGTGGTCTGTGCAGTTTAAATTTGTACTGTTTCATTAAGCCAGTGGGTTTGCCTCAGTATATCAAATTGGGCAGTCTTGAAGTAAGAGCTCTGCAAGTCTGGGGTACCTGTACACATGGCTGAATTTCCAATCTTGAATTTTGCGTACATGTGGCTGCGGAAACTGTCCAGTATGAATATCAATTCTGAAACAATTCAAATAATGTTTACCTTTTTCGAAACGAAGGAGGAAGATAAAGAATGATAGAAAATGCATAAGAGTGGAAATATAAATTACATACCTTCGGGGGAAACTTGAATTCTGACTTGCCAAAGTTGAACTTGATTTCTGCATTCTGTGGAGACAAGACAATAGTAATTATAAAATGTTTGATCGATATCATAGACATTTATATCTTTAGATTTCTCTCTAATGAGCTCCATTCAGTGCTACGGAGTTTGTGCACCGTTGACTGGTCCTCCAGCAGATCAGGCAAGAAAATATGCATTAAAAAAGAAGAGGTATAGGAGAGAGTTTAATCAGCGAGCCACAGAAACCATCAGTATGCATAATCTTCTATATCTCTCGGAGTGCAATTACATCAGTTTAGTAACAAATAACCAATATTTCAAGAGAGCAATAAATTGCTGTATCTAGGCAACTCTTCTTCTTCTTTGCGATCGCTATTTTTTTTATTATACCGTTAGATGCATTCTTATGATGAAGTCAACTGTTGTCTGGAGTTCATCTCTGGTGCCATGTAGTTTTGAATGTAGTGTTGAGTTGTAGGGCCTGCATTCCTTTCTAGGGAGGATATACAGGGGACAGTCTTGCAGGACATGTTCTGTGGTTTGATCAGCGGTGCCATAGTGGCACAGAGGGGATGGGGACAATCGTAGTCTGCGTAGGTGTTTGCTGAGTTAGTTGTGTCCTATCCTGAGTCGGAAGATGATAGTCTGTCCTTGTCTGTAGAGTGTGGGGTAGTCATCATTGGATAGTTTAGGTTCTTTTCTAATGTCCACGACAGTTCTTTTTTTTCAAAGTATGTGATTTCATTATCTATTTGTTCACATTCTGCTTTCTTTTTAGCAAGTTTGTCCGCCTTCTCGTTACCTGGCACTCCACAGTGTGATGGTATCCACTGGGCACTCCACAGTGTGATGGTACCCCCTGGAGTGTAGCTCTCTTGTTGGCAACTCGCTCAATCTCCTCCATGGAACTGAGACCGATATTTCTTGTCTCTCAGCAAAGTTCGTTTCAGGGTCTCCTTAGGTCGTCCTCTCTTTCTTGAACCCTTTGCATCCCACTTCAATGCCTGCCTTGATATTCTTTGATGATTTCTTCTCAACATGTGTCCAACATATCTCCATCTTCTCCTTATAACAGTTGTTACTAGTGGTTGAAGAGACATTTCTCCAATTTCATCACTTCTGAATTCGTTACATTTTATGTTCATTATTTTTTGGAAACCGAAATAATATTTTCATTTTGGATGTAGAGTGATTGAAATGAATAAAAAAACATGTTATGTGACTAGTCATCAAAGTTAGAAAATGATAGGTACCTTTAATACAACAGCAGCATAAAATGAATCATTCTTATTTTTTGGGGGAATGTCAAAAGCTTTTCCTAAATCAATGCCTGAGAAAAAAAATAAACAAGATGTAAACAAAAATTATTGACAACTGATCTATTCTATCTATATCCTCTAATCCTGTTTTACCTTTTGGCGTCAGGTTGAAAAAAGAGACACATTGGGCGAGCCTTCTTATGTGCTTTGTTCAAAGTGGAATTTAATGCCTCGCATATTCCATCATTTATGCGGCCATCCTATTGGTCTGTTGCCATTGTATCTGAGTGCTAGTGCTCTTTGTGGGAGACTGTTTTGTGGTAACCTTGATACGTGTCTGAACCATTTGACCTGTTGTTTCTTTATGTATTGTAGCACAGGCAAGGATCCCACTCTTCAATTAATCTATTCTATTATTACTCTATTATGTTCCATTTGACACATAAGGTTTCCATCAAAGATTTCCATTGCTGCTATTCTGTCACCTTTCTACCAATTGTTTCGATATAAGAGAAGACTGCAGTAAAAGTATCATTTTCTTGATAGGGCTTACGAGATGTTTGATTTCTTTCACAGTCGCTAATATACGGAGAATGTGCTTGCATCTGCTATGCTTTGGATTCAGCAAATTTCTCGTCATGATGCCCTTATCAACCAGCATAGAACTTCCAACTCGAACAGGGTTAAACTTATCTTGACTTTCCACCTATACAGTTCAATAGTGAACATTTGTTATTCCGTCATCTTTCTATTCTCAAATCTGATCTAGAGACACATTCAGTCTTCCAAAATTGTCCTCCCGTGGCTTACAGACAGGACATCAATATTATGGATATGTTGGTAAACAGTCGCCTTAAATCCAATGTAAGAGTCATTTTGGAACCGCTTAATGTGGCAGTTGGTGATGCTATCTATCTATCTATTCTCTATCCCTGTTTTGTCTTTCAGTGTCAGGTCGAAAAATGAGATATCTGGAGCGAGCCTCTCTATGCACCTTGTCTTTCTTTCTCTTCTGAGAATAGATAGATCCATAAAATTTATGTTCCGGCTGTAAGCCACTGGAGGACAAATTTTGGAAGACTGAATGGGTCTCTGGATTCGATTTTAGAATAGAAAGATGATGCTATACATGTACTTTTGTGATGCAAACCCATACTGTATCTTTTCCTACAGCCATTTTTTTTTATTATTGAGGATGGGTTTACATGCACATCCAGCAACATGATCTACCACATCACTTGTAAATGTTGTGACAAGGCATATATAGGCGAAACTGGCAAAATGGGAACATTCTCAATCATCCTTACAGAGGGTTCTACTGACAAATGATAGACTTGTCGATAGCTACAGCTTTAGGACAGCATCCTTGTCGACGGTCACCAGGTAATAATTCCGTCAAACTATTTGTATTTTCATTTTTTCTTAAAAATTGTTGCAAAACTGTAACAGCAGCAAGCTCACACAACAGAACATTCCAAACTTATGATTTCACCAGTCTTCGACCCACAACATTCCAGACTAACATCATTCTCTGACCCACAACATTCCAAACTCATGATTTCACCATTCTTCGACCCAAAACATTCCAAACTCATGATTTCACCATTCTTCTACCTACAACATTCCAAACTCATGATTTCACCATTCTCTGACCCACAACATTCCAAACTCATGATTTCACTATTCTTCGACCCACAACATTCCAAACTCATGATTTCACTATTCATCGACCTACAACATTCCAAACTCATGATTTCACCATTCAGTGACCCAAAACATCTAAAACTAACAATTTCACCATTCTATGACCCACAACATCACAGAATAAAAATCTCACCATTCTTTGACCACTTTATTTCCATTTTGTCCAGATCCAAGAAACATCCAATCACATCATTTGTTCCAAAAGCCTGGAGAGAACAGCAAACCAAAAAAACAGCTGAGATCAACAGATAGTCTGTGAGCTACTGTAGTATATAAACTGCAACTTACAAAAGATAAGGTTTTACGGCCGTAAGTTGATGTCATTGCATCAGGTTTTACCCCATATGACTCGGCTCTTTCTGCAGAAATGGCACACCACCTGTCGAGAGTATTGCAAAAAAGCATGAAGTCAGCAGCTCTGGCAACACCACTAGGGGTCTCTGGAAAAAAATACACTCGTGAACAGAACGATCTGGATTCAAACCCACGACCTTCGGATTGCAAGGCAAGGGCATAACCACTTAGCCACAGAGACCCGCCTGCAACTATAATTTATAAATAACTTTATGTTGAATATTTGAAAGAATGTTTAGATAAAGGTCACTTTATGACTATCGGAAGTCTGCAAGTATTGCAAGGTCTTTAATGCTGTGGTACATTTGTTTGAGTTCACTTTAAACAATGAGCATGCTCAGAAAGATTGTAACAGGCTGGGCTCGGAAACAATGGCTGAGTCACTGAGGAGGTCTAGTCTGACAAAACTTAGATGTAAGGGGAAATGAATGTTCAAATAGGCTTGCAGGTATGTCTGTTGTAAAAATTTGCGAGCAATGGACCAGGCTGATATTATATATTCCCTAAGGGAGAGACGGCTTCTAAATGATTCAAGTAATGGTGGTGAATCTACAACACTAACTAGACTACAAAAATTACAAGTAAAATGTGTAGCTAGACAAAAGCACTATATTGGTAGCCAAAGAAGAATAGTAAACCAATAAATAACCGATGTTGTTAGACGACACACGCTGAGAGACATACTGAGGAGTAGATCGGATCACGTCTGGACTTTTTTTTTTCTTTCTTTTTCTTTCGTCCGCTTTCAACTCAGACGAAGTTTCATATCTGAAACTGATTTTTGCGTGACAATCCGTTTTTCCAATTTCTTACAATGGCAGCAGAGTGCACATTGTAAATTACTTTACACTGGCAGCCGTGTGCTCAATGTACTCGTAATCAGTATTCCTCGCCATACAGGCAGATTTTCTCCGACTTCAGAGGTACTCACGTTATCGTCCTGAGTAAGACCAGGGACTCGAACAAATGCAGGACAGTAGGTTCGAACCCGAGCTATGATGCGTCTCACAGCTAGCAGGCTGAGCTACTATCAACTACTCTAGGCAGTCCCCACTTCTGGACTAATTGGTTCGATGCGCAGTGATGATGATCCGACAACTAAACTAAACAAACACTTGTTAATCACTTTTCGTGACTTGTAGATGATTTACAAAGACAATTATAATTACACTGTGCCGGTTGGGTAGACTAGAGAATTGAATGAACTGGCGCCGGAGTGGTTACCGGGGCCCAAATTGGGGTATAAAGAATAGAACCACTGTTACTTGCCACGCATGTCGTAAGATGTGACTAAGGAGGTTGGGTGTGGGGCTGGCTACCCCACACCGTAAAAAACACTAGATGGCTACACAACGGAGAGCGAAGCGAGTAAACGCTGGCTGAAACCGAACACATCGCAGAAGGATAAGCACCAGAGCTCCAAATGGTGCTGAAGATGTGACGTAAAACACACCAATGCTAAGGCTGCATAAATCAGATTTCCACATGAATAGAATTTATGGGGAGATCTTGTACATCGGTCTGGGCGGTGATCGCGAGAGAGAGAGAATGAACTGGGAAGTGAACACCCTACATTTGATAATAAAATCCTAGCTCACTGGCTCTGTACTATGCCAACCATTCTCTTCTTTGTATAAATGTTGTCTATCACCATTTTCCCTCTCATGTCATTGATTTCTTCTTCCACCTCATTTCAAAATACTTCATAGCTTACTTGGCCATAATCTGTAAACTGCTTGTCCCAGGACTTTTTGCCAGTTCCACCAAAGCCAAAACCAAACTTATCAGTTCCCAAATCAAGTTTGGCATTCTGCATAGACCAACCCAGTCGACACAAACCCTCATCTGTTACAGTACCTTCATAATAGTACTTGCCTGCAACATACATGAAGTCATTAGAAATTCATTAGAAAGATTAAAAAATAAAGTTACTACAAAATATTATCTTTTCTATTTTGTCCTTCTCTGCCGTAAGAGTCGAGGTTTAACTGATGATCGGTTTCCGAGATATGCACGCTCTGCCACTTGATATTGTGGAGTTTTAAGATGTCTGTCTGTCTGTCCGTCCATCCATTCTCTAATCCTGTTTTGCCTTTCAGCGTCAGGTCAAAAAGGAGACACCTGGAGCGAGCCTCTCTATGCAACTTGTCTTTTTTTCTCTTCTCCAATAGATGTCTGTAACTCCACTAATCCATCCTTTTCTTGGTCTGCTCTTTCCTCTTGATGATTCCATTTTCAGGTTGTATGCTCTTGCAACTGGTGTAATCACATTCATTCTCATCAAATGGCCAAACTATTTGAGTCCCTGTTTTTCAATGAATCTAACGTGTGGTTCCGACTCTTTTAATTTCCTCATTTCTTATATGGTCTCTTCTTGTTTTATTTACCGCTTTCCTCAAGCATCTCATTTCACAGGTGGTAATTTTCTTACCTTGTTCTTTTGTTAGTGTCCATGTTTAGCACTAGTACAATAGTATTGGACAGAAAATTATCATCATCTTTAAAATAACATCGGGGACCCTCGTCGGTGCTAGAGAGTTTGTGCAATGCTACAGAAATCTTCTTGTGTAAGAAAGAGATCGAAGTATACATGGCTACTCACAGAAGTGCAATGATGATAGTTCTATCAACCAATCAATCGATTCATGAAGTATTTATTAGATACTTAGTCTGGGAGACATGATGACATATTTTAATGAATAGCAACATCTGTTATGGTTAGGTCTGTGTTAGCCTGAATGCCAAAGACTGTATATGTGTTAGAGTGGCTACAGGAGCCCAAAATAAGGGGTGAAAAGAATAGAACCACTGTTACCAGCCACACATGTTGTAAGAGGCAACTAAGGAGGTTGGGCGTGGGGCTAGTTACCCTCATCATCAAGGTGCGTATCCTTTATAGGACGTTGCTCTCTTTACAGCGCATCTGAAATTCACTGTCTCTAGCCAGTTCACCCACTTCGTCGATGGTCATATTCAGTTTCTTTAATATCTTGTATCCATCTTCTTCTTGGTCTGTCTCTGCGTCCTGGGACCCTGCCCTCTAGTATTGTTCTCTCCATGCCATCGTGACGCTTGATGTGACCAAAGTATATAATTTTTCTGTATAGTATGTTGTTTATCAGCCAATTCTCTTTAACATTTAGTTATTTCTGGACATCAGTGTTCTTTCTTTTTCTGTCCATGGTATTCATAGGATCTTTCTGTAGCATTTAGTTTGTAGCAGTTACCATACCCAGTAAAAAAACAATATATAGCTACAGAAATCACAACCAGGGAAATTCATTGCTCGCCACCTGAGGCAGAAGAAGGACCCCTGCAAAGAAAGTGCAAGAAAATGGGGAAAGAGGGGAGAGATACGGAAAAGATGGCCCTGGATAGAAGGGCCTGGAAAACCTTGGTTCCTGACCTATGCTTCCCTAGGGGTGAAGAAGAAAAAGAAGCATTATACAACACAAACAGTTTAAACATTTGAACAATATATGATTAGAAATATGTAACAAACCTTTGCCATGCACAGATTTATTACTCCTAGTTCCATGCCAGTCTGTCTGGTGCCTAGCCTGACACAGAAGACCATCAGGATCAATGGCTGAAATAAGAAGAAATCAAGAAAGTGTTCATATTATTACTGATGAGATAAGAATGATATTAGATCTGATGAGATAAGAATGATATTAGATCTGATGAGATAAGAATGATATTAGATCTGATGAGATTAACTATTCCCCAAGAGCAGTCCACTTTGTTCAATATCTCCATTCAATTTTACTTCTTATTTCTTATTTTCACTAATCCTGTTTTACCTCACATCGTTAGGATAAGAAGAGATTTCTAGAACAGACATTTGTGTGCGCTTCAAAAACAGTATTTTTCACATTCCCTCCGTTATCACTGAGGTCATTTTTGGGTGGGCGGCCTTTTACTTTGTATCCACTGTATCAGAGTAACATTGCTCTTTGAAAAACACTGTCTGTTGGTAATCTGCTTAGGTGTCCGAACCATTTAATTTGTTATTACTTAATGAAGTTGAGTACTGATGTTGTAACCACTTTTTGCCTGATTTCATTTCTAAACCGATTTTTTCTTGATATTCCAAGTACTCTGCATAGACACTTCATCTCTGTCATGACTAGTTTTCTTCTATTGTAAAAAAAACTACTACATAAACTAATTTTTTATTTAAAACTTGTTTTCATACCATGGGGCATAGTGTGGAAAACAGTGTTAGGACCTTTTATCTTTGAGCAACAGCGTACGATTGATGATGTGGTTAATATCACGCAGGTTGTCTTTACTTTCCAATGTTTCTCTGGTACCCATTTGAGGCCAGACTGACCTGAGATAAAAAATCCCAATCCCACTGTGAAATTTGATCTGTGGCCAAACATCTACAAGCGGGGTACTAATCACTACGCTATTGTGGTTCTTCAATTCATTGTGTAACTCTAATATGTCAATGTCTCCATTCATTTTGTGACTCCAATATATTAATTATTTCCATTCATTTTGTGACACCGATACACACTTCTTCTTCGAATGTTCCATATCAACCAATTGTTAAACCACTCTTTGTGATTTGTTTGTGATCTGAGCGATTGTACATTGTGTCAGTTATGTTCCTACAAGTAGGCAAGCACACCTATTTCTGAGACACTTTTTATTTACTAGGGTAGCTTCCTAGACCCCTACCTCAGTCGCCTCTTAATACATGCCTTGTAGGTCGCAGTGTTACTATTCTTGGCTTCCATTGTGAGCCCCGGCAACCCACAGGCGACCAATACATTAACTATTTCCATTCATTTTGTGACACCAATATTAAAACTAAATTACAAGTTTTCAATTCAAATGTTGTATCAATCCTAACATATGCCAGTGAGAGTTGGAAAATGACTAAAGATATAGAAAGCAAGTTGAATGCATTTGAAAATAGATGTCTGCGAAAAATAATGAATATAAAATGGAACGAATTCAGGAGAAGTGATGAAATCAGAGACATGTCTGCTCAACCACTAGTGACAACTGTTATAAGAAAGATAAGATGGAGATATGTTGGGCACACCTTGAGGAGAAATGATCAACAAATATCAAAGCAGGCATTGAAGTGGGATGCAAAGGGTTCAAGAAAGAGAGGTCGACCTAAGGAGACCCTGAAGCGAACTTTGCTGAGAGAGGCAGGAAATATCGGTCTCAGTTCCATGGAGTAGATTGAGCGAGTTGCCCAGGATAGAGCGGTATGGAGAAATTACTTGCAGGCCCTATGTAACGTATAACGGCACGAGAGGAATTATTATTATTATTATTATTAATAAATCAAATCCCCATTTATAGTGTCTGTCAGTTCAATAAATCTATGTCTGATGTACACAGACAACTCTTCTTCTTCTTCTGCATTCGGCCGCTGTGAATTCAGGCGTTAGTCATGATGTTTGGTATGGTGCTTCTGACTGATTTTTGCGTGAAGGCCTGCTCTACCATTTGACTGGTGTCCCCTGCCATGCAGGTAGGCCTTCGCTGACTTCAGAGGTACGGAACACAGACAACTAATAGGAAAGCTACAAAAATATACTTAACAATGAAAGTCATAAACTTACCCATTGCATCTCCTCTATCGTGCACATTCATACGCCAATGAGGACTTTTAGCTGAACCTGAAGACATAACAGACATACGTGACATGAGACAGGCATCCATTTTTGCCAAGAAAATACAACACTACAAGATGGTGACCATCTTCTCATTCTTTTGTCTAGTCCTGTTATTCACTACCTGTTATCTCTGAGATCCACCTTTTTCGTGAACAGCCTTATACTTTGTATCCTCTGTATCAGAGTAGCATTGCTCTTTGAGGCGCACTATCTGTTGGTAATCTGCTTATGTAGCCGAACCATTTAATTTGTTGTTGCTTGATAAGTTCAGTACTGATGTTGTATCCATTTTCTTCCTGATGATGTCATTCATAAACTGGTCTTTTCTTAATACTCCCAGCATTCTGTCTCAATGTAGGGGAGATAGAGTTTCTAGTCCTATCAGAGAGGGACAATAAAACTAAGTCCAGCATTCGAGTTAAGAAGGTAGAAGAATCATTAGTAGTTCAAAATTAATAAGAGTAGTCTGCACAGCTGCTGCCTGGGAAAAACTCTCTTAGAAGATTATAATAAATTCCTAAAACAAAATGTTCAGCATCTTCAAGATTACATTTAGGCCTTGCTATGGAGTTGGGGCTACTGTAGTTACCATCTTCCCATGTAATAAAAAGATGGTAGCACACATGGTATTCACCGTGAAGTGCAATGATGATTGTCCTGATGGGAGCACACATGGTATTCACCGTAAAGTGCAATGATGATTGTCCTGATGGGAGCACACATGGTATTCACCGTGAAGTGCAATGATGATTGTCCTGATGGGAGCACACATGGTATTCACCGTGAAGTGCAATGATGATGGTCCTATCTAGCAATCAATCCATGAATCATATACAAATAGACGAACCATTTAAATTCTGTCTTTTCTCAAATCATGTTTTGCCTCACAGCGTCAGGATAACAAGAGATTTCTAGAACAGGCTTTTCTGTGCGCTTCATAAACAGTGTTTTTCGCCGCCTGTTGTATCTGAGATCCACCTTTTGCGTGGATGACCATTTTAATATTGTGAGTAAAACAATTGAGACATATCTACAGAAAAATATATTTTCTTTACCTCCACTTGCTGCCTTTTTGCCAGCTCCCTTGCCTTCTTGTAGGTCCTTCATTGACTCATAAACAATTTGAAGTATTGGCAAACAAAATGCCTGGCAATAAACAAATATATGTGAATTAATAATACCAGTCAACATTTGAGTATCAAAATATTAACACAAATGCAATCCTATTTACTATTAAACTATAACACTCTAGAAATTATAAATATTTAATATAAATAATAAGAATTGCTGACATTATAAATTCCCTAAGGGAGAGAGGACGTGTACATGATTCACGTAATAGTGGTGAATCTACAACACTAGCCAGACTGCAAAAATTCCAAGTCAAATGTGGTGTAGCTAGACAAGAGCACTATACTGGTAGCCAAAGAAGAATAGTAAACCAACAAAGAACTGGGTCGTAGTCTCCACACGCTGGGAGACATACTGAGGGGAGATCGGCGCACTTATGGACTAATTGGTTCGACGAGCAGTGATGATGTGACAACTAAACTAAACTCAAGAAAATAAATATCACTAAATGTGAAGGACTATAAAACTGTTGGTAGACCATACAATAGTTGTATACCACAACAAGTGTTGTTCTGTGAACTTTCTGATGGGAAGAGGCACCAATGCAAACCACTGCTCAGATATAAGGATGACCAGAAGGCCCCAATGAAGAACTTTTCTATCGGTCCCAACAAATGGGAAAAACTAGCTGAATACTAAGTTATGTCGCCCGAATGGTTACGGTTACCGGGGCCCAAATTTGGGATATAAATAGAACCACTGTTACCTGCCACACATGTCGTAAGAGGAGACTAAGGAGGTTTGGCTGAAATCGGATACATATGTCCTAAACGTGTAGAAGTCTATGCGTTTAGGGGCCTACTAAACCAATGTGCAACGTATACACGTTCTTGGCAAAGATCAAACATATCATAAAGAGTGATTAAAATTGGTCATAAAGAATGAACGCAAAAAGAAGAAAAAGTTATGTGGAGCAGATCACTACGCAAAGGTGCAGAATCTTTTGAAAAGTGACTTAGTGATGAGCTGAAAGACAAGAGAGAAAAGTGAAAACTCAAAAGTTGTCACAGTTAAACAAATGCCAATTGACCGTCTGTAAAGATGAAAAAAGGACCTATATCTGTTAGATTCTATGAAATAAATATCACTAAATGTGATTGACTAAAAAACTGTTACAATGGACAAAATAAAGATCACTTAACATATATATTAGTATGTCCTTGCCGCCACCACCACAGAGAGCATAGGCTTTTAATTACACCTTCTTTGGTGGAGTTAACGAAGATAGTAGAATTATAGTTCTTCAGCTATTCCTGTTCTGGGTAGTCCTCCTCTCCACGCCTACCACAGGCCCATTTGTCTTATATCTTTGTCAAGTTCCCCTTTCCATGTGTTCTTTGGTCTGCATCCCTTCCATTTACCTTGTGGATTCCAGTTCAGTGCATGTCTCGCAATGTTATTGGGTTGTTTTCTAACTGTGTGTCCCCTCCATATCTTTGCTTGGAGTTCTATATCCTAACTCTTCATTACTATCTACCTTTGGTCAATGTACGCGTAAGATCTTTCTCTATGAATAAATAACTATTTTGTTGGTAATTTGTTTCGTAGTCCATGTTTGTGATGTATATATGCGCACAATTCTGGTTACTGGTTACTAAATGGACGCCACAGCACTCCGGGCAGACCCATAGGTGCTCAGTCTCCACTAACAGATATCGAAAGGTATCTATACTGATGGTTCCTGTAGCTCACTGGTTAAACACACTCCTCTCTCTGCCCCTCAAACATCCAGCTCTACTTATACAACATGTAATTCCAAACTCCTTAAATCGCTAGATTGATTCAACATCAATTTTAGTGCCCACATCCAATAGTGTGGGCGTCTGTGGTTTAGAGGTAGTGAGCTCGATCACAACCCAAGTGTACCTAGTTTGAACCCCCCGGCAGGCAGTTTGAAAGCACATTTTTCGCCGTGGATTTTTACGAACTGTAAAAATAGACCTCACCGTTCAGAAAGCAATGGTAAACTACTGAACATATAAGTGGTGTCTAGAAAATCGACACCTTGTTTACTGTGGTTGATAGCAATGTTCTGTATAGGATATGTCATGATTTTCATTTCATCCAACAGTAGGTTGCCAAGAGACCATCTCCTTATTCATCCTAACTCTCCAACTTGTTTGACTAAAATACTGCTAAAGTCTAAAGGCTACTTTAGCAGTTTTTTTAGTTAAACAAGTTGGGAGTTAGGATGCATAAGGTAGACATTCTTCTGTCTCTTGACGACCTACTGTTGGATGAAATGAAATGTATGAAAAACAGCTACACTCGCTCAATCAAGGTCTCTCAATGTGAGTGACTACTTAACTCTCTCAGACAACACCAATCAATATAAATGATTCAAATAACAGGCATAGTCTACTATAACGCACTTACTCTCCATTAATTTATAACAGAATCATATTATTAGAAAACATGTAATGTTGTCTTACCCCAGTTTTTCCACTGCCAGTCTCAGCAGCCTAGAAAAATAGAAATGAATGTTAATCACATGATGACCTAACTGAATCTTGTAAAAAAAAACTACAATTATCAATATATGGGAAGACTGCAGTAAAACTATGTAGCAATGGTGAAACACAAAAAAACAAAGTACTGTAGTTTTACAAAGCACAAAAATAATATACAGCAATTTTTCAATCAAAAGGTCTTTATCAAGCAAAGGATACAACAGAAGTGAAGAAATTCAGACCTATACTAAAGAAGTGAACATCTGTAGCTTAAGCGGGAGTGAGCTTGATCACAACCCAAGCATACCTAGTTCAAACTCAGCAGTGGGCTAGTTTGGAAGCAAATTAATTCCCTTAAATTTTTATGTACTGTAAAAGTAGACATTACCGTTCAGAAAGCAATGGTAAACTACTGATCATATAAGTGGTACCTAGAAAACTGACGACTTGTTTACTGTTGTTGATGGCTACGTCCTGTAAAACGGAAATGCCATGATTTTCATACTGAGACATAACATTTATAGTCAGACAATACATCACTTAAGATTTTTAGGGCTTTTAGGGTTCAAAGAAAAGGTCATTCTTGATATATTCTTGGCAAAAGCTGTTTATATATCACAATAAGAATGATCAAAATGGCAGAAAAGAACGATCGGGGAGAGATATATTCCATTCAGGTTTTCTCAAGGTTGTTCTATCCAGCGCCAGTATCCTTTTTTCACCTCTTGGTTCATGTGATCAATCTCGTTCTCTCCATAAGCTCCTCATTCGTAAACCTATCATAGCATCTCACTCCCTCTAGCGACCGAGTGGTTCCGGGCCCAAATTTGGGGTGTGAAGAATAGAACCACTGTTACCTGCCACGCATGTCGTAAGAGGCGACTAAGGGGTTTGGCTGAAATCGGATGCACATGTCCTAAACCTGTAGAAGTCTATGCGTTTAGGGGCCTACCAAACCAATGTGCAACGTATATACGTTCTTGGCAAAGATCAAACATATCACAAAGAGTGATTAAAATTGGTCGTAAAGAACGAACGCAAAGAAAGAGAAGACTCTCTATTCTGCACAGACACCAGCTAATGAATACTGCGAATATACATACAGTGCTTAATATTTTGGTACAGTAAATTCCCTAGCTACCCAGTTGAAAATGGGTATGCAGATTTATGAGTCAAAGGGAAAATTCAGAATTATTATTGGAGTTAATCTGTTAATGCTCGACTGCTGACATTTTCAAGCAAACAAAAGGGACAAAGCACCTATATGAGAGTCATGAGTGTAATGACAGTAAATGCAACTAGCTGCCCAGTAACACTGGGTTCAAAATTTGGACCTGATATCAAAACAGTGTAATCTTGCTAACTTTTCTGCATATTCTCAACTCTGATATTTTCTATGATCCCTCAGAAGTTACAGAAAACTAGTGAGTAAACTCAACATCATTACCATGAGTACATCACCTCCACCCAGAATCATGGGTATGGCTTCAGCTTGCACATCAGTGGGCAAACTGTAACAGAAATAATTGTTTTATAATTATCACATTTGTATCATTGTTAGGAGTCTAGGTGTTTTAGTTGTTAAGAGTCTAGACATTTTAGCAAGATCTGCACATGACATGTTTTACTGATTTCACCAAAAACTGCACTTCTGGTATAATTATTAATGGTACGTAAAGTCGAATCAGGAATGGTGAGACGAAACTGGGTGGATGTACTGGTACAGACAGTGATCAGAGACATCAACTTCATTTTTGTCCTTGGGCATGCAGGAGTGAGTGGTAATGAACGAGCTGATAGATTGGCTGGCATTGCTACAATATCAGAGGGAGCTGCCATGGACCGAAATGACATTCTTAATGCATTTAGAGAGTCTTTCCAAACAGAGCAGTTTCAGGGTTGTGAATCCCACTCGCTGACAAGATTGAGAGAGATTGGTGCAGCCTGAAAAGAATGACATACCAAATATGCAAAAAGACTGATTAATCACTATCGAACTGGCTTGTTGAGCCGCTGCTGGATTTGTTGAGGTGGAGATCGGAGCACTTATGGACGTGTACGGAGTGCTATGATGATAGTCCTCATATAACTGATAACTCACCTTGCAACTCATATAATATTAACCTTGCTACCGAAACAACAATTCACCTTGCTAGTGATACAACAATTCACCTTGCTAGTGATACAACAATTCACCTTGCTAGTGATACAACAATTCACCTTGCTAGTGATACAACAATTCACCTTGCTAGTGATACAACAATTCACCTTGCTAGTGATACAACAATTCACCTTGCTAGTCTTCTTCTTCGACCGCTTCATATCGACCACTTGTTAACTACTCCTTGTGATTTGTATGTGATCCAAGCCAAAGAGCGATTGTATATTGTGCCAGTTATGCGCCTACAAGTAGGCCAGAACATCCGATTTCTGTGACGCTACTTATTTACTAGGGTAGCTTCCCTAGGACCCTATATCGGTCGCCTCCTACGACATGCCTTGTAGGTCGCAGTGTTATTATTCTTTGCTTGCGCGAGAGCCCGGCAATGCATGGAAGACCTTGCTAGTGATACAACAATATACCTCACTACTGATACAACAATTCACTTCGCTACTGATCTTGCTACCGATACAACAACTCACCTATCTACTGGTACAACATCTTCTTCTTCACCCTTCGTCCCTAGGGAAGCATAGGTACGCAACCAAGGCCTTCCAAGCCCATCTATCTAAGGCCATCCTTTCCAGATCTCTCCCCATTTTCTTGCACTCTGTCTCCAACTCCCATCTCCAGGTGTTCCTGGGTCTTCCCCTACCTCTGTTGCACTGGAGGTTCCATCGGAGAGCCTGTCTTGTGATGCTGTTAGGGGTTTCCTCAGTATGTATCCTATCTGGTACAACATCCCCATTGCTAATGATACAACCATTCACCTTGATACCAATACACTACATTGATTGATTGATAGGACCATCATCATTGCACTTCGGTGAGTAACCATGTGTGTTCTGATTTATTTCTTACACATGAAGATCTCAGCTGCAGTGCACGAACTCATGCACAGGCGAGGGTCCACGATGTAATTTTGAAGATGGTGAAGATATTTTTGTAAGAATTTTATTTTCAATCTTTTCTAATGAATTTTACTCGGGCAGTGGCTTTCCAGCCTGCTCTTCTTGATTTTGAGCTGCCAAGGGTTCTTTTACATGCTCAAATTGAGCACGGAACCTACATTTTATAGTCTGTCTCCGATAGGACTAGGAATTTGATCTCACCTACACTGAGATCAGGGGTCTCTGGAAAAATATCCAGATGGTTCTACGAGGAGCAAACCTGGTACCTTTGACATGAGAGATGAGCACCTAACCTCTACGCCACAGAGATCCCTCGCCTCAGTAGTGCGTCAGTCTCATAATCACACTACATTCACACTCAAGAACAATGTTGTATAAAAGTAAAAAGAGCTAACCTCCAATCCATTTCTTCTACAGCCCTGGCAATCTCAGGCATCACACCCATTTCTGGAATATAAGGAAATGATAATACAGTGTACATAGTCAATGAAGTACTGTAGTTTTACAAATTACAAAAACAATACACAGCAACATTTTGACCAAAAGGTCTTTATCTAGCGATACAAAAGAAGTGACAAAATTCACTTCTTACATGGCAAACTACATATAGAAAAAGACAATAAATTCCTAACAGCCCTAAAATGAAAATCGTCACTTCTTTTGTATCCTTTGCTTGATAAAGGCCTTTTGGTTGAAACGTTGATGTGTATTGTTATTGTAAAACTACAGAACTTTGTTTTTACGTGTTTCACAACTGCTACAGTTTTACTGCAGTCTTCCCTTATATCGATATATGTACATAGTAAATGATGATACTATGTATTGCTAGGGCTCTCAAAGGGAGCAAAGAATATTAACACTGCGACCTACAAGGTATGTCATAAGAGACGACTGAGGTAGGGGAGTAGGAAGCTACCCTAGTAAATAAAAGCGTAGCAGAAACCGAATGTGCTGGCCTACTTGTAGGCGCATAACTGGCATAACATGCAATCGCTCTTAGGCTCCGATTACACACAAATCCCAAAGAGTGGTTTAACAAGTGATCGATATGGAGCGTTCGAAGAGGAATGATGATACTAATGTTCTATTTCATTGATTGGACTATCATCATTGCGCTCGGTGAGTAACCATATGCGCTACGATCTCTTTCTTACACAGGAAGTTCTCAGCGGAAGTGCATAGCACCAGTGAGGGTCCCCAATGTAATGTAGAAGATGGTGAAAATATCTTGTAGGAATTTCATTTTTTAATCTTTATATTGAATTTTACTCAGGCAGTGGCTTTGCAGCCTGCTCTTCTCGATTTTGAACTGCCAAAGGTTCTTTTACATGCTCAAATTGAACACGGGACCTACATTTTATCGTCCATCTCCAATAGAACTAGGAGCTCGATCTCACCTATACTAAGATCAGGGAGCTCTGGGATATTATCCAGATGGCTCTATGAGGGAGCGAGCCGAGTACCTTTGGCATGAGAGGTGAGCACTGAACATCTACGCCACCGAGACCCTCTTTCGTTGATGATGCTGCCTTAGTCACATACAGTGAGGCAACATAGCATTGGTTATTGGTTACTAAACTGACGTCATTGCACTCGGGCAGACCCATAGGTGTTCAGTCTCCCCAACAGATATCGAAGAGTATGCATACTGATGGTTCCTGTGGCTCGCTGATTAAACACACCTCTGACTCTGCCTCTCAGGCATCCAGTTCGACTTGAACAACGGGTAACTCCAAACTGCTTAAATCTCAGGATCGATTCAACATCGATTTTAGTGTCCTCATCCAATAGAGAGTCGCGAAGAGACCGAAGAATATCCCCTTATCCATCTTCAACTCCCCAACAATCGATGCTGTTAATGCAAGCCTGTCCGCTCTCTCATTACCATAAACACCTGCATGCCCAGGACAGTATATCCACGTAAGCCGCTGAAGGTTAGAAACTTCTATAGACGACATCCACTCATACCGAAACCTGCCCTTCTGGATCTTGTGAAGCATCGACTGAGAGTCAGAGACAACAACTGCCCCAGTAAATGAAGTCCCAGAAATCCAATGGAGGGCAGCAGTAAGGGCCTCAACCTCCATCCTCATACTAGAAGTAGTTGTCCTGTATGCCCCACTTCACTCTGCAACAACCCTACCATGCGCATAAGCCAAGAAACCCCAGCCGGATTTCTCACCACGTTGAACCGACCTATCAGTATATACAACAACATCATCATCCCTTGCATTATCTTCTATCAGTTGCTTAACTGCGAGATCAGCCTTCATGTTGCCCCAATCTCTACATTCTCTTCCAAGAGTAATGATAACGTTGAGATAGTTCATCATGCCACCATCTGTTGGGATCCATTCTTTCCCTTTTGGTAGGGTCGCAACCGTAGTCACCTGGCCAATTGTTCTCTCAGTCTGGGCCATCCACGACATGCCACGCTTGATTCTCGTGCCCTTAACATCATTAGTGTTCTTGTGTAGTGGATGTCTCTTATCCGAAGTAACCCGCATATAAGCCTTGGTTTGGGCGATTGCATGACGGGAGCGTAGTGACAGAAGGCCAAGCATATATCTCATCTTCACAATGGGGTATCTCTAGTGCAGCCCAGAACTATACGCATACCTTCATTCAGAACCCGTTGAAGTCGTTCACATTGTGATCTTGATATCGTAAGAATTCCGAGTCCGTAATCTACCGTAATTTGCAACATAGCAAATCCTAATCAATAATTTGACCAGTCTATGCGACCTATTTTCACTGATAAGTGTCACCAAAACAGTGGTTTTATGTCAGAGAAATAATACATCAACAAATATTACTTTAAATGGTAACTATCTAACACCAGTTAAAAAATGCTGCTATCTTGGGTCCATTGTCACTGTCAGCCTTTCTCTTGATGAAGAAATCAAAGCACGAATAGGTGGTGCGGCTACTTCATTCGGCATGCTATCATATCGAACGTGGGACGCACAAAATTAACATTGCATATAAAGATTCAAATATATCGTGCTTGTGTAATTAACTCTTCCCTATATGGCTCAGAAACATGGACAGCCTACTCAAGGCACAAAAGGAGACTTTATATCTTTCACCTTCGATGAAAGATTATGAACATGTGATACAACAAGAGAACCAACTCTGAAGTTCTGCAACATGCA
Source organism: Arion vulgaris (assembly GCA_020796225.1). NCBI lineage: Eukaryota > Metazoa > Mollusca > Gastropoda > Stylommatophora > Arionidae > Arion > Arion vulgaris. The sequence goes on from CM036755.1 coordinate 22,937,462, forward strand.
AACTTGCCTGCCATCACAGGCATGCTCAGCAGTAGAAGACTAAGATGGCTAGGGCATCTGATAATAAATGACAATTGTTGAATACCAAAACAAATGTTTTGTGAACTTTCGGAAGGGAAGAAGCACCAAGGCAGACTACTGCTCAGATATAAGGATGTCTGTAAGGCCTCAATGAAGAACTTTTCTATCGGTCCCAGCAAATGGGAAAAACTAGCTCACAGAGTTGTGTGAAAAGCGACATTGCAACTCGGAAGTTGTCACAGTAAAACACTTGTCAGCTGACTGTTTGTAAAGACGAAAAAAAGGCATAATAATACTTCTATCCTGTTTTAGTTCCAAACTTCCACTTAAGGCATGAGTTATTTACAAACAGTATTAAGGATACATGTGATTTTAAAATATTTTTATTTTGAAGATCTTAACCCATTCGCTCCATAACTTTTTTTTTACTCCCGGATGCTTTTATTTTGTAATGTGCTCTGAATTAGCCAGCATAATGGCTTTGCGCCATCTTAAAAAACAAAGCGAGCCAGTATATCGGCTCAGAGGGTCGAATGGGTTAATCTTAGATACCATACCCTGAATGCCATGATCATACAAATCATGAATTTTTGCATGATGCAGTCATGGTAATTGTAATCAATTCAATATCATATAGGGTTAAATTTGTATCTCGTCTTTTATACATTCCCTATCATATCGTTCAGAAAGCAATGGCAAACTACTAAACATATAGGTGGTGCCTAGAAAATCGAGGACTTGTTTACTGTTGTTGATGGCTATGTCCAAGTGTAAAGGATATGCCCCAATTTTCCATAATATCATTCAAAATGTAATCAGTAATGTATAAATTGAGCGAGTTGCCCAGGATAGAGCAGTATGGAGAAATTACTTGCAGGCCCTATGTAAAGTATAACAATAACGGTATGAGAGGAATTGATATTATTATTAATGTATAAATTTGCTGTTCGTAAACGTAAGTAGTGTTGGTAAAACGTTGTCCGTTTAACTTAGTAGTCTTAGTTTACTTTAAGTTAAGTCAAATAAGTAAACGTTGTGTGGTCTCGGAGATTTCTTCTACCGTCCAAATCTATGAATTTAATATGCATCTTCCACAATATTTGAATATATCCATTCATTCAAGTATTATAATATTATTATGAATTATCATATTAATTATGTTTGTTGTCAGTCTGAGTCAATTGAATATAAAATATTATATTATTGTTTATAAATATAGATAATCATTCATTTCACCAATAATCAATGTGAATCTCTGAATCAGGATATATCAAATGTATAATAATTATTAATAATGAATGTGATGTCAATATTATTATTATATTGAATATTTTTTTCGGAATCACAATTGAATTAAAATTACATTCATTTTATTTTGCGTGGTTGGTTTAAATTAATAATTTATTTTAACAATTAAATGTCAATATCGCATTATTTTGTTGCTAGTTTATAAGCAACATTTCAAAATACAGAAAATACTTTCTTTAAACGTGTAATTTTATCTTGTATGTAATTTCTGAGACTGTGTACCTTCAAATGCTGTCATTTTGATAACTTTTATTTTAACGTCTGCTAACTTTCACTTTTGAAAACAGCAAACACGCCGGAACAACACAACGAGTAGAGATAGAGATATGTAGCCGTATTATCGTATAACATTTTATTTTTTTGCAGCATTAAAATAAGAACTGTAGTAATGCTTATCAACATTTTAGTATCAGTTGCTTACATAATATTTAGTAGTACGGTGCAGTAGTAAGAATATTAATGTTGGAGTTCGAAACTACAAGGGCATGATATCGGGTTTCATGTTTTATGGTCGTTTCGATTTGCTGATTTGCGTACATCGCATTGTCTATTTGCTGCTATCACCTGTTTAATTTTCACCTCTTTTTTATTTTCAGTCCCATTTATCCCTATAGTTATCTCCTAGTATTTTGCTTTGCATCCTTAGTTAGAATTATGTTTTAGTTAATTAAGTTGTTTGTGTACATGTTTGTTCTTGATAAAGGTCTAAGCATCGAAACGTCGAGTATTGTTTATTTTAATATTTTATAATTAATTTTTCACTATCTTATGTAATACTCGTATGTAACGCTCGCGTAGGGAGTGCGGCTACTACATTCGGCATACTATCAAAGCGAGCGTGGGACAACACAAAACTGACATTGCAGACGAAGATCCAAATATATCGAGCCTATGTAATTAGTTCTTTACTATATGGCTCAGAAACATGGACAGCCTACTCAAGACACGAGAGGAGACTTAACATCTTTCACCTTCGATGTCTCCGCAAGATTATGAACATCAGGTGGTACGACAAGATAGCCAACTCTGAAGTACTGCAACGTGCAAAACTGTCTTCCATCATGGGCATGATCAGCAGTAGACGACTAAGATGGTTGGGACATGTGAGAAGAATGGAAACTTGCCGCATACCAAAACAAATGTTGTTCTGTGAACTTTCGGAGGAAGAGGCACCAGGGCAGACCACTGCTCAGATATAAAGATGTCTGCAAAGCCTCAATGAAAAATTTTTCTATAGATCCCAGCACATGGGAGGACTAGCTGATGACAGAGTTGTGTGGAAAACCAAATTACGAAAGGACGCAGAGTCTTTTGAGAAGAGACTTATATACGAGCTGAACGACAAGAGAGAAAAGCGAAAACTCAGAAGTTGTCACAGTAAAACACTTGCCAATTGACCGTCTGTAAAGACGAAAAAGGCCATATATATATGTAATACTGCCGATACCTGTCTTTGTTCAATCGCCTATTTGCTGAGTATTACCACAGCTACCCAAACGATTTTCTCCCGATCTGATCTGATCTAATCACCTCCGATTTGATGATTTTCGTACATCGCATCTTTATTGCCATTATTGTTGTATTTTGTATGACTACAGTAATTTGTTATTACGTGTTTCACTGGTTTCATGTTTAAGAGTTTCCGAGGGGACCTTCTAAAAAATGTGGTCTTTTAGCTAAGCTGAAAAGTATAGTCCCCATCACATTATCTAGGAAGATGAGCTTTCCAAATCCAAAAAAATTACTAGCAAAATAACAGACTCAAAGTTCTGAGCAGCTTTCTTCGAAAGAATCTTTCTTAGAATGAGGCACTTTTACTTTTTTTTCGAACAACTCGCTTCGAAAGAAGGCACTCAAATTTCAATCACCTTGTTCCGTTGTTAAAACACTGCCGCAGAAAACACTTCCCTACAAGAAAAAAATCTTGCCTATTTCTTTCTTTCTTTCTTGTTCTTTCTTTCTTTTCTCCGATCCTGTTTTGCCTCACAGCGTCAGGTCAAGAAGAGATTTCTAAAACGGGTCTTTGTGTGCGCTTCGTAGATAGTGTTTTTATTCGCCTCTGTTATCTCTGAGGTCCATCTTCTGCGTGGTCTGTCTTTTGCTTTGTATCCATTGTATCGGAGCAACAATGCTCTTTGAGGTGCACTGTCTGTTGGTAATCTGCTTGTGTGACCGAACCATTTAATTTGTTGTTTCTTGATGAAGTTTAATACTTATGTTGTACCCACATTTCTCCTGGTGTCTTCATTTCTCAACCGGTCTCTTCTTGTTACACACAGCATTCTGCGTAAACACTTCATCTCTGTCGTGACTAGTTTTCTTCTATCATTTGTTATCAGTGTCCAGGTTTGGCACTGGCAGCTTAATGTTGGGAGAAAGATTGTGTCGAACATTGCCCTATTCTGTGTTACCAGTTTCAAACATGGACAATGAGCAAAGCTCAGCCGCAAAAAATAACTACATGGGAAATGCAATGTCTACGAAAAATTACCAACAACACCAGAATAGACAAAGCCACCAACATCAGCATAAGAAAGAACGTTGGGACAGAACCTTGCATGAATTACATTGAGAAACAAAGAATGAAGTGGTTTGGTCACTTAATAAGAATGCATCCAAACTCCACAGTAAACAGTGTCTTCTAGAACAGAGCATCAGGAAAGAAGGCAAGAGAAAGACCACGAAAAAGATGCTTGATAGCATAGCAGAATCCTGCCAAAAGTAAAAATAACTCACACAAGCCACTAAAGAAGCACAAAACAAAAACAGAAAACGACAATCCTGGGTAACAGCCATGTAGCAGTGTGACGATACAAGAAGAATAGATTTGTGTAGTAACAGCTATCGTTCACCCCATTCTCAAATGTGTAGACTTGTTTGAACTAGCACACACCCAATTCTCAAATGTGTTTTGTTGTAAGAATTAACCCACACCCCATTCCCAAATGTGTTTTAGAACTTACCCACACCCCATTCTCAAATGTGTTTTAGAACTTACCCACACCCCATTCTCAAATGTGTTTTAGAACTTACCCACACCCCATTCTCAAATGTGTTTTAGAACTTACCCACACCCCATTCTCAAATGTGTTTTAGAACTTACCCACACCCCATTCTCAAATGTGTTTTAGAACTTACCCACACCCCATTCTCAAATGTGTTTTAGAACTTACCCACACCCCATTCTCAAATGTGTTTTAGAACTTACCCACACCCCATTCTCAAATGTGTTTTAGAACTTACCCACACCCCATTCTCAAATGTGTTTTAGAACTTACCCACACCCCATTCTCAAATGTGTTTTAGAACTTACCCACACCCCATTCTCAAATGTGTTTTAGAACTTACCCACACCCCATTCTCAAATGTGTTTTAGAACTTACCCACACCCCATTCTCAAATGTGTTTTAGAACTTACCCACACCCCATTCTCAAATGTGTTTTAGAACTTACCCACACCTCATTCTCAAATGTGTTTTAGAACTTACCCACACCTCATTCTCAAATGTGTTTTAGAACTTACCCACACCTCATTCTCAAATGTGTTTTAGAACTTACCCACACCCCATTCTCAACTGTGAATAAATATTGTCACAGAGAGCATACAATTGTACAGATGGGGGTTACTGATATAAGTTGAAGTGCTACATCTACTGAGTAATTTCTGTAGCATGATGTCAGTATATATATATATATCCTATATTAATGTATGGCTCGGAAACATGGACAATGAACAATCAGTTAGAAGACAGAATTGATGCATTTGAGATGTGGATATATAGAAGAATAAGCAGAGTTTCATGGACAGAAAAACAGAAAAATAAACAAGTTTTAGGAAAACTAGGCATGAAGAAACAATTATTAAGAGAAATAAAATTCAGACAAGTAAAGTATTTTGGGCACATAAAAGGCATGACACCATGATAAAACATTTACTAGAGGGGAAGTTGAGGGAGGAAGAGCAAGAGGAAGACCGAGAGATAAGTGGGAGGAAACTTTAAGAAATGGACAGGTTACAGTCTGGCAGTGTGCAACACCAAGGCGAAAGACAGAGGATGCTGGAGATTCATTGCAGCCAACCTTCGATGTGGAGACGGCACCTGATGATGATGATGATGTCAGTATGGTGTCAGTATGGTGTCAGTATGGTGTCAGTATGATGTCAGTATGATGTCAGTATGGTGTCAGATCTGAAAGGTTGTAAGTACAAACAGTCAGAAATGACTGATGTACAAACTCATGATATACAGGGCCGTGCCGTGCTATGATGTAGAGAGGCGGTCGTATCAGGCAGGACCGTAAGAGGGGTGGCATAAGCAACCAAAACACAATTACAATTGAAGGTTATTTTAAGGAAAAACCATTTGAAGGACGGTATTTCGAAGACTTGCATCATACTGAGAAAATATACCTCACGGCCCTGATTATATGTGCAGTAATTTATTATTAAGATGTCTGGGAGGGTTGTGACACTTTTGCCGCACGAGCAATGGTAGCATCCCAAAGGATCATGTATTGTCGTTATGTATAGAGCTCGCAACTGGTACTAGACAGCATATGTACCGATTACTACGTTTCAGTGACACCTGCAAGCGTGATCTAACTTCATGCAGCATAGAGAAAGACAAATTTGGAACGGTTGCCAAAGACAGGCAGTCATGATGGTGTGCGGAAGTGAGGGATGACACAAAAAGAAAATAAGCGCCATCATATACGGAAACAATAGAGAGGACAGAGGCCATCCTCTGCATCGGTTTCAGTCTTCAGTTTCACTTGCAGCAACTGTGACAAGGACTGTCACGCCAGAATAGGACATTACAGCCACAACAGACGATGTGATTCAGCACAGAATAAACTAGGTGACGCAAAACATATCGTCTCTTGCAACAAAGAAGCCAATGGATTTGAATTTGTTATTGCATAACAGTTGCCATTTTTTATTAAATTATTTATAGTTATTCTTAGTTTCTGTATGACGTCATTGGTTATAAACGTTCTGTTTCCGGGACACCGGCTCCATTTTCTTTTACAGTGACAAGCGAGTTGTTTCATGCACTTGATAGACAGAAAGAAATATGCGGACATTGCCAACACGCTGCACACACAATCTACACTAACTAAAGTGGCTCAATACATTCTTCCAATAGCTTGTCTTGAGCAGAACATTGCCAACACACTGCACACACAATCTATACTAACTAAAGTAACTCAATACATTCTTCCAATAGCTTGTCGTGAGCAGAACATTGCCAACACACTGCACACACAATCTACACTAAATAAAGTGGCCCAATACATTCTTCCAATAGTTTGTCCTGAGCAGAACATTGACATCCTAGCAGTCCTTCTGAATTTCTCTTTCTCTCATGTAGGCCAGATGTCCCGATTCTGCAAATGTAATGCTCAAATCATCAATCATAGACAACGACATCGAGCATGACTATGGAGATCCCCGCTGCCTCCAGGGCTCTGTTATGGGTGGCTGAGCAACAGGTTACCCATACGATCATCATATCAGACTCGATGAATATGCTTCAACTGATTGAATCTGAAAGTATGCGTGTAGAATGGGTGGACATCATTCGGAGATCACATCTCAAGAAAAGGACTTGGCTGTACACGCCTGGACATGCTGGAATGCGGGGAAACGAGCCTGCTGACTCTCTTGCAAACAATGCCCCGACTCAAGTGGGCAGAAGTATGGACAGATCCGATATCATCAATGCGGCACGCTCTCAATTGTGTGGCATGGGCGGGTCTCAGACACTGGAACGAGTTCGAGAATTAGGCGTTAAGTTTGGACATGCCAGACAGTGTCGTCTTCGTGGTAGAATGAGAAGATATAGTAATCTACTTCTCATGGGTACTGTGAGCAAATGGACTTTGGAATGGCTGCTGCAACGGAGGACAGAGCACGAATGGGAATGTCCAATGTGCCATGACGTCGATCGCATAACATAACATAACATCAGTCATATTTGAATTCATTTTCTCCGTTCTCTCCTTCTTCTCCTCTCTGTGCTTCTCCTCTTTCCGTAAAGATATTCTACAACACTTTGGGTCTTTTTAAATGTCCAAATACCTCAATTTTCTCATATTATTTGTAGCATTAGCAAGTTTAATTAGATTTCGAGTTTTTTCTTAATATATATATTTATATTTGTTATCTTCTCTGTTCATGATATACGAAGGAGTCTTCTGCAACACTTATATTAAAAAACCACATTTATGTTATTCACTGCTTGTTAAATGTCCATGTTTCACACCCATACGTTGCAACTGGGAATGTGCATACTCTTATAATAGCCGTCCATCGCAAGCGATGATGACAACAATCTCAGACGTGTACTGTTGCACCTCTCTGGTGTGTGCGGAGGTGACTGTAGAGTCCAATCCTAGAACAGAATCCCCGACCACAGGTGGGGCATACATGATCAAGGTTAGACATGTGAGTGTTGTGTGCTCTGTCTTTTCGCGCTGCTTGTTTTCTCTGTGACTCAACAATACGATGATTCTCAGCTATTCGGGTTCTTCTTTTGTTGTTACAGCGCCACATTTGGCGATCTTGCGCAAGGGATTCCCAGCACGTATTGTCTATATCGAAGCATTTCAGAGACACTTTAAGAGTGTCTTTAAAGCGTTTTTCTGTCCACCAGCTAAACGTCTGCCCCTTCAAGCTCGCCATACATCAACTGTTTTGGGATGCGTTTATCAGGCATTCGAGCAACGTGACCGACCCATCTCAGTTGGGCCTTCTGCAACAGGGTGTTGACGCTTGGGATCTTTGCTCTTGTGAGGACTTCGGCATACTCTTAGTATTCTGATCGCTATCTAGCCCTTTCGCTGCTACATACTTTCCGCAGACGGATCTAAAAATAGATTATCTTTGTTTCTAGGTCACAACCGTGAATGTGCGCCTATAGCAGTGCCAGTAGAAATGTATCACAATATATATTTTGAGTGTCTCCGTATGTAGTCGTCCATATGTAATTGTTTTTTAAATTCGTCACTCCTGTTGTTCGTTTGCTTGATAAAGGTCTTGTTGGTCGCAACGTTGCTGTATATTGTCATTGTTTTTGTAATTTGTAAAACTACAGTACTTTGTGATTACGTGTTTCGCCAGTAGAAATGTATAACGTATTAACACGTCTTTAGCCCACAGAGGAGAGATAATTACAGACGTGTTAACATGTCTTTAGCAGTGAATAGGGAAAACGTCTATACACGTCCTTAGCAGCTAAAAGGTATATCAGTTTCATTCTAAATACTGTTTTTATTTGGTGAAGTTTTTGAAAAGAAATATTTGTTCTTCTTTTAAGCACAAGTCAAATAGATACATTCTACATGCTTATATTTCAGAACACAGAGAAGAAGAAGAAGAGGGGAACATATGTTTTTACAGCAAGAGATCCCGGTCAATGCACTATTACATTTTGGGAGTCTCTGTGGCTAAGTGGTTAAGCCCTTTGCCTTGCGAGTCGAAGGTCGTGGGTTCGAATCCGGACCGCGCCGTTCTGTTCACGAGTGCAGTTTTTCCAGAGACCCGTAGGATTGTTGCTGGAGCTACGAAGATCGTGCTTTGTGCAATACTCTCGGCAGGTGGGGGTGCCATTTCTGCGGAGAGGACCGAGCCATATGGGGTAAAACCCGGTGCAATGAAGTCAATCCTTCGGCTTTAAAACCCTTTAAACAGCAAGAGAAATACAATATTTAATATTCTCTAACGAGAACTAGTAGAGGGAACACAGTAGCTGCATGGCTTAGTCTGGGTTGGACATGTGGGTGTTATGTATTCTGTATTTTCTCACAACTTGTTTTCTCTGCGCAGTAGCAGTAAGTCGACACTCAGCTACAAAAGTTACTCTTGTGTTGCTGCAGCGCATTCCTGGAAAATTTTGCGCTGTCTTGTGCAAGAGATTCCGAGCATGTGGTGTATATATCAAAGCAATTTAGAGACACTCTAAGAGTGTCTTTCAGACTTTATTTCTGTCAACCAACCAGTCGTTTGTCCCCCATCAAGCTCGCCATACATCATCCTGTTTTTGAAATGCGTTTATAAGACTTCAGTAGTAGCATGTCAGTGGCAAACTAGAAAACATCAAGCAAGAAATGACAAGAACAGGACTTAACATATTAGGAATAAGTGAAATGAGATGGATAGGTGCAGGAGAAATGTATTCAGACAACTTTAGAATAATATATTCAGGAGGAAACAATCACACAAAAGGAGTAGGCATAATATTAGACGCCGAGAGAGCAAAAATGGTGAAAGGATTCTGGACAATATCAGAGAGTATTGCTATTGAAACTACAGGGTACACCAGTAGATATCAACATCATACAGATATACGCACCAACAACAGATAGTACAGAAGAAGAACTAGAGGATTTCTACAACCAGTTACAAATAGCTATGAAACAGTGCAAGGTTCATGAAGTGACAATTGTGATGGGTGACTTCAATGCTAAGGTAGGCTCTGAAAAGGTAGACGAGACAACTGGAGGATGTGGCCTAGGAGAGAAAACGATAGGGGGAACACACTTATAGAATGGGCAACAATAAACAACATGATAATTGGCAACACTTGGTTTAAACATCATTCGAGAAGACTATGGACATGGAGAAGTCCAGATAACAACACACACAATCAAATTGACTATATTATGATAAATAAACGATTTCGAAATGGACTGCTAAATATAAAACAAGACCAGGTGCAGATTGCGACAGTGACCATACACTACTGATAGGAAAAGTAAGAATAAAACTGAAGAAGATAAAGAGGGCGCAAGAAACATCATATCGAACTCCTCAACACTCAAGACTGACACAAACGTGAAAGACTCATTTAAACGCATTATACAAAACAGATATAACGCTATGGAAAAAATAGAAACAATAGAAGAACAATGGCAGATGCTTAAAGAATCAATCCAACAAACGTCAAAGGAACTAACCCACACAACATGTCAACGGATCAAAAAGAAATGGATGACGGAAGACATTTTGGAATTAATGGAAAATAGAAGGAAAAACAAACATAATAAAGCAGAATATGATCGAATCAATAAAGAGATAAGACAAAAATGTAAAACAGCAAAAGAAGAGTGGCTAAATGAAAAATGCAAACAGATCGAAACAGAACACAAAGAAAACCCCAAATCAATATACGAAAACGTAGACAACTTACTTGGCAGACGTAAACGTACAACTACTGGATGTTTAAAATCAAAGCAGGAAGATATCCTGATGGAAACAGACAAGAAAATAGAAAGATGGACAGAGTACATTAAGGACTTATACAGTGATAACAGACAAGAAATACACATCAATTACAACCATGAAGGACCACAAATACTTCCATCAGAAGTTATCAATGCCATAAGACACACGAAAAAGGAAAAACCCCAGGACCAGACAACATAACAACAGAAGAAATAGAAGCAACAGGCGAATTGGGTATAGGCGTTTTAACAAAATTATTCAATGACATCTACAACACCGGATATGTACCCAAAGATTTACGACAATCCATTTTTTATAGCACTACCAAAGAAAGCAGGAACGATAGAATGCGAAGAACACCGCACAATCAGCCTCATGAGTCACGTAACAAAACTACTTTTCAGCATTATTATGAGAAGGGTACGAAACAAAATAAGACCAGAAGTTAAGGAAGAACAATGTGGCTTTGTTGAACGCAGAGGAACAAACAACGCAATATATACAATAAGAACAATAATGGAAAGATCAATAGAAATGAAGTTGGACTTATACCTATGTTTCATAGACTACGCGAAAGCTTTCGATAAAGTAAAACATGGAGAAATAATCAGCATGTTAGAAAGTATAAATATTGATGGTAAAGATCTTAGACTGATCAAGAATTTGTACTGGCAACAAACCGCAGCCATTAGACTAGAGAGTAAGATTGGAATCTATCAGGCGATACAGTTAGGAGTACGGCAAGGGTGCGTACTCTCACCAGACCTATTCAACTTATATAGCGAAACATCATGAGATCTATAGAAGAAAAGACAGGAATAGCAGTCGGTGGACAAAATATAAACAACCTAAGGTACGCTGATGACACAATTCTCATGGCTACAAATGAACACGATCTGCAAGACCTGATAGACATACTAGTGAGAGAAAGTGAAAAGAAAGGATTAAGCATGAATATAAAGAAAACAGAGGTTATGGTTGTCTCCAAGAAACAAGAAACACCAACATGCAATATCAAAATAAATAACACAACACTGAAACAAGTCCATCGATTCAAGTATCTATGAACATTCTTAACACCAGATGGAAGATGTACAACAGAGATTAGGAGTAGAATAGCTCAAACGAAAGCAGCTTTTATGAAAATGAAGAACACACTATGCGTGAACTCACTACCAATGACACTGCGAAAACGAGTACTCCAATGCTATATTGAACCAATTCTTATGTATGGCAGCGAATCATGGACACTGAACAAACAATCAATACGATCATTGGAAGCCACAGAGATGTGGTTTTACAGAAGAATGTTGAGAATTCCATGGACAGCAAAGAAAACAAACGTGGAGGTTTTAAATCAGGCCTGCACACAAAGAAACCTTATCAAAAGAATAAGAATCCGACAATCAAGGTTCTTCGGGCATATAATGCGAAGAGAAGGTTTAGAACATTTGGTGACTACAGGTAAAATTCAGGGAAGGAGAGATGGACAAGGAGACGTGGATGGACATGGACGGAGAAGGACAGAGGGAGAAGATGTTGGATGGCCTGACATCATGGTTCGACAAAATATCGACGTCAGAACTGATTACATGCACCAAGCAAAGAGAGTTGTGGAGAGACATGATCGCCTACGCCGGCAGGCATGGCACTTGATTGATTGAGTAGCATGTCCAGTGGCGGCTCGCCCTTAATGGCCAGTAGGGCCGGGCCCCACCAAGAATCATGAGTAGCGAGTATTTATTATTTTAGAAATTATTTGTTCATAATTATTACTTTTAACGTGATACTGATTGGCTTTGAAAGTTTAATATATAACGGTAAAATATCCCACAAAGTCTGAAATTCAACATCTTTCCTCTCTAATTTTTTGTTTGGCCCAACCAATAAAAATTATTATGAGCCGCCACTGAGCATGTCCTTTGCGGAACATCGCTTTCATCACAGCCCGTCTTACAAATTCTCTGTCTCTATCAAGTTCTCCTGTCTCCTCCAGTGTCATATTCAAGGCTTCTTTGATGTCCTGTTACCACCCTCGTCTTGATCGCCCCCTGCCTCCTACTCCAGGAACCATTAGTTTATAAAACTAATGAGTTAATAAAGCTGTAATATACACAGAAAGACCACCATATCAAAATCTGAAACACATTATAATCAGATTGATCATCAACTTCTTCTTCTGCTTCTCTTCCACCATTTACTTCTTTATAGAAGTGTTGGGGAGGGGAACCAAGTGATCTTGTGCGTGCTTGTTTTAAGGCACTTTGTAAACTGATATTCATTTTCGTAAGGCTGTTCTTAATGCTGTCACTTCATCTTTTGCGTGGTCTTCCTCTTGCTTTGTACTCATTATACTTATTCAGTGTGGCTCTCTGTGGTAGGCGACACAAGTGCATTCTTGTCAGGTGTCCAAACCATTTAATCTGCTGTTCTTTTATGAATAACATGAATAACAAGACTATGAATAATAGGCAATGAGGAAAGTGAAATCTGTCTAAATCTAAGTAACTTCACACAGAAAGGATTGCCAGTCTTCTTCTTCTTTTCTTTAATCCTGTTTTGTCTCACAGCGTCAGGATAAGAAGAGATTAATAGAACATCAGGATTTAACATCTTTCACCTTTGATGTCTCCGCAAGATTATGAACATCAGGTGGTATGACAAGATAACCAATTCTGAAGTACTGCAACGTGCAAATCTGTCTTACATCATGGACATGCTCAGCAGTCGACGACTAAGATGGTTGGGGCATGTGAGAAGAATGGAAACTTGTCGCATACCAAAACAGATGTTGTTATGTGAACTTTCGGAGGGGAAGAGACACCAGGGCAGACCACTGCTCAGATATAAAGATGTCTGCAAAGCCTCAATGAAAAACTTTTCTATAGGTCCCAGCACATGGGACGGACTAGCTGATGACAGAGTTGTGTGGAAAGCCAAATTGCGAAAGGGTGCAGAGTCTTTTGAGAAGAAACTTATGTATAATCTTAAAGACAAGAGAGAAAGGCTAAAACTCGGTAGTTGTCACAATAAAACTCTTGCCAATTGACAGTCGGTAAATACGAAAAAGGCCATTCATACATACATGTTTTAACCAAAGAAATATCAAAATAACAAACATTACAAGTCAAGGCTTTGATGTTGAATATTTTGAACTTTTAATATAACTATAGCCATAAGATGCTGACCCCATTGGATCATGTTTAGAGATGACTAACAAAATATTATACACGCACATAAGACATAATTGATTAATACACAGAAACACTACATTATCAAGTGTCTACTTGTGTGTGTTTTATAATAGATTTAATTATTTTAACACAATAACTACCATGTGTTACAGCATACGCCAGTCTGTCTATGCCGTTTGATCATGTGCCTCATACTGCGACATGATATGTTTTTACTATCAAATAAGCTTAAAATTTACCTCAAAGTATTCTGAATGTTTCCTACACATTTTGTTAAGTTGGGATAAATGTATATTTCTTTACCTACAAAATGACATGTTACAATTTTGTTACAAAATAACTGTTAATAATGAAGCTCTAGCTTAATTTTTACATACAACTACTTCTTCTATTTTCTTTTGCCGTCACATTGTCACCGTGTTGTTGCCCAGTGTCATGGTTTTCTGCTTTTGTCTTGCGCTGTTCTAGTGGCTTGGGTGATAGTCACTTTTGCTTTTCGACAGGATTATGTTCTCCAATGCGAGAGACACGTGTTCAATTCAAGGTAAGACCAAGGATTATTTCTGTCATGGACATAATGAAAAATCTTAAACTGAACAGCTTCTCGGCGACTGCACTAGCCATTACATTCCCCCAGGCTCACGTCCAACCTGTCCTACACCGCCCTAAGAAGCGGTCCTACAGGCAGTAACGATAGTTTTAAAAAAATGTTATGCCATCTATTCATCTTTATTGTGTTTTTCCTCTCTCCTTCTTTTCTTATGTTCCGCTGTAGAAGACTCTTTGATGCTTCTTCTCTTATGTTCCACTGTAGAAGACTCTTTGATGCTTCTTCTCTTATGTTCCGCTGTAGAAGACTCTTTGATCCTTCTTCTCTTATGTTCCGCTGTAGAAGACTCTTTGATGCTTCTTCTCTTATGTTCCACTGTAGAAGACTCTTTGATCCTTCTTCTCTTATGTTCCGCTGTAGAAGACTCTTTGATGCTTCTTCTCTTATGTTCCGCTGTAGAAGACTCTTTGATCCTTCTTCTCTTATGTTCCGCTGTAGAAGACTCTTTGATGCTTCTTCTCTTATGTTCCGCTGTAGAAGACTCTTTGATGCTTCTTCTCTTATGTTCCGCTGTAGAAGACTCTTTGATGCTTCTTCTCTTATGTTCCGCTGTAGGACTCTTTGATGCTTCTTCTCTTAAGTTCCGCTGTAGAAGACTCTTTGATGCTTCTTCTCTTATGTTCCGCTGTAGAAGACTCTTTGATGCTTCTTCTCTTATGTTCCGCTGTAGAAGACTCTTTGATGCTTCTTTTCTCTAAATCTGTTTTCACGGCAGCATCAGAATAAGAAGAGATTTATAGAATCTGCTTTTGTGAGCGCTTCATAAACATTGTCTTTCGTCGCATCTGTGTTATCTCTGAGTTCGACTATTTGCTTTACCTTTTGTTTTGTATCCACTGTATCATAGTAACATTGCTCTTTGCGGTACACTGTCTGTTGGTAATCTGCTTATGTGGCCGAACCATTTAATTTGTTGTTTCTTGATGAAGTTGAGCATTGATGTTATACACACTTTTATATCACTAAAACATCTCACAAGCTCCATTTATCACTTCCTTGTACTGTTCAATCGCTTCCAGATTTTGTCTTTAAACTCTGAGAAAGGTATCAGCTTCAGTCTATTAACATTATCATAGCATATTTTGTTGTGACATTATCATAGCATATTTTCTTGTGACATTATCATAGCATATTTTCTTGTGACATTATCATAGCATATTTTCTTGTGGTGTAGAGGTTACGTGTTCGCCGTTCGCCGCCAAGGTTCGCTCCCTCGTGGAGCCATCGGGATATTTTCCAAAGATCCCTTATCTCAGTGTAGGTTAGATCAAGTTCCTAGTCCTATCGGAGACGGACGATAAATAGTTGGTCTATAAATTGTTGAGCCCATAAAAGAACCCTTGACACTTCAAAATCGAAAAGAGAAAGCTGGAAAACCGCTGTCCGGTCCAAATTCATTAGAAAGATTAATTAATAAATTTCCAACAGAATATGCTCATCAGTTCAAAATTACATCGAGGACCCTTGGTGCTACGGAGTTCGTGTACTGCTGCTGAGATCTTTATGTGTAAGAAAGAGATCGTAGCACATATAGTTACTCACCGATGTACAATGATGATGGCCCTACCAATCAATCAATCACTCAATCATTGCAGATAACATAATAGGGCCATATACATGGGCAAGTCTCAGACACTGGAACGAGTGCGAGAATTAGGCATTAAGTTTGGACACGCCAGACAGTGTCGTCTTTGTGGTAGAGAGAGAGAGACGATATAGTAATCAACTTCTCATGGGTACTGTAAGCAAATGGACTTTTGGATGGCTGTTGCAGCAGAGGACAGAGCATGAATGGGATAGCTCAGTGTGCCATGACGTCGTTCGCATAACATAACATAACATACTTTCACTTTCAAAATGGAATCCTAGTTTGTAATAAGCGTTACGTTGTAATAGAGCAGCTGCTATATATGTGCAACTATGTTGTACTAACCGGAGGTCTGGTCCGTTATGTTACAAGAGATGTTGCTATAGGTGCACATGTGAGGCAAGGAATTGGTCCTCCGACCTCCTGATACTATGTCTACAAATGTGAAGGGACAGACACTACGTACTCTAAGGTACGGAAAGACCACGGGGACATTTTATTAGTCGAATATTGATGTGTGTTAAAATGTAAGTGTGTAGTAGAATGTAAGTGTGTAGTAGAATGTAAGTGTGTAGTAGAATGTAAGTGTGTAGTAGAATGTAAATGTGTAATCGAGTGTTAATGTGTAATCGAAAATTGGTATCTCATAAGCGATATAAACTTCACTCACTAGTATACATACACTGGGTGGCGTCTGTGGCTTAGGGGGTAGTGACTCGGTCTATTAACTCCGACGTTCTGAGTTCGAATCACGCTGCGGACAGTTTGGTTGCAAATTGTTTCACGTGGATTTCTACAAAAGGACGATGGCACCACCCGTTCAGAAAGCAAGGGCAAACTACTGAACATAATAATGCCTAGAAAAATCACAAACAGCGTTAAAAAAGCTGGGATTGAATCGCAGAGTCCTGTAAAGGATATGGAATTAAAAACAAAAAACATACACTGGGGCAAAAAAACCCTAACAAGATGGCGGAGAGCAGTAGAGCAGAGATGAACCTGATGGGTACAACTTGAGAGCATTCTGCGATAGACGGCCACGAATCGAACAAAGTAACTTCTATTATGTCCTACAAGGCATCATGAGGCATGTCGGGCACTGACTACTATGTCGATCCACGGACAAGTAAAAAAATAAATAGATGCACGCAGTAGAAGTAATATTTAAAGTTTGGAGACATCAGCTGTGTTATGTGTAATTCTGTGTTCCAAGGGAAACAACTGATTAAATGACGTGATTGATCTAACACTATTTACTTTTGTAAATTATTTACATTCATTTGTAGTAGTGTTACTTGGATCATCTGACCAGGACAGGATAGAGTCTGTATTTACAGGCATTTGTAGTAGTGTTACTTGGATCATCTGACCAGGACAGGATAGAGTCTGTATTTACAGGCATTTGTAGTAGTGTTACTTGGATCATCTGACCAGGACAGGATAGAGTCTGTATTTACAGGCATTTGTAGTAGTGTTACTTGGATCATCTGACCTGGACAGGATAGAGTCTGTATTTACAGATATGGACATAGTTAGAGTCTGTGCGTCCGTGTGTTGCCGGGGTAAATAATAGCAACACTGTGACCTACATGGCATGTCTTAAGAGGCGAGAGAGATAGGGACCTAGGGAAGCTACCTAGTAAATAAAAAGCGTCGCAGAAATCGGATGTACTGGCCACTTGTAGGCGCATAGCTCGCACAACGTACACTCGCTCTTAGGCTCGGATCACATACAAATCACAAAGAGTGGTTAACAAGTGGTCGATATAGAACGTTCAAAGAAGAAGAATAGTCTGTAGTTGCTAATCTGAACAAGCGGAATTACGACATGAATATTCATAATGGTCTTCCAACCCTTCGTCATTTATATTCAACATACTTTAATTGTCATCTTCAACATACTTTAATTGTCATCTTCAACATACTTTAATTGTCATCTTCAACATACTTTAATTGTCATCTTCAACATACTTTAATTGTCATCTTCAACATACTTTAATTGTCATCTTCAACATACTTTAATTGTCATCTTCAACATACTTTAATTGTCATCTTCAACATACTTTAATTGTCATCTTCAACATACTTTAATTGTCATCTTCAACATACTTTAATTATCATCTTCAACATACTTTAATTGTCATCTTCAACATACTTTAATTGTCATATTCAACATACTTTAATTGTCATCTTCAACATACTTTAATTGTCATATTCAACATACTTTAATTGTCATCTTCAACATACTTTAATTGTCATCTTCAACATACTTTAATTGTCATCTTCAACATACTTTAATTGTCATCTTCAACATACTTTAATTGTCATCTTCAACATACTTTAATTGTCATCTTCAACATACTTTAATTGTCATCTTCAACATACTTTAATTGTCATCTTCAACATACTTTAATTGTCCTATTCAACATACTTTAATTGTCATCTTCAACATACTTTAATTGTCATCTTCAACATACTTTAATTGTCATCTTCAACATACTTTAATTGTCCTATTCAACATACTTTAATTGTCATCTTCAACATACTTTAATTGTCATCTTCAACATACTTTAATTGTCATCTTCAACATACTTTAATTGTCCTATTCAACATACTTTAATTGTCATCTTCAACATACTTTAATTGTCATCTTCAACATACTTTAATTGTCATCTTCAACATACTTTAATTGTCCTATTCAACATACTTTAATTGTCATCTTCAACATACTTTAATTGTCATCTTCAACATACTTTAATTGTCATCTTCAACATACTTTAATTGTCATCTTCAACATACTTTAATTGTCATCTTCAACATACTTTAATTGTCATCTTCAACATACTTTAATTGTCATCTTCAACATACTTTAATTGTCATCTTCAACATACTTTAATTGTCATCTTCAACATACTTTAATTGTCATCTTCAACATACTTTAATTGTCATCTTCAACATACTTTAATTGTCATCTTCAACATACTTCAATTGTCATATTCAACATACTTTAATTGTCATCTTCAACATACTTTAATTGTCATATTCAACATACTTTAATTGTCATATTCAACATACTTTAATTGTCATCTTCAACATACTTTAATTGTCATCTTCAACATACTTTAATTGTCATCTTCAACATACTTTAATTGTCATCTTCAACATACTTTAATTGTCATCTTCAACATACTTTAATTGTCATCTTCAACATACTTTAATTGTCATCTTCAACATACTTTAATTGTCATCTTCAACATACTTTAATTGTCATCTTCAACATACTTTAATTGTCATATTCAACATACTTTAATTGTCATCTTCAACATACTTTAATTGTCATCTTCAACATACTTTAATTGTCATCTTCAACATACTTTAATTGTCATCTTCAACATACTTTAATTGTCATCTTCAACATACTTTAATTGTCATCTTCAACATACTTTAATTGTCATCTTCAACATACTTTAATTGTCATCTTCAACATACTTTAATTGTCATCTTCAACATACTTTAATTGTCATATTCTTATTTGTAGCATCAATCTGTTTTTCTTTGATTTTGAGTGTTTTTTTTTGTCTGGATAGGTCTGTTCTCTGTTTAAAAACATTCGTCTATAGGTCTAGACCAGCGTTTCCCAAAGTGGGCTGTACCCCCCAGTGGGCGCAGAAGCGTTCTAGTGGGGTGATAGTGGGTTCAGAAGAATTTTGGGGATGTTCAGGCGATTAGGGGTCGGTGGCTTTTAAAGAAGAAATTAATAATAAATATTATAAAATAAATTATTATCGTGATTTTGTGATTGAATAATCATTTAAAATTTGAATTCTGCATTTTAATTCATCTTATGTCCATCTTACACGATCCATTTTGTCATCAATTTTCTATTTCATGCATATAATCATTTGAAAATTGACCATATATTACAGAAATATATATCAATTTTCTGTGTCAAAGAGAAAAAAGAGCATGTATATATATATATGTGGGAGGGGGCGTTGACAAACTGCTATAATGTGGATGGGGGCGTTACAAAGTTTATGTTGTGCAAAGTGGGCAGTCGGCTGAAAAAGTTTGGGAATCTATGGTCTAGACAATGGATCATCATCATCAAATAGCTTGTCCTGAGCAGAACTTGGCTACACCAACAGTCCTTCGGAATTTCTCTCTCTCATAGACCAGCTGTCCTGCCTCTGCACCGTCATGTTCAAACCATCAGTTACAACCTGAATCCATCTTCTACGTGGTTTTCCTCGTCTTCTCTTTGCCGGTATGCCTCCTTCCATGATGGTCTTCTCCAGCCCTTCATGTCTTTTTATATATCCAAAATATCTAAATTTTCTTTTTCTTATTTGTAACATCAGCCAGTTTTCTTTGATTTTAAGTTCTTTCTGGATATATCTATTTGTTCTCTCCCCGGTCTATGATAAACGGAGGACTTTCCTGTAACACTTAGATTCAAAAGCACTTATATGTTTTTCCACTGCCTTATTAAATGTCCATGCTTCACACCCATACGTTGCCACTGGGAATATGCATGCTCTTAGTATTCTGATCTTTATTTTCCTATCAGTTCCGTTCCATACTGTTTTTAGTTGTTAAATTTTTGTAAAGTCATGTTTGTTCTTCTTTTAATTTCCTTCATCCCATTTCCATCTGATGTTAGCAGTGAACCAAGATATTTAAAACTGTTCACATTTCCATCTATTGTTAGCAGTGAACCAAGATATTCAAAACTGTTCACATTTCCATCTGTTGTTAGTAGTGAACCAAGATATTCAAAACTGTTCACATTTCCATCTATTGTTAGCAGTGAACCAAGATATTCAAAACTGTTCACATTTCCATCTATTGTTAGCAGTGAACCAAGATATTCAAAACTGTTCACATTTCCATCTATTGTTAGCAGTGAACCAAGATATTCAAAACTGTTCACATTTCCATCTATTGTTAGCAGTGAACCAAGATATTCAAAACTGTTCACATTTCCATCTATTGTTAGCAGTGAACCAAGATATTCAAAACTGTTCACATTTCCATCTATTGTTAGCAGTGAACCAAGATATTCAAAACTGTTCACATTTCCATCTATTGTTAGCAGTGAACCAAGATATTCAAAACTGTTCACATTTCCATCTATTGTTAGCAGTGAACCAAGATATTCAAAACTGTTCACATTTCCATCTATTGTTAGCAGTGAACCAAGATATTCAAAACTGTTCACATTTTCTACTTTCTCTCCATTGATAAAAATATCATTTATCATGTTTGTTTTATCTATTGTCATTAATTAAACAATGGAGGCCGTAACAATAAAAGTTTGTGGTTCGAATCCTGTGTTTCGTAATTTGTTTTTTATGTGACGCCCTAATACACGTTCATTGTCTATATTTTTCAGAATATTCAGTGACTCTGGTGCTTTCCCTGGGGGTTCTTTGGTGCTTTCCTGGGGTTCTCTGGCGCTTTCCCTGGGGGTTCTCTGGTGCTTTCCTAGGGTACTTAATACTTCTTATTCTTATGTTTATCCTACAGGGAACAGTTGAGAGTGGCAGAATGAAAGGAGGGCAGAGAAAATTCTGGTTTGAAAACAGCAAGAGCTGGTCAGGACAGAGTTTCTCCACACTTGCTCAAAGAGTTGAAGACAGAGACTCATGGCGTGTATTTTGTACTGATGTCTCCACAGTGACACCCCTACGTCCCTAACGGGTTATGGACTTTATTATTATTATTATTATTATTATTATATATTCTTATGTTGGATATGTCATCGTGATGGATAGGCAATTGTGATCTATAGGTGATCGTGAAGAATAGGTCATTGTGATGGATAGGTCATCATGAAGGATAGGTCATTGTGATGGGTAGGTCATCGTGATGGACAGGTCATTGTTATGGATATGCCATTATGATGGATAGGACACCGTATTAGATAGGTCCTTACGATGGATAGGTCATTGTGATGGATAGGTCATTGTGATGGATATGTCATTCTGACAGATAGGTCATTATGATGGCAGGGCATTGTGATAGATAGGTCATTAGGATAAATAGACATCGTATTGGATAGGTCATAAGAATAAATAGGGCATCGTGATAGATATGTTATTATGATGGTAGGACATTGTGATCGATAGGTCATTCCGGTTGGAAAGTTATGACAATTGATAGAATATTATAATGGATGTATCACTACAATACAAAAGATCACTATAGATTGTGAGAACTGAAATTTGGAAAGTTGGGGGAAAAAAAACTAAACATCAATTTAGTAAACAAAACAAATATATAATAGATAAAAAGCAGCTTTATTTGGAGAGAGATAGAAAACAGTCAATGAAACCAACGTTTCATGTAATATGCTTTCATCAGGGCAAATAACAACACACCAAAAAAAAATGTAAGCAATATTTTAGAGAAAAAAAAAAAAAAAAAAAAAAAGGAAAGAAAAACATGGATGAAATTTTTGGCAAAAAAACGAACTTTCACTTGGCTACAACAATGTTGAGCATGTTTTTATTTAAAAAAAAAAAAGAAAAGAAATCTGTTTAAAAAAAAACCAAAAACAACTGGTATCTAGTGTTAGAATATTGAAATATATTGCACTCATGATGAAATTGTTTGACTAAATTTCACACAATCTTGTTTTTGACTACACATGTAAATATTTACTATAGTTACAAGATTAGAAATAACAGCAGATTATAGCAAAGGAATCAAGTGGCGATAATTTCTGTTGTGAAAGATGAAGTTTTCTCTCATCGAAAAAGAAGTTGTCGGCACTTGTTTCCATTGGTAACGAAGGATGGTATATTAAAGTATGATTTTTTTCCAGGCCTAGGCTAAGAAGATGCAGATTCAGGTGAAGAAGTTGTGGCTTCCGCGAGTTTTCCATCAGTTGGTTTTAGAACTTGCTGTATTTCCTCTGCAAGAAAGTTAGTCAAAGAGTTATTTAAGGGTCAGTTCGATGTGTTATGATTGAGAGATGATAGTAGTGGATTGAACTGATTGTGTTTCTATAAGATGATGTATACATTATAAATAGAACATATATATATATATATATATATATATATATATATATATATAGAGAGAGAGAGAGAAAGAAAAGATAGTGGAGATAGAGAAACAGAAGAGAGAATAAAGATATATATATATATATATATATATATATAAAGAGATAGAGACGGGAGAGATAGAGCGAGATAAAGAGAGATGTTAGAGATAGAGAATGAGAGAGAGAGATAGAGAGAGAGAGAGTAGAGTGATCGGAGAAGAGTAGAGGGAAAGGAGGAGAGTAGAGTGATAGGAGGAGAGTGATAGGAGGAAAGAATAAAAATGAGTATGGTGTATTAAACAATGATAAATAGAAGAGAGAGTGAGAGAATTTAGATAATTATTTGATGATGTGATGTGTAAGAGGATTCTTTCTTTCTTTCTTTCTTCCATTCATTCAACATCCACCCACCTACTCACCTACGCATCCACCCATCCATCCATTCACACGCCCATCCATCCATACACCCATCTATACACACACATCCATCCCCACACACACATCCATCCATCATCCATCCATACACACACATCCATCATCCATCCATACACACACATCCATCATCCATCCATACACACACATCCATCCATCATCCATCCATACTTCCTTCTTTCCTTCTTCATCCCCCTTCCTTTTGTGGCGAAGTGGTTACACCGTTTGTCTTGCGATGTAAAGTTCATTAGTTCTAATCCTAACCGTGTCGCTCGGTACTCTGCTTCCCAAATATGTGTACGATTCTACCCATTGAAGCTGGGCTTCAGCCAGGAAGATCGGATTGTCGTTTACTTGATTCTTCTTCTTCTTCTTCGAACGCTCCACATCAACCACTTGTTAACTACTTTTTGTGATTTGTATGTCAAATGTCTTGGTTGTAGACTTATGCCTCCCTAGGGGTGAAATGTCTTGGTTGTAGACTTATGTCTCCCTAGGGGCGAAATGTCTTGGTTGTAGACTTATGTCTCCCTAGGGGTGAAATGTCTTGGTTGTGGACTTATGCCTCCCTAGGGGTGAAATGTCTTGGTTGTAGACTTATGTCTCCCTGGGGGTGAAATGTCTTGGTTGTAGACTTATGTCTCCTAGGGTGAAATGCCTTGGTTGTAGACTTATGCCTCCCTAGGGGTGAAATGTCTTGGTTGTAGACTTATGCCTCCCTAGGGGTGAAATGTCTTGGTTGTAGACTTATGCCTCCCTAGGGGTGAAATGTCTTGGTTGTGGACTTATGTCTCCCTAGGGGTGAAATGGTGAAGGACAATTTGTTAGCATCTAATTTCAATTGTTTAAAATGCATTTTGCACGGACAGCAGCTTTTAAACCGATTTGTTTCGAATTTCAAATGTCAAGAGTTCTTTAATGTGGTCAAGTTCAACACAGAGCCTACGTTATTATTATCCGTTTCAGATAGGACTAGGAACACGATGTCCTCTACATTGAGATCAGGAATCACTAACTAAAATAATCTGATCGCTTCACGCGGAAAACGAACCGAGTACTTTTGAACGAGAGGCGTGCACCGCGAGTACCTGGACGCGGCAAAGACACAGTACTAATATCTTCATAATGTGTAATACCGCTTTTGAGGGAGATGTAGGACAGGGGAAACATAAAACTGAGGAATTTAATGGTCGCATGGCTAGTGCAGTCGTCACGAAACTGTTCAGGTTTGGATTTTTTATTTACTCATTTGATAGAACAAAATCCTTGACCGTACCGAGGATCGAACCCGGGTCTCCTGAATGGAAGCCCACGTTTAAATCCATTCGGCCTTTGCCCGCATGTCCAGCGTGTTCCTAGCGCGTTTGACGACGGGTGACAAGCCCCATGTGAGCGCGGGTTCAATTCCATGGGCTGGCAAAAAGCCACAGGTTCTCCAGATTTACGATGTTCGTGGCACCGAACCGAAGGGTTACGATGTCCATGGCACCGAGCCGAAGAGCTGACAAGCTTAAGTGCTTCTAGATCAGTTTTATAAAACAATTCATTCGGTCAGACGCTCTTAAATTAGCATGAGAACAGCTGCAACATTTGGTACATCTCGATGGTATTCTAATTAGTGGTCTAATATTGCAACAAAACTGTGTACATATTTGTCTAGTTGCTAGTGAGTGTATGAATACTACAACTACACTTGTACATATTGATCTAGTTGCACTAGCACAATAAGACAACATCAGTATATAATAAGCTTATGATGGTAATCGAACCACCATAATAGTGTGAACCAGGACAATAATAATACAACAATTTATACTATTAGAATGTGGACTGGGATATATAAACAATGATACAGTCAATATTAATGTTTATATGTGGACTGGAATAGAAGAGATATTCTGTAAATAGTCGTAGTATTAAAATGTGGACTGGAATACAAAATAAATTATGTAATAAATACTAATGTTTAAACGTGGATTGGAATATAACAGAAATTATGTAATAAATATTAATGTTTAAACGTGGATTGGAAGACAAAAGAAATTATGTAATAAATATTAATGTTTAAATGTGGATTGGAATACAAAAGAAATTATGTAAATAATCGTAATGTTTAAATGTGGACTGGAATATATAACATATTATGCAAGGAATATAAATATTTAAATGTGGACTGGAATACTATTCTACCAACGAGATACTAATCGAACCAATGACCATCATCTTTGTATTGTGAAAAGGTTATTTTAAGCTTCATTCCGTTAGTTGAAACACCCAAATATTAAATATAATTATTCATTAGAAAATATAGCAAAATGCGAGTTTTGCTGAAGCAACGAAAGCAGTAGAATAAATAAAAGCAGCATATCGACATAAAAGTTTTCATCAGGGTACAAGAAAGTCAGACAAAATAAGTGGTAGGTTTTAGAATAATTTCGGTAAATTTCCTGGAATAAGGTAGGTAACTTGTTGACCACCTACCCTCCCGTGACTGTGGCCGATATATCTTAAGGCCCCAGTTCTGCTCTACTCTCTGAAGTAATCGGGGTTGTTCTTTGCTCTTGCGATCGTCCTTCTTAGCTTTCTTCTTAGATCAGAGACAGGTAAGTGGTTGGGGTCACCTCCCGCCTGTAAACATCGACAACTACCTGTAACTTGTTGTCAACTCTGAATAAAACTTGACATCAGAACTAATTGTCATGCGCTGAACATATATATATATATATATCTTCATCTGAAGTCATTATTCTCACATCATTTTAGGTGAGTGAAGCTGTTTAGCGACCTCAAAGTACATGCATATCTAAGTAAGTTCTAATATTTCATTTATAAACAGGTAATAAAATATACATTTAACAAATGATATAATTTTAAACAAATATTAACTAGCAGCGCTGTCAAACCGTTTTTATAAACTGGGGCGCATCTGACTAGTGACTGTGAAGACTGGGGAGCCTTGTAGCAATTGCAATAATAAGAATAAAATAATATAAATAATAACATTAATTTTTAAAAATATAACATATGAAAACTTAATCCTGACAAAATTCTTAAAAAGAAGAAAAAAAACGCATTGTGTTTACGAAACAATCCAAATATGATGCAATTTCTTAAAATTTTACTTTAAATTTCGATTTAAGGTGGCAAGTAAACTAGTGAGCCAAGGATCTTTAAAACAGGCACCATAGCACCCGCGGCCACCGTATTGTACAGGTCTGCATTAACATATCCAATTATATATAAGTTTATAGTTGGCTCTGGCTTTAAACACACAAACACACACACAAACACACACACACACACACACACATATATACTTCCTTTATCTGACTAAAGTTATTTATATTTTCTGTCCGTATATAGACAACAGACACAAGGAAATGCAACTTTAGGGAGTAATAGCAACCAAAAAAAGCAACAACAAAAACATTTAAAAGAAAATAATATACATACCACATTCTGTTTCTGTAATTTGATTAAATATTGGGACACGATTTGTAAGAGAAACATACTATAGTAACTTTAATGTCTTATTTGATGTAGGTTTTTTAAAAATATATACATTTATCTGTTTCTTTTAGAATACAGTTTTTGTTTTTATAAACACAAGTAAAAAAGAGTCATAATAGAAGCAACGAATTGGTGTGTACAAGCTTATAAGTGTCTTTTTTTTAATGGAAGCAACAATTTGTTGTATACAAGCTTATAAGTGTCTTTTTTAATGGAAGCAACGATTTGGTGTGTACAAGCTTATAAGTGTCTTTTTTAATGGAAGCAACAATTTGGTGTGTACAAGCTTATAAGTGTTTCTTTTTTTATAGTAGCAACGACGTCTTATCAACAAACAAAGCATTTAATTTGAGCAAAAATTTGGTTGTTGACAAGTTAACAAAGAGAACAACAGTAGCATAGTTGTTAGTGAACTCGATTCTTAGGTTAGTGGTATGGGTTCAGTTCCACAGTGGGCGTGGTATTTTGTTCGACCGCAACAGCTCTCAGATCGAGCCACCCTCAATTGGGTACCAGTAAAAAGCATTGGGAAGTAAAGCGGCTGACGTGATGTTCACCACATTGCCCATCATGTGCCGACGACGGGCTATGACAAATACACTGGAGTTCAACAAATGACTGCTTTAAAAGTGCTAAAGTTCTCATACGTATTATCCGTCTGGTGACCTATACTTCAAAGAATATCACACTATATAAAGTTGTATGTGATAATATATAACTGTAATGTGATAATATTGATATGCATTTTATTGTTAACATAATAACAGTATTGTAATACATATCAACTATACAAACGATTATATGACAATCATAAAATGTATTACACATGCATATATATATATATATATATATATATATATATATATATATATATATATATATATGTTCAGGGTTGGGATGTCAAGCTGTCTAGAGTCTTTCTTCGACTTTTTAAAATAAATAATAGGAGTTTGATTAAATTAGACATGCTTTTGATTGATTAGAACCCACACGGGAATAGAAGAGTTGGGGGAAGAAAGGATATCTAATGCCGATTAGTAGAAAATAAAGTTTGGAGATGGATGCCCAATGGGCTGTGTTTAAGAAGATATTCCAGAACAGATTTAATTTGCTGTAGAGTGCGTTTAATTACAGTAGTAGTAAAATGATGCAATTTCTTTAGGGACTGACTGATTTATTGATAGAACCATCATCATTGCACTTCTATGAGTAGCCATGTCTGCTCCGATGTTTTTCTTATACAAGAAGTTCTCTGTGGCAGTGTTCGAACTCCGTAGCACCGGCGAGGATCCACGCTGTAATTCAGAAGATGGTAAAGATATTTTGTAGGAATTTTATTTTTAATCTTTTCTAATGAATTTTGACCGGGCAGCGGTTATCCATGTTCTTCTCGATTATGAACTGCCAATGGTTCTGTTATGTGTTCAAATTGAACATGGGACCTACGTTTTATCGCCATTCTCCGACAGGACTAGGAAATCGATCTCACCTACACTGAAATTAGGGATCTCTGGAATTATATCCAGATGGCTCCACTAAGGGAGCGAACCTGGTACCTTTGGCACGAGAGACAAGCACATAACTTCTACACAACAGAGAATCATTCTATTATGATATAAATGAGTACATATAACTAAACTAACAATGGCAGCAATAAATTGTACAAATTACTTGGAAATTATTGACGGAAAAATTAATGTAAACAGCTAATTTTTAGCAACACAGAAGTTAGTTGTTAGAGATGAAGAATATTTACTTTACAAGCAACGGGTCTAAAAATGTGGTGTACTGGGAACATATTGTGATCTGCGAGACGGGGTCTAGTATACTTGAGTTAGAGTTAATATACTAGCAGAACACTGGTTAGAGTTACAGAACAACATTTGATAAGTAAAGGTTCTAAAAATGGGGTATGCTGGAAACATATTGTTATCTGCGAGACTGGTTCTAGTATATTAAAGTTATAATTAGTATAACTGGTTTTAAAGTAGTGGTTTGCCCGTCTGCCCAGCGTG
This sequence comes from Arion vulgaris, assembly GCA_020796225.1. Taxonomy (NCBI): domain Eukaryota; kingdom Metazoa; phylum Mollusca; class Gastropoda; order Stylommatophora; family Arionidae; genus Arion; species Arion vulgaris. Next base: position 22,966,417 of record CM036755.1, read on the forward strand.
TTCGTAGCGCGTTGGACCACGGGTGACTATCCCTCTGTGTGTGCGGGTTCAATTCCGCGGGATGGCAGAAAAAGCCACAGATTCCCCAGATTTACGGTGTTCGTGGCACCGAACCGAAGGGTTACGGTGTCCATGGCACCGAGCCGAAAGCTGAAAGCTCAAGTGCTTCTGGATCGAAAAAAAAAAGTAGTGGTTCTGAAAAGTTGGTATACGGGGAACACATTGTGATTTGCGAGATGGGGACTAGTATACTAAAGTTAAAATCGGTGTACTTTGTCCTGAAACGCCCATCACCGCATCTCCGTTTATTACGAATCACCACAGCCTGATTCGGTTTTTTTCCAGATCTGATCTGAGCCGCTCTGACCATATCAGATTTGTAGATTTCCGCATACTGTACTAGTTTTATAAGTAAGGGTTCTAAAAATGTGGTATACTGGGAACATATTGTGATCTACGAGACGGGGTCTAGTATACTTGTGTTAGAATTAGTATACATGTACTAGCAGCACACTGGTTAAGAGATAGAGAAGAAGAATACTTACAAGTAGCGGTTCTTAAACTGTGGTATACAGGGAACACAATGGTTTCTGCGAGACGGGACTAGTATAATACAAGAGCATTACTATTTTGAGAGAAATGGTTCTCAAATTGAGATATGCAGACCACATAATATTCTGAGAGACCTGTTCTCAAGTTGAGATATGCAGACCCCATAATATTCTGAGAGACCTGTTCTCAAATTGAGATATGCAGACCACATAATATTCTGAGAGACCTGTTCTCAAATTGAGATATGCAGACTACATAATATTCTGAGAGACCTGTTCTCAAATTGAGATATGCAGACCACATAATATTCTGAGAGACCTGTTTGTACCACAAGCGGACTTTGTGTTAAAGAAAAAATAATTTAAAAAAAAAACCCAATTCGTTGAAGAATAAATTTTAGTTTCGTTTCTAAACAATTGATATGTTATTACTAGTTGAAATATTTCTTCTTTGATTGCTAGGAGCAAAATTATTACACTTCAGGTGAATTATTATATGTGCGCTCTAATTTGTTTATACCACAGGGATATCTAAGTGGCAGAGCATGAGCTCCGTAGCACCGGTGACGCTTTCCAATAACATTTTAAAGATGGAAATGAATGTCCATGAACTTTATTTTAACTGATTTTTGTCTAGATAGTGGATTGAAAGTCGACTTTTATCGGTTTCGATCTGTCAAGAGAACTTTTACCTGCTCAATTTGAACTTTGTATCTACGTTTTATCGTCCATCTTCGGAATAACTAGGAACTCGTCATGTGCATTCGGATCAGAGAGCACTGGAAAAATAGTTCACAAACTGAACACGTTCTGTTATCCTATAGGACTAGGAACTTGATCACACCTGCATTAAGAGGAGGAATCAATGATACGTAAAGCGATAAATAGCTGGGCTGCTACTGACTTCAATGAAGTAATACTGGAATCGATAAACAGAGGGGCTTTTACTGATTTCCTTTTCTAAAGTGATACCGGAAGCGAGAAACAACTGGGCTTTTACCAACTTCCTTCAGTAAAGTGATATCTGGACACGAGCAACAACTGGGCTTTTACCGACTTCCTTCAGTAAAGTGATATCTGGACACGAGAAACAACTGGGCTTTTACCGACTTCCTTCAGTAAAGTGATATCTGGACACGAAAAACAACTGGGCTTTTACCGACTTCCTTCAGTAAAGTGATATCTGGACACGAGAAACAACTGGGCCTTTACCGACTTCCTTCAGTAAAGTGATATCTGGACACGAGAAACAACTGGGCTTTTACCGACTTCCTTCAGTAAAGTGATATCTGGACACGAAAAACAACTGGGCTTTTACCGACTTCCTTCAGTAAAGTAATATCTGGACACGAGAAACAACTGGGCTTTTACCGACTTCCTTCAGTAAAGTGATATCTGGACACGAAAAACAACTGGGCTTTTACCGACTTCCTTCAGTAAAGTGATATCCGACACGAGAAACAACTGGGCTTTTACCGACTTCCTTCAGTATAGTGAGATCGGACACGAGAAACAACTGGACTTTTACCGACTTCCTTCAGTAAAGTGATATCAGACACGAGAAACAACTGGGCTTTTACTGACTTCCTTCAGTAAAGTGATATCAGACACGAGAAACAACTGGGCTTTTACCGACTTCCTTCAGTAAAGTTATATCGGACACGATAAACAACTGGGCTTTTACCGACTTCCTTCAGTAAAGTGATATCCGACACGAGAAATGAACACTTACCGAACCACACCTAGGTTTGCCTGACACAGCTATGTATTATGTGTAAAGATTATCGTGCTGGGATACTATAACCTAAACAGTTATTTGACCCTGACAAGAATGCCCTGGTATCACCTACCACGGAGAGCCACACAGAAAATGTATAATGAGTACAAAGCAAGAGGAAGACCACGCAATAGATGGAGCGACGGCATCAAGAACAGTCTTACAAAAATGAATATCAGCTTACAAAGTACCTTAAAGCCTGACTGCCCAGCGTGTTCGTAGCGCGTTGGACTACGGTGACTATCCCTCTGTGTGTGCGGGTTCAATTCCGCGGGATGGCAGAAAAAGCCACAGATTCCCAGATTTACGGTGCTCGTGGCACCGAACCAAAGGGTTACGATGTCCATGGCACCGAGCAGAAGAGCTGAAAAGCTCAAGTGCTTCTGGATTGGGGAAAAAAAGTGCCTTAAAATAAGCACACACAAGATCACTACGCCCCCTCCCCCAACACTTCTATAAAGAAGTAAATGGTGGAAGAGAAGAAGAAGTTATTTTACCTGTCAGGTACCAAACTCTAATCATCTTGTATAGTACACACCTGAGATAAATTTCGCTGAGGGCAGATACAACGATAAGTCATATAGAAATATGTTAGGAATGTAAGGTATTCGTATACAGAAACACAACACACCTGGGAGTGGGCACAGTTCACAGGTATTCAGAAACTCAACACACCTGGGAGTGGGAACAATTCACAGGTATTCAGAAACTGAACACAACAGGGAAAGGATAAAGATATTCAGAAACTGACCACACCTGGTTGTGGATACAATTTACAGATATTCAGAAACTCAACACAACAGAGAGTGGAAAAATATATTCAGAAACTCAACACAACAGGGAGGGGATAAAGATATTCAGAAACTCAACACAACAGGGAGGGGATAAAGATATTCAGAAACTCAACACAACAGGGAGGGGATAAAGATATTCAGAAACTCAACACAACAGGGAGGGGATAAAGATATTCAGAAACTCAACACAACAGGGAGGGGATAAAGATATTCATAAACTCAACACAACAGGGAGGGGATAAAGATATTCAGAAACTCAACACAACAGGGAGGGGATAAAGATATTCAGAAACTCAACACAACAGGGAGGGGATAAAGATATTCAGAAACTCAACACAACAGGGAGTGGATAAAGATATTCAGAAACTCAACACAACAGGGAGTGGATAAAGATATTCAGAAACTCAACACAACAGGGAGTGGATAAAGATATTCAGAAACTCAACACAACAGGGAGTGGATAAAGATATTCAGAAACTCTACACAACAGGGAGGGGATAAAGATATTCAGAAACTCAACACAACAGGGAGTGGATAAAGATATTCAGAAACTAAACACAACAGGGAGGGGATAAAGATATTCAGAAACTCAACACAACAGGGAGGGGATAAAGATATTCAGAAACTCAGCACAACAGGGAGGGGATAAAGATATTCAGAAACTCAACACAACAGGGAGTGGATAAAGATATTCAGAAACTCAAAACAACATGGTGTGGATACAATCCACTGGCTACAAACCAATAGGAAACACACTGGGATGCACTAGTGTTCAGTAACTGGATACACCGGCGTAGCTTTGACAGTCGGCGGAATAATCCATAACGCATGGATTTATATATATATATTTACTAGCTAGTAAAAGAAGATACTAGAGATGCACATTTAAAACTGTGGATGTACAGTTTAGCATCGAAATAGTTTAAGGTTATATACAGACACATTTTGTGCATTTTCTTTTATCCGTGTAGGTTGTGAACATTGATAATGGAATGCTGGTAACACTTTCCCTTGCTCCAGTAGGTTTGGAACGTTGATAAGTTTATATAATATATTTCATTACCTCTGTGGATAAGGCAATCTGATAAGTAATTCACATATTTCATTACCTCTATGCGTCAACAAATGTGATAAACTTATATAATATATTTGATTACCTCTGTGCGTTAACAAATGTGATAAATTTATATAATATATTTCATTACCTCTGCGCGTTAACAAATGTGATAAATTTATATAATATGTTTCATTACCTCTGTGCGTTAACAAATGGGATAAATTTATATAATATATTTCATTACCTCTGTGCGTTAACAAATGGGATAAATTTATATATTATATTTGATTACCTCTATGCGTTAACAAATGTGATAAATTTATATAATATATTTCATTACCTCTGTGCGTTAACAAATGTGATAAATTTATATAATATATTTCATTACCTCTGTGCGTTAACAAATGTGATAAATTTATATAATATATTTCATTACCTCTGTGCGTTAACAAATGTGATAAATTTATATAGCATATGTTAGTACCTCTGTGGGTTTGCAATTTTTAAAATTAAAATGGTATATATTTTTACTTTAATGTTCCTTATTATCAATACATATATTTATCAACTGCTATAATCCGTTCAACAACTCATGCCCACAGTCCAATGCGAATTGCATCAAAACCACCAATTCTACAGTAGCGAAACTTTGCACCCAATTTTAGAATTATACCGACGCAAATGTCTGATGAAATTGATATAGGAAACCTGGATTTTGTAACATAACGGTTTCCTTTGATGTTGGTGGCATATTTGGCGAGTCTGAAACGAAATTTTAGTTTTTACAGTAAACGCACCAATATGTCATTTGATGACAAATCTCATGCAAAGGCGTATCATCCCAGTTCATACATGGGAGCCAATGTTGATACTTGCAATAGAGTCATGAAATAAACAAGAAATGTAGACTTAGTTGTATTATTGCTTTTAAATAACTTACATTACAGTTAAAGTTAGCTGTCATGTCATAATTCCATCCCTCAATCTCACGTCCAGGTTTGGGACAGGCAATGGCGGAGCTGCTTGGAGACGTTTTTTTTCAAATCACTACTTCGGTGCAATGTGCGTCTGTTAACATATGTGGTAGGGAGCTATCACTACAATAAAACAGATCTTTTCTCTGGTTCTTGTATACTGTGGTACATATGTCCCATATGTGCCTCTTTGCGGAAATGTGCGTATAGCATTAATGATACTTTTTACATTGTAACTTCAAACGCATTAGAAATGTAATATCGATTTCTGTTTTGAGAAGTCAACAATATGACCCAATAGCCTCACACTAATTTCGGTATACGCCTTTAACTAGCCGTCCGTGTCCCACTAATGACGTCATTTGTTTGCCACTGTCAACCTCGAGTTAAATTGGTACACGGGAAATGCAAGAATTGTTCCAACAACCATGGATTTCGAAAGGAATATTGCTATTTTTGACAAAAAGTCTGTAAACATTAGTTTTCTTCAACCATGCCAATAGACGCGTTAAATATATAGCACAAAGAAGGCAACTTCTAGATGGCATGATTGTTTGAATGGCAAAAATATTTTGTAGCGTCGGGAACACGTGTAGTTTACATGCAAGTTTTCAAGTTATTTAATCAAATGGTTACAAAGATACGAATTTTTATCTGTGGGCATGACAAGTTGAACGGACTATAAGTTTAGTGGGAAGATTTACTATCCAAATTTTACTTGGATTAGAAGTTGCTGTGTACACTTAGTTTTCATAGTTAAATATAAAATTATTTTATAATTAAACATCAAATTATTTTTATAATGTTTGAAATCGTAATAATCATAAATTAAAAAAATTGACAGTAGAGCGAGATTTCACATATCGAATGTATGTAAAACGAGAACCGCACGCAAACTATACTATGGGAATACCTTGTTTTCCCTCAGGAAAAAGTAGGTCACATAATACCTAGAAAGGAACAGGTGTGAGTCAAGCGCATGCAGAGCTAACACTTACAGCATAGTAAGCAGGAATTTTTACCGAGCTTGTTCCCACACTGTTGGAAAATCAATGAAGCATGGTAGAGTTATGTTTCTTAATTAAGAAAATCAATAAAGCATGGCAGAGTTATGTTTCTTAATTAAGAAAATCAATGAAGCATGGTAGAGTTATGTTTCTTAATTAAGAAAATCAATAAAGCATGGTAGAGTTATGTTTCTTAATTAAGAAAATCAGTGAAGCATGGTAGAGTTATGTTTCTTAATTAAGAAAATCAATGAAGCATGGTAGAGTTATGTTTCTTAATTAAGAAAATCAGTGAAGCATGGTAGAGTTATGTTTCTTAATTAAGAAAATCAATAAAGCATGGCAGAGTTATGTTTCTTAATTAAGAAAATCAATGAAGCATGGTAGAGTTATGTTTCTTAATTAAGAAAATCAATAAAGCAGGGCAGAGTTATGTTTCTTAATTAAGAAAATCAGTGAAGCATGGCAGAGTTATGTTTCTTAATTAAGAAAATCAATGAAGCATGGTAGAGTTATGTTTCTTAATTAAGAAAATCAATGAAGCATGGTAGAGTTATGTTTCTTAATTAAGAAAATCAATGAAGCATGGCAGATTAATCCTAACATATGCCAGCGGGAGTTGGAAAATGACTAATGATATAGAAAGCAAGTTGAATGCATTTGAAAATATATGCTTGCGAAAAATAGTGAAAATAAAATGGAGCGATTTCAAGAGAAGTGATGAAATCAGAGAAATGTCTGGTCAACCACTAGTGACAACTGTTATAAGAAGGAGAAGATAGAGAAATGTTGGACACACCTTGAGAAGAAATGTCTGGTCAACCACTAGTGACAACTGTTATAAGAAAGAGAAGATAGAGAAATGTTGGACACACCTTGAGAAGAAATGTCTGGTCAACCACTAGTGACAACTGTTATAAGAAGGAGAAGATAGAGAAATGTTGGACACACCTTGAGAAGAAATGTCTGGTCAACCACTAGTAACAACTGTTATAAGAAGGAGAAGATAGAGAAATGTTGGACACACCTTGAGAAGAAATGTCTGGTCAACCACTAGTAACAACTGTTATAAGAAGGAGAAGATAGAGAAATGTTGGACACACCTTGAAAAGAAATGTCTGGTCAACCACTAGTAACAACTGTTATAAGAAGGAGAAGATAGAGAAATGTTGGACACACCTTGAGAAGAAATGTCTGGTCAACCACTAGTGACAACTGTTATAAGAAGGAGAAGATAGAGAAATGTTGGACACACCTTGAGAAGAAATGATCAACCAATATCAAAGCAGGTATTGAAGTAGGATACAAAGAGTTCAAGAAAGAGAGGATGACCTAAAGAGATTTTGAAACGAACAGAAGTTCTTGCTGAGAGTGGCAAGAAATATCGGTCTCAGTTCCATGGATGAGATTGAGTGAGTTGCCCAGTATAGAGCGGTATGGAAACATTGCTTGCAGACCCTATGCAACGTATAAATGTACGAGAGTAAAATGTATCATTATTTTATGATAGCGTTATGTTACTTAATGACATCAACAACTATTATAACTATTATACCGTTTACAAAATTACGATCTGTGTAAAATAAATTACAAATCAGATTCAATCATAAAGAAACGAAATTTGCTAACGTTATCGCTTTTTTTTAAAAAATGAAGGGACGCTTCTGTACATCACTCCAGGTATACTTCTTCTTCTTCTCCTCTTCTCCTCTTCTCCTCTTCGTTCGTTCGTTCTAGGCCTGTATGAATCATTCTCTTTGTGGTATATACACAACCAAACATCAGAACGTTATGTACGTGCACCAAACCTTCAGCACCTATTTGAGCTCAGTTGCTTATCTTTCGGTGGGGTGTTCGATTTCAGCCAGCTAACTTCTTCTTCTTCTTTTTGTCGTCACACTGTTACCGGTATGTTTCCCAGTGTCGTGGTTTTATGCTTTTGTCTTCGCTGTTCTAGTTGCTTGGGTGATACTATTTTAAAAAAAAAAAAAAAAATAGAATTCTGATATGCATCTTTTTCGTGGTCTTCTTCTCGCCTTTTTTCCTGATGTTCTGTTGTAGAAGACTCTGTATACTGTGGTGTTTGATTGCATTCTTATTAAGTGACCAAACCACTTCATTCTTTGTTTCTCAATGTAATTCAAGGAAGGTTCTGTCCCAATCTTGTTGCTTATGCTGATGTTGATGACTCTGTCTTTTCTGGTGTTGTTTGTAACTTTTCGTAGGCATCACATTTCACATGTAGTTAACAACATGAATAAGATAAAAATATTATATTTATATGACAGATAAGTCTGCAAGTTAAAAGATAAGTTTGTGGTTAATCAGTTGGCGGTTAAATCTGATGAATGGGGGATAGATAAAGAAATTGCCGTGCGGATTTACTGTAATATTAGCAATTATTGTGCGAGATTAAAGGGAAATAACTACATATAAATTAGAGGCTCAATATGGGTGGGGCGTGTATTACAGGGTGGTAAGCTCAATATGGGTGGTACAGCAGTGCTGCGTGGTACGCTCAATATTAGTGGTACATGCAGTGCAACGTGGTACGCTCAATATTAGTGGTACATGCAGTGCAACGTGGTACGCTCAATATAGGTGGTACATGCAGTGCAGCGTGGTACGCTCAATATACGTGATACATGCAGTGCAGCGTGGTACGCTCAATATTGGTGGTACAGCAATGCAGCGTGGTACGTTCAATATTGGTGATACATGCAGTGCAGCGTGGTACGTTCTATATGGATGGTACATGAAGTGTTACATGAGTGCGTAGGTATTTAACAAAATGGGTGCACACGTACTTAGTATTACCATGTAGCTGTAGACGAGGTGAGGGTACAGGCGCCGATATCTTACAGAGGAACTGACAATAAATGTTGAGGAAATTAAAACAACTTAGTAGGATATTACAAAAAATTGTGTTGTGCCTTACCCGTGAGTACCGCAGCGGGTGGATCTAGTTACGTTTGAAATGTGTAACAACTCCGAGCGTCGTCATTTTCTTTCAAATGAGAGCTGCTCTGAATTTGTTTAATTTAGTTGCCTATTGGCTATATGAGGGCTCCCACCATTTAAAGGCGATCAAGTGGTCACTACGCTATGATCTTAGCTGGAAGGACGTGAAGCGATGGTGGAATGTATTAGGCTCCCACCCTTTGAAGGCGATCAAGTGGGAATTTACACTATGATCTTAGCTAGAAGGCCGTGAAGCGATGGAAATGAGGCTATCTTAAGTGGTGCATGCCCGTCTGCCCATCGTGTTCGTAGCGCGTTGGACTACGGATGACTATCCCTCTGTGTGTGCAGGTTCAATTCCGCGGGATGGCAGAAAAGCCACAGATTCCCCAGATTTACGGTGTTCGTGGCACCGAACCGAAGGTTACGATGTCCATGGCACCGAGCCGAAGAGCTGAAAAGCTCAAGTGCTTCTGGATCGGAAAAAAAGTGGGACATAGGCGAAGGTTACTGGGAAAGTGAGATCATTTAATGGGGATATAAGTGGAGATATATGTGAAAGGGGGGTCACTTAATCGGGACATAAGTAGATGTATATGTGAAACGGGGGGTGGGGGTAACTTAATGGGGTAGTACATGGAGATATATGTGAAGGGTGGAGTATACTTAATAGGGACATAAGTGGAGGTATATATCAAATGGGGGTAACTTAATTGGGACGTAAGTGGAAGTATATGGGAAAAGGGGTGGGGGTAACTTAATGAGGAGATACGTGGAGATATATTTGATGGGAGGGGGTGTACTAAATGGAGACATAAGTGGAGATATATTTTTGAAAGGGGGATAACTAAATGGAGACATAAGTGGAGATATATTTTTGAAAGGGGGATAACTTAATGGAGACATACGTGGAGATATATGTGAAAGGGGGATAACTTAATATGGAATTAAGTGATGTTCTATGTGAAAGGGAGATAACTTAATGAGACATAATTGTGCATGTTAAGGGGAAATGGAGCATGTGTGAAGATACATGATTAAGGTTGGAAATATTCATCGTCTCTGTCCTCTTCATATTTGGTTTCAGTTGCTAGTGTATACACGTTCCTCAACTTGAATACACTTAAAAGTAGTAGTGGCCAGTCTATGGCTGTGGAAATTCTCATACAATGTACTCGCTTCGGGTTCTTCGAAAAACAAAATATAATGAGAACTGATTGTATAAGAAATTTGAAATATGCAAGATTTGTAAGGGGAAGTAAATGCAACACACTTGGTACTGTAGGGATTTGCAACAAGGTTGTCGAACTTGATAAACTATCAACTAATGCTTTTCAAAAATAAAAAAAAACAATAGGGTAGGGCAATAGTTCTGTTAAGGCACCTTCTAGTACTGGGAGTCGCTGGCAGCTTCATATGCGGTTGTTGTCGATGATTGTTCACAGGTGTAGGCACAGGTAACTTTAGGCTGAGTAGATCAAGCAGTGGGGGATTGATTGATCGGAGCGATGGTTGAAATGCTGGTCTGGAGAACTTTGTCGAAGACAGTGACGACAGAGTTATGACAGATCGGGAAGACACTGAGCTTGAGACCCGACTCAAAGATGAGGCTTGGGTTGCTCTCTGAGTTTTGTAAAAATAAAGGCAAGCAATATGTAACATGCTGAAGTTATTCAAATAAAGACAACCAATGTGTATGAGGCTGAAGCTATTCAAATAAAGACAACCAATGTGTATGAGGCTGAAGCTATTCAAATAAAGACAACCAATGTGTATGAGGCTGAAGCTATTCAAATAAAGACAACCAATGTGTATAAGGCTGAAGCTATACAAAGACAACAGATGTGTATGAGGCTGAAGCTATACACACAAAACTAATCAATATGTAATAATTTGAGGCTTGCTAAACATAGACATATAATGTAAACAAAATAATGAGGTTGGCTAAACATAGACACTAACATTAAAAAAATAACCAAGTCTAAACATTTTGCTGGAACTATCTAGAAGAGGATACAAAATGTACATCTGTCATTATAATTTAAGTGTTACATCATTCTACACTAATAGTGATGACGTCAATAACTATATTTAACAGAATGGTGGCTTGTAGTTATGACAACATGACATTTTTTTTACTACTATGGTCCGGAAGATTTAAGTGTGGTACATGTCATGGAGTTATGTATTTGTTGTAAAGATGATACGAGGAGCTGTTAGTCTGCTGACGTAGTGCCATGTTAGAAAGATAGTTAGTTTGTTCCTTTCGTGCCAAAGGAGGCACATAGGGCAGAGGTTTAGATCTCCATGTGATGCGGTTCTTTGCTAGCAGTTGGAGATCTTGTATGGTTTTACATCCCAATAGTTTACTTTCTTGTATATATATATATATATATATATATATATATATATATATATATATATATATATATATATATTCTTGTACCGTTATACGTTACATAGGGTTCGTAAGTAATTTCTCCATACAGCTCTATCCTGGGTAACTCGCTCGATTTCTTCCATGGATTTTAGTCCGATATGTCTTGTCTCTCTCAGTAAAGTTCGTTTCAGTGTCTCCCTAGGGCGCCATCTTTTCCTAAACCCTTTGCATCCCACTTCAATGCTACTTTGATATTCTTTGATCATTTCTTCTCAAGGTATGCCGAACATATCTCCATCTTCTCCTTCTTATAACACTTGTTACCAGTGGCTGACCAGACACATAAACATATATAAACGTATAAATAGAAAGATATTTTAAAACAGGGATAATATGTTATTAGACAAATATAAAACATATATATATACATGTTTCTGTTTAACTATTTGATTATCTGAAGGGAGTTAATTCTTTTTTTTTCATGTTTGTTGACATACACGTTCTGATATAACCAAAACAAGGTGCGTCGTTAGGTTGAAAGTGACGTGCATCTGCTTAAAGAGGCTGTAATCTCTCCATAACAAACACATTGAAAGATGGATATTTTGAGTATTGGTAGATGACGCCGGTCAACTCGCAACTGGTGCTAGACAGAATGGGTGCCCATTATTACGCTTCATTAACACCTGCAATTGTGATCTAACTTCATGCGGCATAGACAAATATCACTGGGAGCGGCTGGCCAAAGACAGGCAAGCTTGGCGAGCGGCAGTGAGGAGCGGCTCATATAGAAAAGAAGAAAAACATCATCACATGTGGAAGCAAAAGGAACGTAGATAACGCATAAATTTGTATGTTTCTTCTCATATTCAATTAGGTCTTTATTATAATTAGCAAATAATTCGTTTATTTCATTCTTCTTCTTCTCTTCCAACATTTACTTCTTTATAGAAGTGTTGGGGGAAGGGTAGGGGGTGTAGAGATTTCATTAATATACTAATTCTGTGTTAACATATATCAAATAAAACAGATGTGTAGAAATGCGCCCCTACAATATTAGCTCCCTAGGGTGATACACCTAGGCGTGCGTTGTTCTTGAGCCGGCCCTGGATTAGTGAAAAAATCATCGTGAACAAAGTTTTGAATAGGTTAGGTACTAAAATATTTCAAATAAAGCAGACAGCAACTCACGCAAACAAGCATGCAGTTGGGAGGTTAGAAAGTTCAAACATTTTGTGAATGTGCACACACATAATACAACATTTTTTATAACAGTGTTAATAAGCGTTAATTCAACAAAGATTATGCAAGCTACGCCGCCGACGACTAGTTCTGAAATGTGGTTAATTGATCATACTTGTGGGAGTTGTTTGCAGGAATCTTGAAGTCGCTGTCCAGATAACGATCCAACAGCTGTCGTTGTCTATCCATCTTTTCTTGGACATCCTTGACCTGCCCTCTCATCCGGGAAAAACTGGAAGGCTCATATATAAGATCACTGGGTGCTAACCTTGATTCCACGCGATACTGTGGGTGGGGGTTCAAACACATTTTCATTGTTATGGAAAAGTAAGTTGTCATATTCAGTTCAGGAGAACAAAAATAAGCTCTTTTTTTATTTATGTTAAAAATCACTAAATTGCAGTGGCGGCTCATGATCATTTTTGTTGGTGGGGCCAGACACAAATTTCCGGTAAAATTATGGTTTTGTGTTGCTATGTTTTAATTTATAAAATAATAAATACACGTTGCAGATTCTTTTTGATGGTGCCTAGCCCCAGTGACCCTTACTGACGAGCCGCCACTGCTAAAATGTCTAGTGGTGTGATTGGCACACGGTTGTAACCCTCTATGGTGGTCAATGGTATGGAATGAGTTAAAGTCAATCGTTATACAGGTATGTTTCATTACTTACCTTTTGGGAACGATTTGTCGAACAGGTAACAAATTACTACCGGAATGAGAAACACACTGTGGACTAATTAATTTTTGTTCACTTTTTTAACGCCGCGTGTGTTACGTACAAAGTAGGTTGCATGCTTTTTTTATTTTGTAACGCAATTTTATGAATTACATCTAATTTGTATATTAATGAATGCAATTTTATCACAACTTTTTAGAATGAGAAAATATAACTTATATCTTGGTTAAGGCCAGAATGCGTTAACATGAAATGTTGAGCTAATCTGTTAACTAAACAAATCATGGCGCAGCTTGCGGCACATGGTCAATCGAGGCAGAAAAGATGTCGCTGGCTGCAGCACATGACCAATCGAATCAGAGAAACTGTTGCAAGCTGCGGCACATGGCCAATTGAGACAGAAAAATTGTCACAAGTTGCGACATTTGGTAGTTAATGTGTTTACGATCTTCTTGTACTTGAAAACACAAATAACTATTCGTTCTAATATGTATACATAATATATTCTTAACAGAAAAACAAATAAATATACTTCTTTCTTATCTTAATGTCTGTCATTTCTTGTTTGATCTTGTGTATATTCTCAGAAGCCGTCTTGAATATGCTTATTGTCTTGTATCTCAAAAGTCTTATATAACAAATGTCTTATATCTCAAATGTCTTATATATCAAATGTCTTATATGTCAAATGTCTTATATGTCAAATGTCTTATATGTCAAATGTCTTATATATCAAATGTCTTATATATCAAATGTCTTATATGTCAAATGTCTTATATGTCAAATGTCTTATATGTCAAATGTCTTATATGTCAAATGTCTTATATGTCAAATGTCTTATATGTCAAATGTCTTATATATCAAATGTCTTATATATCAAATATCTTATATATCAAATGTCTTATATATCAAATGTCTTATATGTCAAATGTCTTATATGTCAAATGTCTTATATGTCAAATGTCTTATATGTCAAATGTCTTATATGTCAAATGTCTTATATGTCAAATGTCTTATATGTCAAATGTCTTATATATCAAATGTCTTATATGTCAAATGTCTTATATATCAAATGTCTTATATGTCAAATGTCTTATACATCAAATGTCTTATATGTCAAATGTCTTATATGTCAAATGTCTTATATGTCAAATGTCTTATATGTCAAATGTCTTATATGTCAAATGTCTTATATATCAAATGTCTTATATGTCAAATGTCTTATATATCAAATGTCTTATATGTCAAATGTCTTATATATCAAATGTTGTATATATCAAATGTCTTATATGTCAAATGTCTTATATATCAAAAGTCTTATATATCAAATGTCTTATATATCAAATGTCTTATATGTCAAATGTCTTATATGTCAAATGTCTTATATATCAAATGTCTTATATGTCAAATGTCTTATATATCAAATGTCTTATATGTCAAATGTCTTATATATCAAATGTTGTATATATCAAATGTCTTATATGTCAAATGTCTTATATATCAAAAGTCTTATATATCAAATGTCTTATATATCAAATGTCTTATATGTCAAATGTCTTATATGTCAAATGTCTTATATATCAAATGTCTTGCAAATCAAAGAGACAGACACATAGACCGATGTAATAAATCCACAAACAAAGACAATAATAAAGGAGACAATGCCTTACCTGCCAAGATAATAGATTCTTAGGTCTAGTGAAACCGTCAGTGTCTCTAATAGCTTTCCTGTCTGTAGGTTTAGGCTAAACAAGGAAATGGAAGGTTGTTTCAGTTGCAGGGGATAGTCAGGATTTTCAAGCAGGTGAGTTTGTATTTCAAAGGGATCTCGCAGGTAAAAACAATTCACAGGTGTATGTTGTAACAAATAAAAGAGTAAACTTCGAGTTCTTATAAATCGTAAAAATCGTAACTATATGTCGGTAGATTAAACAATAGTCTTGCTATAGCATACTATAGTCTTCCCAATTATATGTAAATATATATATATATATATTGTTTTACTACAGTCTTTTCTATTATATATAGTTTTACTATAGTCTTCCCTATTATATATATAATGCAGAGTGTTTACAAGTCTTCCCTATTATATATTGTTTTACTATAGTCTTCCCTTTCATACATTGTTTTACTATAGTCTTCCCTTTCATACATTGTTTTACTATAGTCTTCCCTATTTTATATATAGTTTTACTGCACTCTCCCCTATTATATATTGTTTTACTGCAGACTTCCCTATTATATATTGTTTTACTGCAATCTTCCCTATTATATATTGTTTTACTGCAGACTTCCAGATTATATATAGTTTTACTGCAGTCTTCCCTAATTATATATAGTTTTACTGCAGTCTTCCCTAATTATATATAATGTTACTGCAGTCTTCCTTATTATATATTGTTTTACTGCAGACTTCCTATTATATATAATGTTACTGCAGTCTTCCTAATTATATATAATGTTACTGCAGTCTTCCTTATTATATATTGTTTTACTGCAATCTTCCCTATTATATATTGTTTTACTGCAATCTTCCCTATTATATATTGTTTTACTGCAGATTTCCCTATTATATATTGTTTTACTGCAGACTTCCCTATTATATATTGTTTTACTGCAATCTTCCCTATTATATATTGTTTTACTGCAGACTTCCCTATTATATATAGTTTTACTGCAATCTTCCCTAATTATATATAGTTTTACTACAGTCTTCTCTATTATATATAGTTTTACTGCAGTCTTCCCTAATTATATATTGTTTTACTGCAGACTTCCCTATTATATATAGTTTTATTGCAATCTTCCCTATTATATATTGTTTTACTGCAATCTTCCCTATTATATATAGTTTTACTGCAGTCTTCCCTAATTATATATAATGTTACTGCAGTCTTCCTTATTATATATTGTTTTACTGCAGTCTTCCCTATTATATATTGTTTTACTGCAGTCTTCCCTATTATATATTGTTTTACTGCAATCTTCCCTATTATATATAGTTTTACTGCAGACTTCCCTATTATATATAGTTTTACTGCAGACTTCCCTATTATATATAGTTTTACTGCAGTCTTCCCTATTATATATTGTTTTACTGCAGTCTTCCCTATTATATATAGTTTTACTGCAATCTTCCCTATTATATATAGTTTTACTGCAGACTTCCCTATTATATATTGTTTTACTGCAGACTTCCCTATTATATATTGTTTTACTGCAGTCTTCCCTATTATATATAGTTTTACTGCAATCTTCCCTATTATATATAGTTTTACTGCAGACTTCCCTATTATATATTGTTTTACTGCAATCTTCCCTATTATATATAATGTTACTGCGGTCTTCCCTATTATATATAATGTTACTGCAGTCTTCCCTATTATATATTGTTTTACTGCAGACTTCCCTATTATATATAGTTTTACTGCAGACTTCCCTATTATATATAGTTTTACTGCAATCTTCCCTATTATATATTGTTTTACTGCAGACTTCCCTATTATATATAGTTTTACTGCAGACTTCCCTATTATATATAGTTTTACTGCAATCTTCCCTATTATATATAGTTTTACTGCAATCTTCCCTATTATATATTGTTTTACTGCAATCTTCCCTATTATATATAATGTTACTGCAGTCTTCCCTATTATATATAATGTTACTGCAGTCTTCCCTATTATATATAAT
This sequence comes from Arion vulgaris, assembly GCA_020796225.1. Classification (NCBI taxonomy): domain Eukaryota; kingdom Metazoa; phylum Mollusca; class Gastropoda; order Stylommatophora; family Arionidae; genus Arion; species Arion vulgaris. Next base: position 22,983,532 of record CM036755.1, read on the forward strand.
GTTACTGCAGTCTTCCCTATTATATATTGTTTTACTGCAGACTTCCCTATTATATATAGTTTTACTGCAGTCTTCCCTATTATATATAGTTTTACTGCAATCTTCCCTATTATATATAGTTTTACTGCAGTCTTCCCTATTATATATAGTTTTACTGCAGACTTCCCTATTATATATTGTTTTACTGCAGTCTTCCCTATTATATGAAGTTTTACTACAGTCTTCTCTATTATATATAGTTTTACTGCAATCTTCCCTATTATATATTGTTTTACTGCAATCTTCCCTATTATATATAGTTTTACAAATAATGGATTGGGTGCGAAAGGTCCAACTCATTTAACACGCATATCTTCAATCTGAATGAAGCTAAGTGATGTTTAATATATATATATATATATTACATAGTATAGATACAATTTATCTATTCTCTAATCTTGTTTTATCTTTCAGCGTCAGGTAGAAAAATAAGACACCTGGAGCGAGCCTCTCTATCCGCGTTTTCTTTCTTTCTTTTCTCCAATCCTGATTTACCTCACAGCTTCAGGGTAAGAAGAGATTTATAACACAGGTTTTTGTGTGTGCTTCATAAACAGTGTCTTTCGTAGCCTCTATTACCTATGAGATCCACCTTTTGCGCGGCAGCCTTTTGCTCTGTATCGGAGTAACATTTCTCTTTGAGGTCTGTTGGTAATCTGCTTATGTGGCCGAACCATTTAATTTGTTGTTTCTTCATGAAGTTTAGTACTGATGTTGTACTCACTTTTTTCTTGATGTCTTCATTTCTCAACCGGCCTCTTCTTGTTACACCCAGCATTCTGCGTAGACACATCATGTCTATCTTCATAAATACAGTAATTTAGTTTAGTTTAATCGTTGGATCATCATCCCTGCACGTCGAAACAATTAGTCCATAAGTGCTCCGATCTCCTCCTCAATATGTATCTTAGCGTGTGGCGACTAATGACCCCAGTTCTTTGTTGATTTACTATTTTTCTTTGGCTACCAGTACAGTATTCTTGTCTAGCTACACCCCACTTGACTTGGAGTTCTTGCAGTCTGGTTAATGTTGTAGATTTACCACTATTACATGAATCATGTTAATGTCCTCTCTCCCCTGTGGAAGTTATAATATCAGCCTGGTGCATTGCTCGTCCGCTTTGTACAGCAGCCATACCTGCAAGCTTATCGGCGCGTTCATTCCCCCTTACACCTGCATGCCCTGGCACAAAATAAAACTGATCTTGTCAGCTTAGACCTCCCCAGCGACTCCATCCAATGTCTCCTTGCCCATCCTGTTTCAATCTTCCTGAGCATACTCATTAAGTCACTGAGAAAACATGCATAGATAAAAGTCTGTGACTCCAGCCAAACCATCGCTTTAGTAACCGCCATGATTTCCATAGTGAGGCTGCTCGTAGTCACGGCAAAACCACCACTGTCTTCCTTCACAATATTCCCTCCGACCTGATAAGGGAAAGCCCACGAGCCCCGCACATGTCGAATCACCGAACCATCTGTATAAATGATTACATCATGCTCAGATGCGTTCTCAGAAAGTAATGCCTGAACTTCTGCATCCACGACAAGTGGGTTGTCTTTTCTGCTCTCTTTATCAAGTTTGATGCATACCGAAAATGATGTATTGATTCCTGTTGGCACTGGTATCCATTCTTCACCGGGATCAATGTCTCCAAGTGTACACAACTGTTAAATACAGTCCTTGACCTGACCCCTCCAAGATTTTCCTTTGATCTTAGCCAAAAGGCCGAGAGGGGATTGCTTCTATAGACGTCGGTTTTTTTTCTTCTTTTTTTTTAAAGGGGCCCGCCCCGGATGTGCCATACCAGGTGGACCCCGTACAACGGAACGTGAAAACGTTTATAAACTATCAAGCCCCATTAATCCTTCGATGGATGGCACTCCTAGTTTTGTACAAGGGTAGCCATGTGGCATTTAATGAAGGCTCCCGACCTTCGGCTTCGATCAAATGGGCACTAGTTCTGTAACACAAGCTGATATCTTTGTAAACCCATATAATGAGCCGCGTGGCAGATATCAAGCGATACAGATACTACACTTTGATATTAGCCAAAAGGGGATTGCTTCTATAGACGAAGGATGTGTTGACAACTTTGAATAAACATGCAAGTCTCAACAACAGTTTGAATATCAGAACGCAGAGTGCGCAGGTAACTAAGGCAAAAGTAACATACAATGGTTAAACACTTACCAAAGGGGGCCTTGAAGCTTGAAGATTACTAGATCTTGGTACACGGTAGTAGATCCCATCCTGAAATAAGATGGGGGGTTGTTCCTGGAAAATTTCTAAGTGGTTCAAAATCTTAATCTTATCCGACATTTCTCAGTCAGTTAGAGATAAAGCAATGAGCTTTTCTTTTGTCTTTTTACTTCCCTTTGATAATATTAAAGGTAATTTATCTCCACCTTAAAATGGAATTCCTTTTCTTTGTTCATTAAAAATCGTTCAAATTATTGATGGGTACATTTTGAAAACTAAATATCAAATTAGCATATACTGTAAACAATACTCTTCTATGCATGCACAACATTATAGTTGTTAGTCAATAAGTAAGTTTAACAGCTGTGTACTGAATATCTTTGATATTAAAAAACAATTCTTAAGAGGGATACACTGTTCATAACTTTGAGAACCACAATCAAATTTAAATATTATATAATACGTATGTGCAAGAATTAAGTTATATAACATGTCTATATTATTGTGCAACTTTCTTGCAAACATATTTATAAGTGTGAAAACATAACAAATTATAACACTAACTATAGGAAAAATACATATCATTGTTGAAATATAGAAAAGATGATTGCATAAGTATACAAGATGGTTAAAGATATAAACAATACAGATGTTAATTGCTAGATAAGGAAAAGTGGGCAACCTTTGTTTTCATATTTTCGTAATAAAGTGATTAGTATACTTAATTATTGTTTATGACCAAATCGGGTAACCGTATTTTATTTAATGAAATTGTGGAACAAATTCATGTCTCCAAATCTTAAATTAAAACTAAATAATAAAAGCATAGTAAGGAATTCCATGCTAAAAATGAAATAATAGCATAATTACTGTAAACAGTTGATGTTACATTTTGTGCAATAAAGTAATAATATGTTTGAAACATTTGTGATATTGATACTGTAAGCATGCTAATTTGTTGAGTTTTTAAAAAAAATTACACATGACAAAAATTATATTTCCAGGGGAAAATTTGTGATGGATTCATTACAGACAGCCTTGGATTCTCTGAAAGGAGTTAATTCTTATTTTTCATCATGTTTGTTGGCCTACATGCTCTGATATAACCAATAAAAGGTTCGCCCTTAGGTTGAAAGGAGCGTGCCTCGTCTTAAAGAGGCTCTAATCCCATACAGACCAAACAAAAAACAACAACAATGGAATCAATAGACATATTTGTTCCCTGTGACAATATATAGTTCCCTGTGACAATATATAGTTCCCTGTGACAATATATAGTTCCCTGTGACAATATATAGTTCCCTGTGACAATATACTAAAAGTGGACTTGTGTGAATAATTAAATATATAGTTCCCTGTAACAATATACTAAAGTTAGACTTGTGTGAATAATTATATATAGTTCCCTGTGACAATATACTAAAGTTAGACTTGTGTGAATAATTAAATATAGTTCCCTGTGACAATATACTAAAGTTAAACTTGTGTGAATAATTAAATATATAGTTCCCTGTGACAATATACTAAAGTTAGATTTGTGTGAATAATTAAATATATAGTTCCTTGTGATAATATACTAAAAATGGACTTGTGTAAATAATTAAAAATAGTTCCCTGTGACAATATACTAAAGTTGAGCTTGAGTGAATAAATAAACATGGCACTAATAACAAGATACTGAAGGGGGAATTGAGTGAATCAGACCCCCACCGTTGCAATAACAAAACTAATTATGATAAATATAATAAGTTAGTATTTTAAAATATTAGTTGTGTAACAACAGCAAAATATATAACACTGGTACATATTTACATAACAATATAGAAAGAAATAACAGTGCAGGAATCAATATGCTTATTTGCAATAATAATACAAGTGGGATTTTAAAAATACTCTCATATGAAATATGTGTTAAAATTACTTTAAAAAGTGTAATATTTTTCATAATACAATTTGCTTGTTGCAGTAAGACGCTATTTTATCATCTTTCCAGTTGAGCGTCACATGAAACGGCAAGCTGTTGACTACAAGTTAAAACACAAATATGACTGGCTGGAAACCTAGAGGTACAAAAAGACTGTGTGTTGTTAGTAGATGGTTAGATATATAAAAATGTGATTAAGAAAGAGGCAAAGACAATCAAATAATGGTAATGCATATGCTTCAGTCGTTCTTATGGTAGATAGGGACCATGTAATTATTGTATAATATGTACCAGTTGCAGCTGTCTCGACGTTATGTTGCGTTATTAAACCAGTTATGTTGTATCACAGACCAGTTATTCTGGTTATAACATAACAGAGATTTAACGTATTAGGTACACGTTGTTATGGAAAATCGAAGTGAGACTTTCCGGGACTGTGTCACCGTTGGTCACCATTAATGGTTCTGTCCATTAATTGGCAACAGGTAAAGTCAAACCGTAAGAAGTAACTGTGGTAATTAATTGTGCCGGTTTATATTCACGGTTTATTTCCAGAGACGGTTTAGTTTTGTATAATCGGAAATATAAACTGAAGCTCAATGTCTAGATGGTATACGTGAGCCTCAGCCTCGTGACGGTATAAGTGAGCCTCGGTCTCGTGACGGTGTATGTGGGTGAGCCTCAGTTTCGTAACGGTATTCGTGAGCCCCAATTTCGTGACGGTATTCGTGAGCCACCAATATTATAACGGTATTCGTGAGCCACCAATATTATAACGGTATTCGTGAGCCACCAATATTATAACGGTATTCGTGAGCCACCAATATTATAACGGTATTCGTGAGCCCCAATTTCGTTACGGTATTCGTGAGCCCCAAGCTTGTAACGGTATACGTGAGCCCCAATTTCCTAACGGTAATCGTGAGCCACAATCTTATATTGCTATAAGTGAACCCTAAACTCGTGACGATATACGTGAACCCATTCTCGTGAAGATACATGCCAACCCCAATATCCGTGACGATAAACATGAACCCTCAATCATTGATTGCTAGTCTCTAAAACTGTTGAAGTAACCACACTGTGACAATCATTGCAGCACAACGTAGTAGAGCATCAGCAATCAAAATTGTCGAAACCTCAACATATTTCTCTTTCTTTCTCTCTCTCTCTCGTCATAACTCTTACACACTCTTTCCTTGGTAGACAACCTGGCGATCCAATAGTTCAACTGACGTGACACACCCATTGAGCTTACCTCTATCTCCGCTATCTTCAGCTCACGAAGCTTGTTGGCTGCGAATTCTGAGCGAGGTCTTCTCCGTGGCTTGACTCCATTAGTTGCCGCCTCTAACTTATTGCCAATGACGGCAGCCTGAATCAGAAGCCAAGACTGTCAGTACTGTTCCTTCATTTGAGTTAGTTCCACAGATTAGCCAAATGCAATAAGCTCTTTAGTTCCACAGATTAGCCAAATGCAATAAGCTCTTTAGTTCCACAGATTAGCCAAATGCAATAAGCTCTTTAGTTCCACAGATTAGTCAAATGCAATAAGCTCTTTAGTTCCATAGACAAGCCAAATGCAATAAGCTCTTTAGTTCCACAGATTAGTCAAATGCAATAAGCTCTTTAGTTCCACAGATTAGCCAAATGCAATATGCTGTTTAGTTCAGCAGATGCTACACATGAAATAAGTTCTTTAGTTCCACAGATGCGACAAGTGCGAAAAGCTCTCTAGTTCCATATATATGTTAAATGCAATAAGTTACACACACACATATATATATATATGGCAAGCTACTGAAAGCTCTTTACCTCGACACATATATATGGCAAGCGACTAAAGCTCTTTAGGTGTACATACATATGTCAAGCGATTATGGAAAAAGCTCTACATTCCGATATACGCCTAACGTTAAAGAAAGCTGCTTTGTTTTACGTCCCAACTAAAATGCAACAAAAAAGTAACAAAACATAGCCACTTAGTAACAGTGATGCGTAAAGATGCGTAAAGCTGCTCTAACAGAATTGCTACAGTTGGTTATATTGTGGTAAATCTTCATTTGTATATCTCTCTCTAATTTACTATTAAAACTAAACTCTTTGAAATTTCTCACTCAATTCTAGATGTAGTTCATTTATTATTATTTTTCATTTGTTTATCTTGAAAAAATATAGCAAATATATATATATATATATAGTTTTTGTTTTTGCTGCATGTGCATGTTAATTTTTATGTTACTTCATTCTTTGTTTCTCAATGTAATTCAAGCAAGGTTCTGTGCCAACTTTCTTTTTATACTGATGTTAGTGATCGTCTTTTCTGGTATTGTTGGTAACTTTTTGTAGGCAGCGCATTTCGCATGTTGTTATATTTTACGTCTGTGCTTTGCTCATTGTCCATGTTTGACTCTGGTAACACAAAGTAAGTAGGAAAATGCTGTTGATCATCTGTTGTTTAGCGGTCATTGAGACTTTTGAGTTCCTTAACAATGGGGCTAGCTGGTAGTTTACAACATTAGGCCAATGAACATGAAAAATAAGAATGAACTCATTTCTAAGCATCCAGTTACTAGTGTTATTATTTTTTCATTTTTCATTTAATATTCTGTTGTATGTTGAAGTATTAATATTAAGAATTTTGAATATGAATAACAATAATTTGTGATCAACTAACTTTATTTGTTTTAAATTAATCTCATCGTTTGCATCAAAATGGAAGAATGTATTACGTCACGGTTACCTTGGTAACAAGCTGTTAAGCGTGCAATAAAGCGTTAGTATGAATAGATACAGTTGTTAGGCAGCCACCATTTTGTGTGATAGCACGATTTGATGACGTATACAGCAGTTCAAGCCAAGATCGCTACACACGAGTTTATGACGTTTACAGCAACAAAAGCCAGAATATAAACACAAGAATATATGACGTTTATAGCAAGAAACAACAAAACTGATAATTGTGTATATAAAAACATACGATGCTACATATTTATAAATAATACATTTTCTAATCCTAGTGATGAGATTTTGATTTGATGGAGCACTGTTAGATGTACATAAAGAAGTATCACATGGGATTATATGGTCAAAGGGAGTTGTGATGGTTCCTTTTGATTGATGCATCGCGTTGGGACAGGCCAAGTGATTGCCACTGTGTACAAGTGCATACACATAAAAGGGTCATACTGAAATGAAGCTATATATATATATATATATATATATATTTGGTACTGTTATACGTTGTATAGGGTATGTCGCCCGTGTGTGGCCGGGGTTCTCAAGGGAGCAAAGAATAGTAACATGGCGACCTAGAAGGCACGTCGTAAGAGGCGACTGAGGTAAGGGAGTAGGGAAGCTACCCTAGTAGATAAAAAGCGTCGCAGAAATCGGATATGCTGAATTACTTGTAGGCGCATAAATGGCACAGCGTACAATCACTCTTAGGCTCAGATCACATATAGACCACACAGAGGGGTTAACAAGTGGTCGATATGGAGTGCTTGAAGAAGAAGAAGAAGAAGACTCACATCTCGTCACTCTAGATAGGGATGTAGATTTATAGATGTTTGCAGAGACACCTAAACGACCTGCTTCTCTTGCGGCATTGATGATATATGCATTATCCATTGAATGTCATTCCTCGATCACTGCTGTATCAGCCAAGAGATTTGATCGCTCACTGCTTTGTGTTTCTGCATGCACTGGGACCAAACAAAAAAGTTGAATTGGGCCATTCGCGTTTTGCTCACTGTGACAAGCCATTCCTGCCTAATACAGCCAAACTCAATTTTCTTGTGTCGCTCAGTATACACGTATATGTGAATTCGTGTGCACTCATACACTTCAGAGCAATATTTACTGGTTTGATCTCCATTGTATGGTTAGTCGTAGTTACAGATAAGGCACCGATGATATCTTTGAGGGTGTTGTACTTTGAGGGTGTTGTACTTTGAGGGTGTTGTACTTTGAGGGTGTTGTACTTTGAGGGTGTTGTACTTTGAGGGTGTTGTACTTTGAGGGTGTTGTACTTTGAGGGTGTTGTACTTTGAGCCGTTGCACTTTGAGCTCGCAGTGAATGCTCAAACACTTCGCTAGCATTGAATCACGCAACCGCCTGTGTGTTACCGTGACTTGGAAGGGGAGCAAAGAATAGTAATACTACGACCTACAAAGCATGTCGTAATAGGTGATTGAGGTAGGGGCCTAGGGAAGCTACCTTAGTAAATAAAAAGCATCGCAGAAATCGGATGTGTTGGCCTACTTGTAGAGGCATAACTGGCACAGCATACCAGTTATCAGTTATATGAGGAATATCATCATAGCACTCCGGACATGTCCATAGGTGCTCCGATCTCCGCCTCAGCAAATCCAGCAGCGTCCAGCGACCTAACACGCCAGTTCGATGTTGATTAATCAATCTCTTTGCATATTTAGTATGTTGTTCTTTTCGGGTTGCACCAATATTGGCACCTATCTCTTTCAATCTGGTCAGCGAGTGGGATTCACAGCCTTGATACTCTTCTGTTCGGAAAAAACTCTCCCAATGCGTGAAGAATGTCACTTCGATCCATGGTAGCTCCCTCTGAAATTGTAGCCAAGCCAGCAAATCTATCAGCTCGTTCATTACCCCTAACTCCTGCGTGCCCAGGGACAAAATAAAGGTGATTTCTCTGATCATTGTCTGTACCAGTACCTCCACCCAGTTGCGTCTCACCATACCTGATTCGACTTTACGAATCATGCTCATGGAGTCACTGAGTATGAAAACATGAGAGTAATTGTCAGATGCCAACCAGTTCACAGCGTACAATCGCTCTTATGCTCAGATCAAATCACAAAGAGTGGTTAACAAGTGATCGATATGGAGCATTCGAAGAAGAAGAAGAGGAATCACGGAACCGTCCGTTTATACTGTCACATGATCAACCCAGGCTCAATTGGGTACCAGAAAAACACTGCACAGTAAAGACGTCCAGAATGAAGTTGACCACATTACACATCGTGTGCCAATAGTCAATGAAAAATACGTATCAGCTTCTCGGTGATTGCACTAGCCATGCGACCATTAAATTCCTCAGGCTCACGTCCCACATGTCCTACTCCGCCCTAAAAAGCGGTAGTACAGGCAGTAACGATATAGTTTGTTTCTGACTTTTTAAAGTACTTTTGGAGAGTTAGGCACGCATGACACCTTAAAGCAACAGAGACCATCAAAGTCTTAGGCACATATGAAATCTTAAAGCAACAGAGACAATCAAAGTCTTAGGCACACATGAAATCTTAAAGCAACAGAGACAATCAAAGTCTTAGGCACACATGAAATCTTAAAGCAACAGAGACAATCAAAGTCTTAGGCACACATGAAATCTTAAAGCAACAGAGACAATCAAAGTCTTAGGCACATATGAAATCTTAAAGCAACAGAGACAATCAAAGTCTTAGGCACACATGAAATCTTAAAGCAATAGAGACAATCAAAGCCTTAGGCAAGCATGAAATCTTAAAGCAACAGGGACCATCAAAGTCTTAGGCACACATGAAATCTTAAAGCAACAGAGACAATCAATCGGAGCACCTATGGACATGTCCGGAGTGCTATGACGATAGTCCTCTTATAACTGAGAACTAGAATGAATAGAGTTCAATGGTATTTATTGCGATATTGGTTAGAAAAAAAATCACAAACAAATTTACTGCGCCGAAGCTGACAGAAGTTAATAAAAGCCCTAATGATTGTTAAAAACGACAGCTAAATAAATTGAACATTACAAAGTTATAAGTGAAAGTAAAGTTAACACTAGAAAATATAGTGTCGCAGGAATGTGCAGTAATAGGCTTCCTCGCAGTACTATGATATTTTGAAATATTATTTTAGAGTAGAAAGTTTCCTTTCTTGTTTTCTTTCCTTGTCAGGGCCTACGTAAGTTTAGATGGATGCTGGACAGAAAAAGGGCTTTAAAGACACTCTTAAAGTGTCTCTGAAATACTTTGATATAGATACTACGTGCGAGGAATCCCTGGCACAAGATCGTCAAATGTAGCGCTGTAACAACACATGAGGAATCCACATAGCTGAGAATTGTGCCGTTGGGGCACAGAGAAAACAAGCTGCGCGAAAAAACAGAACACACAACACCCACATGTCTAACCTTGATCATGTATGCCCCACCTGTGGTAGGGATTGTGTTCTAGGATTAGACTCTACACACACCAGAGTCCCACCTGCACACACCATTGAGGTGCAGCAGCACAAGTCTGAGGCTGTTATCATCATCGCCTGCGATGGCTGGCTATTACTGAATTGAGGGACGGTAGCTTGCCTTATAGTTGACTGTACTTGTTAGTTGAATTATTTTTCTTGACACAAGTTTGAATGCATTTGAAAATAGATGTCTGAGAAAAACAATGAATATAAAATAGAACGAATTCAGGAGAAGTGATGAAATCAGAGACATGTCTGGTCAACCACTAGTGACAACTGTTGTAAGAAAGAGAAGATGGAGATATGTTGGACACACGTTGAGAAGAAATGATCAAAGAATATCAAAGCAGGCATTGAAGTGGAATGCAAAGTGTTCAAGAAAGAGAGGACGACCTAGGGAGACCCTGGAACGAACTTTGCTGAGAGAGGTAAGAAATATCGGTCTTAGTTCCATGGAGGAGATTGAGCGAGTTGCCCAGGATAGAGCGGTGTGGAGTAATTACTTGCAGGCTCTATGTAACGTATAACGGTATTAGAGGAATCATTATTACTGTGCATTGATTAGTATTGTCTGAGAGAGTTTAGTAGCCAGTGCAATCATTAATATTGATATTTTCTAAAAGAGCATATGAGCTATGTAACTAAGTGATTAATAGAACCATTATCAGTGAGTACATCGGTGAGCAATCATGTGTGCTTCAATCTCTTTCTTACACAGGAGGATCTCAGCAGCAATGCACGATCACCGTAGCGCTGGCGAGGGTCCCCGATATACTTTAGAAGATGGTGAAAATATTTTGTTGGAATTTTATTTATATTTTAAAATAATTTTTCTAACGAATTTTGTCCGGTCAGCGGCTTTCCAGCCTGCTCTTCTAGATTTTGAACTGCCAAGGGTTTGTTTCCGTACTCAATTTGAACACGGGACATACTTTATATCGTTCGTCTCCGATAGATCTAAGTAATCGATTTCACCTAAACTGAAATCAGTAATGACTAGAAAAATAGCACAATGACTACCCGAGGGAGCGAACCGAGTATTTATGGAACGAGAGGCGTGTATCTAACCTCTACGCCACAGAGACTCCTCCCCCTTCCTTTCCCCTTCAGTTTCAAATCTCTTTGGTGTATACTATCAAGAAGATTTCCTTTTCTGTATTTTGTAAATTATTTTTTATTTCTATAAGTTAAATTCAGGGGCGGATCGTCATTAAGGGCCAGTGGGCCGGCCCACCAAATTCGAAAAGGGAAATAACTTCCGGAATAGACAAATAATAGTAAATACACCAAAACCATGATTTTTCCGACAACTTGTGTCTGGCTCCAACCAAGAAAAATGACCACGAGCTGCGAAGGGTTAAATTGATATAGAACACTGCCATGGCCGGGATCCAAGAATGTATGTAATTGTACTACTTTTGTCAGATATATTTTTTTGTGTGGAATAAGTTAGAATTACAACATCGATTTGTTATTGATAACATTGGTAGTTAAACAACAATACTATACCAATGTCTTTGTGGTTAAGTGATAAAGCCATTGCCTTGCTTTCCGACGGTCTTCTTCTTCTACTGCGTTCTCACTAGATTGAAATTTCGAACTCTCTGTAATGTTCTCGGTAAGGCCAAGGATTGTTTTCTATTGTGGGCATAATGAAAAATCCTAACCTGTGTAGCTTCATGACGACTGCACTAGCCATGCGGCCATTAAATCAGGCTCTCGTCCCACCTGTCCTACACCGCACTAAAAAGCCGTTAAAAATACCTTTTTATTATCTTGTAAATCTACCCCCACAATTAAACACTTGTTTATATTCCCCTCCTCCCCCCGCCCCTTTCTGCCCTGAGATGTAAGCACAACTTTATTGAAAACTGTCTCCAAGCTGTATTAGTTATAAATAAAATGTATGCTAAAACAACAAGCAAAACGAAGCGTATTAGAACAACAAGCAAATACTACAAAACATACATTTTATAAACTATTAAGAAATGATATTCAATATTTCTATCAAAGACAACGGAATGATTTTTTTAACATCTTTACACTTTTTTTTGGGTACTTTGTAAAACTACAGTACTTTGTTTTTACATGTTTCGCTATTGCTACAAAGTTTTACTGCAGACTTTTCCTATATCAATTTTTTTAAGTTGTTGATATTACAGTTATATAGTAATTAACTCTTTCACTTCGTAGTCCTCTGTTACCTCCGAAAACTCATTTATATTGCAATGTATACAGAATTAGCCAGTATACTGGCTTTGCGTCATCTTAAAAAATACTGGGAGCCGTTATATCGGATCAGAGGAGCGAAAGAGTTAATTTCGTAAAATTGATCAAACAGATTTTATATGAAAGATTAAAATTACAATTTTTAAAAATATTGAAAATATTCAGAAACGTTCTGTAAATAGCTACTTCACGAACTGTAATAAAAAATACGAGAAAAAAAAAGGAATAAAAATACATATTGACAAAAAAATTGTTGAAATAGCTACAAAATGAAATATGATCAAAGAAAGGGTTATCAAAGAAATATTGAAACATAAATGCCGACAGAATAGTTCTTCAAATAGCTACTACACATATAGTGATCAGAAAGTGGTATCAAATAGCGAATAGTGCATACATATTGACAGAACAGTTCTTCAAATAGCTACTACACAGATTATAAGCAAGGCAAAATTCAAGTTACGTAGGGACAGAATAATACTTCAAATAGCTACTACACACATTTTGATATGAAAGTGTTATCAAATAGTGAATAGAACAGATATGTCTGCAGAATAGTTCTTCAAATATCTACTACACAGATTTTGATTTGAAAGTGGTATCAGAAAGCGATTGCAACAGAAATATTGACAGAATAGTTCTTCAAATAGCTACTACACATATTTTGATTTGAAAGTGGTATCAGAAAGCGACTGCAACAGAAATATTGACAGAATAGTTCTTCAAATAGCTGCTGGACAGATTGATATCGAAAAGTATTTTAAATAAAAAGCTCAAGTTAAATATCGACAGAATAGTTCTTAAATTAGCTGCTGGATAGATTGTGAAAAAGTGATATCAAAGAGCGAATGGAACAGAACAATGGACAGAATAGTTCTTGAGATAGATACGGAAAGTATGATCAACAATTATTTTAAAGTAAACATTAAAGTTACATATCGACAGAATAGTTCTTCAAATAGCTAATACAAAGATTGTGAAATGAAAGTGGGATTAAATAGTGAATGCAACAGAAATATTGACAGAATAGTTCTTCAAATAGCTACTACGCAGATTATTAGCAGAAAGTTCTACAAAAGACTGACAAAACAGAAACAATGAAGAAAAATACTAACTAAAAGCAATACCTTTATACAAACAACTAAAATAAAAACAAAAAGTTAATTTTTGTGGGTGGAAAAGCATGTTTTTGTGTGGTGTTAAGCATATCTTTGCTGAGCATGTGAGCTATATTAACTATCTATTAAACTGTCTCAGTCTGTATTAACTGTTTGACATGATGGTGAGTGTAGCAGTGTGTAAGCAAACTTAATGATGAGTGTAGCCATATGTAAGCAGATGTAATGAGTGTAGCTACATATAATCAAACATCACGACAAGTGTAGCTACATATAATCAGACAACACGACAAGTGCAGCTACATGTAATCAGACAATACGACAAGTGTAGCTAGATATAAGCAGACGACACGACAAGTGTAGCTAGATGTAAGCAGACAACCCGACAAGTGTAGCTAGATATAAGCAGACAACCCGACAAGTATAGCTAGATGTAAGCAGACGACACGACAAGTGTAGCTAGATGTAAGCAGACAACACGACAAGTGTAGCTACATGTAAGCGGACGATATAAGTGCAGCCACAGTTAAGCAGACGATATGATAAGTGTAGTCACGTGTAAGCAGACGACGTGATACGTGTAGCGACATGTAAGCAGACGATATAATAAGTGTAGCCACATGTAAGTAAGGCAATGATAAATGTAGCCCCGTGCAAGCAATAATACAACAGGTTTAGCCACATGTAAGCAGACGATACGATAAGTATAGCCACATGTAAGCAAGCGTAATGATGACTACATGTAAGCTGACGGTACGATAAGTGTAGTCACCTATAAGCAGACGATATGATAATTGTAGCCATATGTAATGTAAGCGTAATGATAAGTGTAGCCACATGTAAGCAACAATACGACAGGTGTAGCCACATGTAAGCAGACGATACGATAGGTATAGCCACATGTAAGCAAGCGTAATGATGGCTACATGTAAGCTGACTATACGACAAGTATAGTCACCTATAAGCAGACGATATGATAATTGTAGCCATATGTAAGCAAGCGTAATGATAAGTGTAGTCACATGTAAGCAGCGATACGACAAGTATAGTCACATGTAAGCAAACGATGTGATAAGTGTAGCAACATGTAAGCAAGCGTAATAATACATGTAGCCACATGTAAGCAAGCGTAATGATAAGTGTAGCCACATGTAAGTAGCAAGCATCTGCTGAGGGTGTTCAGTTGATAATAAGATGAATGTATATACGAGCGAGATTTGAACTTAATAAAGGATAGGAAATCACCTTAGAGCGATTGCTTGGCCCAACACCTTCCAGGGACATAGACCAGAGGAAAGTCTTCAAGTGATGGACGCTGAGGCTTGGAGCCTTTGCCGAATCTCCCACGATGTGCGTACAGATATCTGGACAGTGCCCTCCCTTGCACGCTCGGGATAGTGCCGTAGTAATCGGAGGCTTTGTCAAAATTGTGAGGAACGCTGACAGATCTTCGTAATCCTCCAGGGTTGAACTGGCTCGCATCTGTCCTCGCTCTGGCAAGTCTGTCGACATCTTTGCTGAGGATGTTCGGCCTGTGAGCCCATAATTGAGAAGATGGGATCGAAGGGTAAAGTGGTGATCTGCCATAGAGGTAAGGCCGAAAAGATGGCTCAACCGACCTTGCTCTGGCTGTTCCCGCAAGGCTTGATCTCCGTGACAGTGGACTATGAGCCCAAAGGTTGGCAGTCGTCAGCTGAGTCGGTGGCGTGTAAATCGGCTGGTAACTTCTGGATTTTGGCGGTTGCGAAGCAGCTCGGACATTTCTATAATCCGGCGGTGGGATAGAGCTGGCGCGAGCTCTGAGATACCAAGGGACCTCCGCCTGGGACAGAACGACTGGGTCAGAAGCATATGCATTATCATTATAATAGTTATCATTATCATTAGGTGACAACAGGAAGATCACAGGCCTTGAAGGAGACTGCCTGTCCAGCAGGGATTCAGCTACCTGGTTGTAAGGTTGGCGATATACTTGTTGCTGCACAGGAAAGGTCCGGGGTACGGGTGGCAGCGTACTAGCCCGTACTCTTCTGCTGATCGCGACCCGGGGTAACATGTCGCTCTGTAGAGTCCTGTAAAATGAGAAGGGAACCATTCAGGGGGAAATAATTCTACAATCAGGGGGAAATAATTCTACAAGTGGAGGGAATAGATAGGTTTGCAAAGGTAGTAAGCTATCTATCAACTAATGATGAAAAAAACCTCATACAAACACACACACACAAAAGGACGCTAAAGATATAGAAGGGCAACGAAGATACTGCATTACGTAAGATAAAGAATAAAATAGAATATACCATCCTCTAATTCTTTGTTTTTTCCTCATTTTCTGTCTCTAATCATCTGATCAATAACTCCTTGAATTCTGTGACATTTTTATTTTAATTCTGTGACTCGTTCGTTTTTTTGTGTTTTTTTTTTAAAAACCGATCCAGAAGCACTTGAGCTTTCAGCTCTTCGGCTCGGTGCCGTGGACATCGTAGCCCTTCGGTTCGGTGCCACGAACACCGTGAATCTGGTAAACCTGTGGCTTTTCTGCGAGCCCGCAGAATTGAACCCGCACTCACAGGGAGCTTGTCACCCGTAGTTCAACGCGCTACGAACACGCTGGGCAGACGGGCTACTCATTCGTTAAACACACTTCTCTCTCTCTCTGCCCCTCAAGCATCCAGCTATACTTGTGCAATGTGTTATTCCAAACTCACCAAATCGCTGGATTGATTCAACGTCAATTTTAGTGTTCTCAACAAACAGTAGGTTACTAAGAGACCAAAGAACATCCCCTTTATTCATACTAAACTCCCCAACAACGCAAGCATGTCCACTCTCAACACCCACATGCCCAGGACAGTAGATCCCCAAGAGTCAATGGATGTTGGAAACATCTATAGACGACCTCCACTCATACCGTAATATGACATTCTGCACCTTATGAAGCATCGATTGAGTGTCAGAAACAACATATTCCTGCAATCTGGTGAATCTGATTGCAGATTAAACATCTACTCATTGAATCCTTTACTCCCTCTGTCTTTTTTTTTTAGTGCATTCAGAATATCAGTCTTTTCCATTGTTCGTCAGCTGTCTACATTTGCCATTCCTGCAAGCCTATCGGCTCTGTCAGCTGTCTACATTTGCTATACCTGCAAGCCTATCGACTCTGTCAGCTGTCTACATTTGCCATACCTGCAAGCCTATCGGCTCTGTCATTCCACTTTACACCTGTGTGCCTTAGCACAATAATAACAATGATTTTTATCACTTTGACCTCCACAGTCTCCAACCATTGCATTCGAGCCTAGCCGGTTTCAATGAAAGTGAACACCAGTATAGTAAGTAGATCGGTAATTCGTCTTCTTCTTCTGCGATAAACTTCTGCTATGCGACTACTCCGGTATGTGTCATAAACAGCGCCATGTGCTTGAGGTCTTCACCGGTCCTCCATAGTTTGTTTTGTAGGGGTGTTTCGGTTGGCCAGATCTCCATTCTCACACTACTCAGACTGGGGCAATCTTACAGAATGTGCTCTGGGCACTGCTTAGGTGCTTCACAGGCGTAGGCAGCCGAGTCCCTGAGACTCATTCTGTGGAGGTGTGCTCTGAGAAAGATCGGTAATAACTAGGAAGAGTCTATCGTCAGAACAAGGGTCAGAACTTATTAATACCATTACAGCCAACCTTCGATGTGGAGAAGGCAAACCGTTGATTGATGATTGAGCTTAATTTATAAGTAGAAATCGAAACTACAGATCAGATAACAAAACAATCATCATAAGATGTCATAGATTGATTGATTCATCAACTGAAATAATTGTCTCATTAACGAACATAATACTGGTCTGAACAAAGAATACAAGATAGAAGAACATTGCGTTAACTTGGATTCTCCGTAAGAAGTTAATTCGTATTTGTCATGTTTCTTGGCCTACATGTTCTGATATAAACAATTAAAAAGCAGCTCGTCCTTGGTTTCTTCTTCTTCTTCTTCACATTTGACGTTCTATGCGACCAATTTGATCATTCTTATTGTGATATATAATTGATCTTTGACAAGAACAACTGTATGTTCAATCGGTTACAGGCATCTACTTGTGTATGATACTATACACGTGTAGGTCAGGGTTTCTATTTTTCTCCTACGGGAAATATTTTGAGTCTGTCTCGCTGACAGTCAGTCCCCAACACTTCTCCTTCCTTCGTTCAAGTTCTCTTTAATGATCCGTTTAAAGCTGTATATTTGGCCTTGGATCTAAGTCTTTTGTACATTGTAACCTTTCTGACTGAATGTGGCGTTCCTTTTGCATCATATGTTAGACACTGATCTTTTATGGTGTATATTTTGGCGTGGATCAATGCCAAAGAGAATTTACTACTTTGCAAATGACTGGGTGAGATCGTTCCGTTCTTAGATTGAAAGAGCAGTGTCTCTGCCTAAAGAGGCTTTACTCCCCTACATAACAAACAAACAAACAAACAAACAAACAGGAACATGGCTAGGTAATTGTTCACAAACATATTATTAGAATTTTATAAAAAATATGAAATGTTAAAAAATGTTTAAAAAATATTGGAAAAAGAAAATGACAAAATATAAGGTTGCAAATATGAAGGATTGATTTCATTGCACGGGGTTTCCTCATATAACCCGGTCTCTCTCCGCAGAGACAAACAATTACTAAACATGATATGAGCAAATAAATAAAAGTAAGACATCTGAGAACATGCATATTTCCTGTGACAACATATAGATGTGAATTGTGGACCATAACACAAACATTAAAGAACAAAACTGAAGCTATTGAAACAAGGTGTTACAGAAAAGTTGTTAGAACATCCTGAACAGAGAAGAGAAAGAACAGACATCCTACAAGACCTGCATATCAAGGAGCATTGGCACAAAAATAACATCATGTCCCGGAAGATTAAATATTTTGGCCCCATTAAACGTCACAGTGGTTTGCAGTGGACAATAATGGAAGGTATGGTTCCTGGAGTACGAGGCATCGGACGACCAAGACGAAGGTGGTAGCAACAGGACATCAAAGAAATCTTGAACATGACACTGGAGGAGGTAGGAGAACTTACTAGAGACAGAGTTTTGTTCAGGCAGGCTGTGATGAAAGCAACGTTCCGCAAGGATCATGCTACTAATTTATATGAGTAAAAGAAGAGTGTATGCGTTTGGTTAAAGAAGAAGGCAGATGTGAAAAGCTATAAGTAAGAGAATAGGAATGGACACAAGTAAAATCAGTGACATGAACAAGCTGCTCCAACAAAGATGCAATAAAGCAAATTAAATCATTGGACAAATGGCAGCAATTTTGAAATACAAACATGTCACCGTGAACACTAAAAGAGCATTGTTCAACATGACATTATGTTATCAGTGCCAAACCTGGACGTTGGTTTCAAATTATAGAAAAAAAACCTCGTCACGATAGAGAAGAAGAGTCTACGTAGAGTGGCTGGGAGTAACAAGAAGAGACCTGTTTAGAAATAAAGACATCGGGAAAAAGGTGGTACAACATCAGAACTGAACTTCATCAAGAAACAACAAATTTAATAGTTCGACCACATTAAGAAGATTACCAACAGACAGTGCACTTGAAAAGTCTATTTCTATTCAGAGACAGTGGATGCACGGCAAAATGTCGTCCATGCAAAAGATGGATTACAGAAATAACACAGTTAAAAAAAAAATGTACGAATCGCATAGAAGAGCCCGTTCTAGAAATCTCATTTTATCCTGACGATATAAGACAAAACAAGATCAGAGAAAAATCAGAAAAAGGACGAATTACTAACATCAAAACAAATACAAAGTAAGCTAAAGATGAAGCTTATCAAGTGTTATATTTACTCTATATTATTATATTGCTCAGAAACATGGACAATGAATAATGACGAAACACGTAAGAAAATGTACTGTAGTTTTACAAAATCATCATCAGGTGCCGTGTCGGCTGACGTAGGCGATCATGGATCACCACAAATCTCTGTCTTTGGTGTTTGCTATCAACTCAGATGTTGACGCTCTACCGTGCCATGAAGTTAGGCTATCTAAAATATTCTCTCTCTGTCTTCCTCTGTCTCATCTACTCTCGATTTTACCAGCTGTAATGGGACTCTCTAGAACGTGTTTCGCTATATTCGATAAGTTTTGATCTATGTAATTTTCTTAGACAAATAATGTGGTGGTTTCCTCTGCCTTCCACATCCACATGAAGAGCTATTCTCCATCTTGGACAACCATCTATGGTTGTCAGGGCAAGTGAGTACCCCTCTCTGACCAACATCAGAGGTGTCCACTTATACCCGCGGATACTCAATATAATTGTTATTGCTTTTGTACTTGGTAAAACTACAGTACTTTGTTTCTACGTGTTTCGCCATTGCTACATAGTTTTACTTGCAGTCAGTGGCAGCTCGTCATTAAGTGCCAGTGGGGTCGGGTTCCACCAAAAATCGTATATAACTAATATGTAAATACTAATATATAACCTGACTCAAAACCCTTATTTTTCTGAAAATATTTGTCCAACCCCAGCAACAAAAATGATCACGAGCCGCCACTGCTTGCAGTCTTCCCTTGTATGGACAATGAACAAAACATTTGGACGACAGAAAGAAAAGCATGAGATGTGGATATATAAAAAATAGTTCGTAGTTGATGTAAAGAGCAACAGACAAATAAAGAAGTTCTACAGAAACTAAGAAAGAAGTGATAGCTATTACCAAAAAAAACCACACATTTTAAAAATATTTCGGACATATAAAGAGACATGACAAATTTATCAAAACATTATTAGAGGAGGTGATTGACGGGTGGCGTGCAAGAGGAAGACTGAAAGATAAATGGGAGGGGCGGGGAGGGGGTCAATAGATGGACAAAGTACATCCTGGCAAAATGCAGCATCAAGGCAAGAGACGATGTTGGAGATCCATTGCAGCCATTCTTCGATGCGGAGACTCCACCTGATTATGATGTGGGTGTGTGAGAGAGAGGGTGTGTTAAGTAAAGGGTTATGTATGTGTGTATGTGTGGATGTGTTCGATACATGTATGTATGTATGTATGTATGTGTGTGTGTATGTATGTATGTATGTATGTATATATGTATGTATGTATGTATGTATGTATGTATGTATTATGTATGTATGTATGTATGTATGTATGTATGTATGTATGTGTGTGTGTGTGTATGTGTGTATCTGCATGTATGTGTGTGTATGTGTGTGTATGTGTGTGTATGTGTGCATGCATGTGTACATGTGTGTATATGTGTGCATGTGTGTCAGTTGGTGTGTTCTACAAAGGGGACATATATGTTTATGTGTGTTAGTGGATGTGTGTATGTATATGTTTATGTGTGTTAGTGGATGTGTGTATGTATATGTTTATGTGTGTCAGTGGATATGTTCAATGAAGGACAACTCTATGTATGTGTATGTAAATCAATGAACATAAACATGCATACTGTTGCTTGTTAAACTAATTCAAGTTAAAGAGAAATGCACATACAATACTATTGTCTGAAAATATTTAAACAAAAATGTCAACAAACTCATTTTGTTGCCTTCAGCCGACTAAGCAACATATCAGCAAAATTAATGAAATGGCAACTTTGAATTCGCAGAATTGTGCAAACTAAAAAAAATCTGATTAAAATTACTTTAAAAAAAAATGCAAATAAATAAAGTAGAAACAAGGACATTACAATCATCATTAAATAGCTTGTACTGAGCAGAACCTTGCCACCCTAACAATCCTTTCGAATTTATCTCCCTCATAGGTCAGATGTTCCGCCTCTGCAGCTATCATGCTCAAATTGAGATGAGTTTTTTTTGCAAGAACCCCAGAGGAAGCAACGGAAGTAACTCACTGGTTGTGTTGGTAAGGACGCTCGTATTGCTAGGCTAGGCGATGGGTGTCGTAGGAAGTGAGGATAAGTGGTTCGAATCCTGTGTTTGTCTGTTTGTTTTTTCGGAAGATTTATTTGTTGTTCACACGCTCAAATCATAGTTTGTCCGTAGCAGAACGTTGCCACCCTAACAGTCCTTCAGAATTTCTCTCTCATAGGTCAGATGTCCCACCTCTGCAGCCATCATGCTCAAATCATAAGTTACATCCTGAATTCATCTTCTCAGTGTGTCTTCCTCTTCTCCTCTTTGCATGGGTCCCTCCTTCCATAATAGTCTTTTTCATCCCTTCGCGTCTCTCTATATGTCAAAAATACTTCCATTTTCTCATTGTAGCATCAGCCAGTTTTATTTGATTTTGAGTTTATTCTCGATAGTTCTATTTCAGCGGTTCCAAGTTTGGCATTACTGTGGACCCATTTTAAATACACTTTGCTACTGCGGACCACCAAAAGTTTTTATTCATTAAAATCTTCTAGCGATGGAGTTATTATTATATCACACCCAACAGTCAAACTGACTCCAATTTACTCACTGCAGGAAACTTTAAATGATCTTTCATTTTATCCTGCCAGATATTTAGACTCCGGTCTGTTTCGGGTCCTTTGATTTCGCAGCGGAACTAGTTTACGATTTCTTTTATACATGTTTTTAAATTTTATTTTTCTGTTTGAAATGTGAAAGATCATAATATTTCTTAAAAACTTTGAGGACTCCTTGTGAGTACCTCGCAGATCCAAGGGGG
Organism: Arion vulgaris; assembly: GCA_020796225.1. Classification (NCBI taxonomy): domain Eukaryota; kingdom Metazoa; phylum Mollusca; class Gastropoda; order Stylommatophora; family Arionidae; genus Arion; species Arion vulgaris. The sequence continues at coordinate 23,005,913 of CM036755.1, forward strand.
TCCAAAAATTAAATCTATATTTGACTTAATTGTTAACTCTAACTACAAACAAAATGTATTTTTCTTATCCTAACAATATTATACCTTCATAAATGCAATCTTTCTAAGAAACTATTTGTAATAGAGAAATAATTAGAAAAAATATATTTAAAAACAACGAAATTTATAAATCAATATTGTTATACATTAAAATTTCAAAATAGTTGTAATGACATGTTTTAAAATAGTGTATTCATAGTTATATTGTAATAATGTGGAGAGTGTTTCAAGGGTGTACGTATTATAATTGAACGGGGGCCTATTTAAAGAAGAAGTCTGACAGCAGCATACCGCGGGCCGCAGTTTGTCAATTCTTTTTCTGTAGAGGAAAAATGTATTTTTTAGTTTCAGGATGAGGGAGAAGAAATTCTTGCAAAAATATTTCAAAATGTTGATATTAGTAGTAAGGAAATGGTAGACTACTTACAATTGCGGCATTCACGTTTCTCAGCAGAGCGTGATCTTTACCGCGTGATCGTGAGGCTGCCTCAAACGTATCCTCTAGAACGGCATTCGAAAGGTAGTCTGCCCTGTTGATGCTGTCATCTATCCCGTAGTCATGATAGGAACCTGAGATAAAGTATATAGAAATCACTAATCAAACATCTACCTTGTTGATGCTGTCATCTATCCCGTAGTCATGATAGGAACCTGAGATAAAGGATATAGAAATCACTAATCAAACATCTACTCTGCATAAACACTGGAGCTACTGCCTGTAATACCGTTTCTTAGGGCGGTGTAGGAAAATGAGAGGGGCATGCTACTGTAGAATTTAATGGCTGCATGGCTAGTGCAGTCGCTACGAAACTGTTCACGTTATAAAGAAGTTCATTTAGCTCAGGCAAAATTCATTAAAACATTAAATTCAAATACAAATTTTCATCATTTTCAAAAGTACATCGGAACCCTTGTCGGTGCTAACTAAGGAGTTCGTGCACTACCGATAAGATCTTCCTGTGTAATAAAGAGACCGAGAACACACGGTTATTCACTGAAGTGCAGTGATGATGATTATATCAATTAATTCCTTCCACAGAAGAAATATTTCAACTCTAACAGTCGTCGGTGCACAGCAATGGAAATGGGGCATGTACTGACATAATAATAATAATAATTCCTCTCGTACCGTTATACGTTACATAGGGCCTGCAAGTAATTTCTCCATACTGCTCTATCCTGGGCAACTCGCTCAATCTCATCCATAGAACTGAGACCGATTTTTCTTGCCTCTCTCAGCAAAGTTCGTTTCAGGGTCTCCTTAGGTCGACCTCTCTTTCTTGAACCCTTTGCATCCCACTTCAATACCTGCTTTGATATTCGTTGATCAATTCTCCTCAAGGTGTGTCCAACATATCTCCATCTTCTCTTTCTTATAACAGTTGTCACTAGTGGTTGACCAGACATTTCTCTGATTTCATCACTTCTCCTGAATTCGTTCCATTTTATATTCATTATTTTTCGCAGACATCTATTTTCAAATGCATTCAACTTGCTTTCTATATCAACTTACTTTCTATATCAACTTGCTTTCTATATCAACTTGCTTTCTATATCAACTTACTTTCTATATCAACTTACTTTCTATATCAACTTACTTACTATATCAACTTGCTTTCTATATCAACTTGCTTTCTATATCAACTTGCTTTCTATATCAACTTGCTTTCTATATCAACTTGCTTTCTATATAAACTTGCTTTCTATATCAACTTGCTTTCTATATCAACTTACTTTCTATATCAACTTACTTTCTATATCAACTTACTTTCTATATCAACTTACTTTCTATATCAACTTACTTTCTATATCAACTTGCTTTCTATATCAACTTGCTTTCTATATCAACTTGCTTTCTATATCAACTTGTTTTCTATATCAACTTACTTTCTATATCAACTTGCTTTCTATATCAACTTACTTTCTATATCAACTTACTTTCTATATCAACTTGCTTTCTATATCAACTTGCTTTCTATATCAACTTGCTTTCTATATCAACTTGCTTTCTATATATTTACTGACATAATAATAATAATTCCTTTCGTACCTTTATGCATTACATTGGGACCGCAAACAATTTCTCCATACCGATCTGTCCCGGGCAACTCGCTCAATATTTTCCATAGAATTGAGTCCGATATTTATTGCTCCCTCAGCAAAATTCGTCTCAGGGTTTCCCCAGGGCATCATATCTTTCTTAAACCCTTTGCCTCTCACCTCAATGCCTGCTTTGTTATTTTTTGATCATTTCAAAGTAACACTATCAAATACCAATAAAACATGCACATACAAACACATACTTACTGTATTTAGTTGTCCTAGGAGGAATATAGACTGGTTCGCGACGTCTCACCGGCATGGCGTACGACCTATCGTTAAACACACTGTGACTTCTGATGCCCTGAAAACCACAAAATAATAAAAAGTGAGTCGCCTTCGTTTTACTACTGTGCACATACGTGTAGCTACATCAAATTGATTGATAGAACCATCACATCAGCAGTTTGATGAATAACCATGTGTACTCCGATCTTTTTCTTACGCATGAAGATTCCAGCTACAGTGTACGAGATCTGTAACACCGACGATGCAATTTGGAAGATGGTTGGAGAAAATTTGTAGGAAGTTTTTTTAAAATGAATTTTGCCCAGACAGCGGTTTTACAGCCTACTCATATCGATTTTCAACTGTCAAAGGTACTTTTACGTGCACACCGTGAACATGGAGCCTCAATTTTATCATCCGTCTCCGATAAGAATAGGAACTCGATCTCACCTACATTTTATCATCCGTCTCCGATAGGAATAGGAACTCGATCTCACCTACATTTTATCATCCGTCTCCGATGGTAATAGAAACTTGATCTCACCTACATTGAGATATGACTAGAAACTTGATCTCACCTGCATTGAGATAAGGGATATCTGGAAATATATCCGGATCGCTCCACGCGGAAAACGAACAGAGAACCTTTGAAACGAGAGGTGATTACCTTATCTCTATACCACATAAACTACAAAAGATATAAGATGAAACAGTCGCTCAAACATGAAATAAAACAAACTGAGCAATGTGTATCAACAGATACACAACAAACTGAGCAAGGTGTATCAACAGATACACACATACACTGAGCAAGGTGTATCAACAGATACACAACAAACTGAGCAAGGTGTATCAACAGATACACACATAAACTGAGCAAGGTGTATCAACAGATACACAACAAACTGAGCAAGGTGTATCAACAGATACACAACAAACTGAGCAATGTGTATCAACAGATACACAACAAACTGAGCAAGGTGTATCAACAGATACACAACAAACTGAGCGAGGTGTATCAACAGATACACAACAAACTGAGCAAGTTGTATCAACAGATACACAACAAACTGAGCAAGGTGTATCAACAGGTACACAACAAACTGAGCAAGGTGTATCAACAGATACACAACAAACTAAGCAAGGTGTATCAACAGATACACAACAAACTGAGCAAGGTGTATCAACAGATACACAACAAACTGAGCAAGGTGTATCAACAGATACACAACAAACTGAGCAAGGTGTATCAACAGATACACAACAAACTGAGTAAGGTGTATCAACAGATACACACATAAACTGAGCAAGGTGTATCAACAGATACACAACAAACTGAGCAAGGTGTATCAACAGATACACACATAAACTGAGCAAGGTGTATCAACAGATACACACATAAACTGAGCAAGGTGTATCAACAGATACACAACAAACTGAGCAAGGTGTATCAACAGATACACAACAAACTGAGCAAGGTGTATCAACAGGTACACAACAAACTGAGCAATGGTGTATCAACAGATACACAACAAACTGAGCAAGGTGTATCAACAGATACACAACAAACTGAGCAAGGTGTATCAACAGATACACAACAAACTGAGCAAGGTGTATCAACAGATACACACATAAACTGAGCAAGGTGTATCAACAGATACACAACAAACTAAGCAAGGTGTATCAACAGATACACAACAAACTGAGCAAGGTGTATCAACAGATACACAACAAACTGAGCAAGGTGTATCAACAGGCACACAACAAACTGAGCAAAGGTGTATCAACAGATACACAACAAACTGAGCAAGGTGTATCAACAGATACACAACAAACTGAGCAAGGTGTATCAACAGATACACAACAAACTAAGCAAAGTGTATCAACAGATACACAATAAACTGAGCAAGGTGTATCAACAGATACACAACAAACTGAGCAAGGTGTATCAACAGATACACAACAAACTGAGCAAGGTGTATCAACAGATACACAACAAACTGAGCAAGGTGTATCAACAGATACACAACAAACTGAGCAAGGTGTATCAACAGATACACAACAAACTGAGCAAGGTGTATCAACAGATACACAACAAACTGAGCAAGGTGTATCAACAGATACACAACAAACTCAGCAAGGTGTATCAACAGATACACACATAACCAAGTGAGGGTGTGTGTACTCGTGCAAGAAGAAATGAAAATCGTGGCATATCCTATACAGAACGTCGTTGCCCATAATAGCCGTCCATCGCAAGCGATGATGACAACAGCCTCAGACGTGTGCTGCTGCACCTCTTGTGTGTGCGGACGTGACTGTAGAGTCCAATTCTAGAACACAGTCCCCGACCGTAGGTGGGACATACAATGATTAAGATGAGACATGTGTGTGTTGTGTGGTCTGTCTTTTCGCACAGCTCGTTTTCTCTGTGCCTGAACGATACAACAATTCTCAGCTATACGAGTTCCTCTTGTGTTGCTACATACGTCGCCTGTATGTCGTCGTGGCTCTCAATGGGAGCAAAGAATAGTAACACTACGACCTACAAGATATGTTGTACGAGGCGACTGAGATAGGGTCTAGGAAGCTACCCTAGTAAATAAAAAGCGTTGCAGAAATCGGATACTTGTAGGCGCATAACTGGCACGACGTACAATCGCTCTTATGCTCAGATCACATACAAATCATAAAGAGTGGTTAACAAGTGATCGATATGAAGCGTTGGAAGAAGAAGAAGAATAGGATAACGCCATCAACACTAGTAAACCAGTTATTCATTTTCTAGGCACCACTTATTCGTTCAATAGTTTGCAATTGTTTTCTGAATGATGAGCTCTATATTTACCGTTCGTAAAAATCCGCTGGAATAAATTTGCTTCCAAATTGCCCGCCACGTTATTTGAACAAGGTACTATTGGGTTGTGATCCAGCTCACTACCTATACATCACAGACGTTCTCAAGAAGAAATATAAACAACATTTGTTTGTTTTAGAATTCCCATTTATTTGTTGATAAGTGTACTCATGTTTATATTTCTGAGATTGTGCACGATTCTTGGCATTTCCCTACTTTTTCTTTCCTTCTTTAATCTCTGTTCTTTCTTCTTCTTTTTTCTTCCTTTTGTTATATTTTCTACTCCTTATGTTTTCTTTTCTTTCTTTCATTTCTAATTCTGGTTCTTTCTCTTTTTCTTCTTTCTCTCCTTTGTCTGTTTTCTTCTTTCTATCCTTTGATTGTTTTCTTCTTTCTCTTCTTTGTCTGTTTTCTTCTTTCTATCCTTTGTCTGTTTTCTTCTTTCTATCCTTTGATTGTTTTCTTCTTTCTCTCCTTTTGTCTGTTTTCTTCTTTCTATCCTTTTTCTGTTTTCTTCTTTCTCTCCTTTGTCTGTTTTCTTCTTTCTATCCTTTGTCTGTTTTCTTCTTTCTCTTCTTTGTCTGTTTTCTTCTTTCTCTCCTTTGTCTGTTTTCTTCTTTCTCTCCTTTGTCTGTTTTCTTCTTTCTCTCCTTTGTCTGTTTTCTTCTTTCTATCCTTTGTCTGTTTTCTTCTTTCTATCCTTTGTCTGTTTTCTTCTTTCTCTCCTTTTGTTGTTTTCTTTCTTTCTTTGTCTGTTTTCTTCTTTCTATCCTTTGATTGTTTTCTTTTCTTCTTTGTCTGTTTTCTTCTTTCTATCCTTTGATTGTTTTCTTCTTTCTCTCCTTTTGTCTGTTTTCTTCTTTCTCTGCTTTGATTGTTTTCTTCTTTCTATCCTTTGATTGTTTTCTTCTTTCTCTCCTTTGTCTGTTTTCTTCTTTCTCTCCTTTGTCTGTTTTCTTCTTTCTCTTCTTTGTCTGTTTTCTTCTTTCTATCCTTTGATTGTTTTCTTCTTTCTATCCTTTGTCTGTTTTCTTCTTTCTCCTTTTATTGTTTCTTCTTCTCTCCTTTGTCTGTTTTCTTCTTTCTATCTTTTGATTGTTTTCTTCTTTCTATCCTTTGTCTGTTTTCTTCTTTTTTGCTTTAATTGTTTTCTTCTTTCTCTCCTTTGATTGTTTTCTTCTTTCTATCCTTTGATTGTTTTCTTCTTTCTATCCTTTGTCTGTTTTCTTCTTTCTCTGCTTTAATTGTTTTCTTCTTTCTCTGCTTTAATTGTTTTCTTCTTTCTATCCTTTATTGTTTTCATCCTTGATTGTTCTTCTTTCTCTCCTTTGTCTGTTCTTTTCTTTTCTTTTTCTCTCCTTTGTCTGTTTCTTTTTCCTGTCTGTTTTTCTTCATCTTTTGATTGTTTTCTTCTTTCTATCCTTTGTCTGTTTTCTTCTTTCTCTGCTTTAATTGTTTTCTTCTTTCTCTGCTTTAATTGTTTTCTTCTTTCTCTCCTTTGATTGTTTTCTTCTTTCTATCCTTTGATTGTTTTTTTCTTATTCTTGTTCTCTTCTTCCATTTTTTCCTTCTCTTTTCTCTCCTCCGTCTCCTTCTCATTATACTATTCATGTAAAAAGTTGAAGATGGATAAGGGGGATATTCTTCGATCTCTTCGCGACTGTCTGTTGGATAAGGACACTAAAATCTATGTTGAATCGATCAAACGATTTAGGCAGTTTGCGAGTTACCCGTTGTTCAAATCGAACTGGATGCCTGAGAGGCAGAGTGAGAGGTGTGTTTAATCAGCGAGCCACGGGAACCATCAGTATGTATACTCTTCGATATCTGTTGGGGAGACTGAGCACCTATGGGTCTGCCCGGAGTGCAATGACGCCAGTTTAGTAACCAGTAACCAATATAAAAAACAAACTCAACTTTTCTACTACTCCTTATCCCATCCTCCTCTTTATTCTCTCCTTCTTTATCTCCATCTATATTTACCACCTACTTCCTTCTTTATCTCCATCTATATTTACCACCTACTTCCTTCTTTATCTCCATCTATATTTACCACCTACTTCCTTCTTTATCTCCATCTATATTTACCACCTACTTCCTTCTTTATCTCCATCTATATTTACCACCTACTTCATTCTTTATCTCCATCTATATTTACCACCTACTTCCTTCTTTATCTACATCTATATTTACCACCTACTTCATTCTTTATCTCCATCTATATTTACCACCTACTTCCTTCTTTATCTCCATCTATATTTACCACCTACTTCCTTCTTTATCTACATCTATATTTACCACCTACTTCCTTCTTTATCTCCATCTATATTTACCACCTACTTCCTTCTTTATCTCCATCTATATTTACCACCTACTTCCTTCTTTATCTCCATCTATATTTACCACCTACTTCCTTCTTTATCTCCATCTATATTTACCACCTACTTCCTTCTTTATCTATATCTATATTTACCACCTACTTCTTTTTTCTCCAATTTTATTTTTGTCATTTTCTGCGTTTTCTTTTCCTTCTTTGTCTTATTTTTCTTGCCTTGACCAGAAACCGACGAAGCAAGAAAATATCCGTACGTCAATATGGCGTCTCGTAGAGGAATATCAAACTCTCTCCCTCAGCTTGATTGGCAGCCATTATGTGTATGACTGTTTCCTGGTTCTAATTCCATTTTCCCCACAATTCTTTACTGAAGTAATCTTCAGTACCTATCTTCCATGTGGCGACCATAACATGCCATATCTAGCTATGTCACCCTGAGATCTCGTCTAACTTACTATATATTAAGTTCGGACAGTAACCTAATACAGTATAAAGCGTTTCTGATATGTACACAGCATCTAAGAATACAGACTAGGCCAAAAACCATCACGAAAGTTCCTTCACCAAATACGCGTAATAACTCTAGCCTATCCAGAACACGGACCGGCCCAAATTTTCACAATACGGTTACCAAACTCATCTATTTCGTATGGTGGCATTGATTATTTCACATGTAAGAAGAAAAGTTGTGGTTCGAATCTTGGGTTAAGTAAAAAAAATTTTCTGGATGCCCTTAATACTGGTTTACTGTCTAATTATTTACCATACCCCATGACACTGATTTTAAAGTTTCAGTTGACGCAGGATCTGGTTCCTGTTCGTGAAATTTACAGATTACGTTTGAAGTTTACTCGCTATTTATATTTCGTACGTGAATCTCGCGAAGCTCAACTTTTCCTTCGTTGCTAAGTTTCAATTCTGGGATGCTACAAACATTTAACACATAGGAAACGAATTCAGAACCAGTTCACATAAGATGTGTGGCACAACTTGGTTTTGAATTTATTGATCTTACGACTATGATGCTTTTACTAATGACATTATAGTTTACACATAAGAGATGTTTATAACTTGTAAAGCTGTAAGCTTTAGGGAACAAACGCAAGTTAAATATAAGAAATACCACACAAATTCTGCAACACCTGACAGTTCTCTAAATCGACATGTGTACCTGTTGCCAGGTACACCTACGTTACATTCTTTGACTGGTGACTAATGCTTCTTTTATTCTTCTTCTTCTTTGCGATGGCTATTTTGATGATTATACGTCAGAAGCGTTCTTATGATGAAGTCGACTGTTGTCTGGGGCTCATCTCTGATGCCATGTAGTTTTGTTGATTATACGTCAGAAGCGTTCTTATGATGAAGTCGACTGTTGTCTGGGGCTCATCTCTGATGCCATGTAGTTTTGTTGATTATACCGTTAGACGCGTTCTTATGATGAAGTCGACTGTTGTCTGGGGCTCATCGCTGGTGCCATGTAGTTTTGTTGATTATACCGTTAGACGCGTTCTTATGATGAAGTCGACTGTTGTCTGGGGCTCATCGCTGGTGCCATGTAGTTTTGTTGATTATACCGTTAGACGCGTTCTTATGATGAAGTCGACTGTTGTCTGGGGCTCATCTCTAGTGCCATGTAGTTTTGTTGATTATACCGTTAGACGCGTTCTTATGATGAAGTCAACTGTTGTCTGGGGCTCATCGCTGGTGCCATGTAGTTTTGTTGATTATACCGTTAGACGCGTTCTTATGATGAAGTCGACTGTTGTCTGGGGCTCATCGCTGGTGCCATGTAGTTTTGTTGATTATACCGTTAGACGCGTTCTTATGATGAAGTCAACTGTTGTCTGGGGCTCATCGCTGGTGCCATGTAGTTTTGAATGTCGTTTTTATTTTGTTTTTGAGAAAGCAAGATTGTGTACACATTAGATTGGAATAAAGCGTCTAGTTTAGTCGTATGATCATCATCACTGCACATCGAACCAATTAGTCCATAAGTGCTTCGATCTCCTTCTCAGTACGTCTCTCAGCATGTGGGGACTAACGACACCGGTTCTTTGTTGGTTTACTATTCTTCTATTACTATAACAATACACATGACTACACAAACAGTCTAGTTACACACATGGCTACCCATACGCTCTAAGCACACACACATATATATATATGGCCTTTTTCGTCTTTACAGACGGTCAATTGGCAAGTGTTTCACTGTGACAACTTCTGAGTTTTCGCTTGTCTCTCTTGTCTTTCAGCTCATCCCAAAGTCTCTCTTCAAAAGATTCTGTGCCTTTGCGCACTGTTGTTTTTTTTTTCATATATCTCGATCATCAGCCAGTTGTTTCCATTTGCTGGAACCGATAGAAAAGTTATTCATTGAGGCCTTGCAGACAACTTTATATCTGAGCAGTGGTCTGCATTGGTATCTCTTCCCCTCCAAAAGTTCACAGAACAACATTTGTTTTGGAATGCGGCCATTGTCCATTTTTTGCACATACCCTAGCCATCTAAGTCTTCTACTGCTGAGCATTCCCATGATGGAAGACAAGTTCGCACATTGCACACACATATCTCTACATAAACTCTCTAACCACACGCACACACGTGAATACACAGACTCTAACCACACACACACACACACGACTACCCATAGACTATACACAGAAAAAATCATTCTGATAGCTACATAGAAAAATCCTTATCAGAGCAACAAATAAAAAAGATCACAAAGAAATACTCTTTGGAGGGGCTGTCCACACAAAAAACAACATACAAACAAACGAACATATAAACAACCTACATTAAAGCAGGTATATCCAGCTGTACACAACACTCAACAACACACAACAACACACAACATCTCTCTTCTTGTGTAGAGTTAACAGTTAAAATTAAAATAATTAGCTTCTGTATTTTCATTCCTCGCTACTGTCTTTTAGTTTCTTCATATTTCTTTCTGCAAGAACAGACAGAATCATGCACAACACACTCGCTACCTTTAGACAGTACAGTAAATCAAACGATGCCTTAAAACATCCGTGAGAGGGGTGGGAGGGGAGAGGGTGGGTAGAGGCAGAGGTATGACGTATATTCGTGTTATTTCTTCCAGAAGGAAAGAAAAACAAAAGATAAAAATAGAAATGCATGCAAAAATCTATTTTTATCCGAACATCCAAACACGCGCAAGTTTCAGTAAATTCTAGACAATAAATTGTCTATATTTTGTTCTTGTCTATTTGATCGTCTCTCAATTGTCTATATTTTGTTCTTGTCTATTTGATCGTCTCTCAATTGTCTATATTTTGTTGCTGTCTATTTGATCGCCTCTCGTCCCAAAGTTACCCGGTTCGCTCCCTCGTGGTATCCTCGGGATATTTTTACAGAGATCCTTGATCTCAGTGTAGGTGAGAACGAGTCTATAGTCCTATCGGAAACGGACGGGACAAACTACCTCATGCACAATTGAGAATAGAAATATGAAATGACAGATTCTTCATATCCTAACGTCTGAAAAGGCAACGGAAATATAACAAAAATATATAGTAAAGGTGATAGCACACATCAACGATATATATTAATCTAGACTCCTCCAGCCTGTGTGTTGATGGGTCTCTCAAGGGAAGCAAAGAATAGTAACACTGCTACCTACAAGGCATGTCGTAAGAGGCTATGAGGGAAGGCCTAAGGAAGCTACCCTAGTAAATAAAAAGTGTCGCAGAAATTAGATCTGCTGGTCTACTTGTAGGCGCATAAATAGCACAACGTATAATTGCTCTTAGGCTTAGATCACATACAACGAGTAGTTTAACAAGTAGTTGATATGGAGCGTTCGAAGAAGAAGAAGAAGAAATAGTTTTGTTCTACTCCAGAATTATGATCCGTAGATTAAATCTATATATACAATATAGACAGTAGATTAAATCTTTTATATACAATATAGACAGTAGATTAAATCTATATATACAATATAGACAGTAGATTAAATCTATATATACAATATAGACAGTAGATTAAATCTATATATACAATATAGACAGTAGATTAAATCTATATATACAATATAGACAGTAGATTAAAGTTGGTGGGAAGAGTTAGCGTAACAAGTAAGTGTTTGTCGACGCGGACTTGAGAGAGTTGGGGGTTCAATTCTACAGTCAATGTTTCACACGTCAGGAAATAAATAGGCCCTCCTACCTCCTGCATACCAAGGTCTAGAAAAATGAAGTGATAGGCTCTTCATACCGTAACCTCTAAATAGGCTAGGACATTTTTTAAAAATTTAGTAAAGTTGATAACACATGAGGTGCCTTAGAAGAGCTGCAGGTGTGACAATAAGTCTGGTCAACACTATGTTACCAGTGTCAAACATGGCCAATGACAGCAGCTAATGAGCGGGAAATCATAACGACAGAGATGAGGTGTCTTAGAAGTGCTGCAGGTGTGACAATAAGTCTGGTCAACACTATGTTACCAGTGTCAAACATGGCCAATGACAGCAGCTAATGAGCGGAAAATCATAACGACAGAGATGAGGTGCCTTAGAAGAGCTGCAGGTGTGACAATAAGTCTGGCCAACACTATGTTAGCAGTATCAAACATGACCAATAACAGCAGCTAATGAGCGGGAAATCATAACGACAGAGATGAGGTGTCTTAGAAGTGCTGCAGGTGTGACAATAAGTCTGGCCAACACTATGTTAGCAGTATCAAACATGACCAATAACAGCAGCTAATGAGCGGGAAATCATAACGACAGAGATGAGGTGTCTTAGAAGTGCTGCAGGTGTGACAATAAGTCTGGTCAACACTATGTTACCAGTGTCAAACATGGCCAATAACAGCAGCTAATGAGCGGAAAATCATAACAACAGAGATGAGGTGTCTTAGAAGTGCTGCAGGTGTGACAATAAGTCTGGTCAACACTATGTTACCAGTGTCAAACATGGCCAATAACAGCAGCTAATGAGCGGAAAATCATAACGACAGAGATGAGATGTCTTAGAAGAGCTGCAGGGGTGACAATAAGAGACAAAATTAGAAATGAAGAAATCAGAAGACTGGATGTGAAACCAGTCATGCAATTCATAAAAGAACAGCAGATTAAATGGTTTGGACACCTGACAAGAATGCCCTGGTATCACCTACCACAGAGAGCAACACAGAAAAGGTATAATGAGTACAAAGCAAGAGGAAGACTACGCAAAAGATGGAGCGACGGCATCAAGAACAGTCTTACAAAAATGAATATCAGCTTACAAAGTGCCTTAAAACAAGCACACACAAGATGACTACGCCCTCCTTCCCAACATTTCTATAAAGAAGTAAATGATGGAAGAGAAGAAGAAGAAGTAGATAACATACATCCGCGGTATATATTACTCTTGGCTCTGATGCTGTATTGCGCTTATTTCCAGACCGAATGAAGCGTCATGAATATGCTTCATGCCTGCCTTACACAGTCTGATTGTAATCTTTGTGACATGTTTAATCTTCAAATAATCCCAAGCTTCGTGGTTTTGCTTTCCTGTAATCCTCTAATGTAGCTATGATTATTCGTTAATGCAACAAAACGATGCTTACATGAACAAAACACAGCCACTAAAGAAATAAACAATAAGACATGTTGTATGTTGTAGAGAAGTGTACACTTGAAGCTGGGAACTCGCATGGTTATCAGCTGTTGTACAGTTGAAGCTGGGAACTCGCATGGTTATCAGCTGTTGTACAGTTGAAGCTGGGAACTCGCATGGTTATCAGCTGTTGTACAGTTGAAGCTGGGAACTCGCATGGTTATCAGCTGTTGTACAGTTGAAGCTGGGAACTCGCATGGTTGTCAGCTGTTGTACAGTTGAAGCTGGGAACTCGCATGGTTGTCAGCTGTTGTACAGTTGAAGCTGGGAACTCGCATGGTTATCAGCTGTTGTACAGTTGAAGCTGGGAACTCGCATGGTTATCAGCTGTTGTACAGTTGAAGCTGGGAACTCGCATGGTTGTCAGCTGTTGTACAGTTGAAGCTGGGAACTCGCATGGTTATCAGCTGTTGTACAGTTGAAGCTGGGAACTCGCATGGTTATCAGCTGTTGTACAGTTGAAGCTGGGAACTCGCATGGTTGTCAGCTGTTGTACAGTTGAAGCTGGGAACTCGCATGGTTATCAGCTGTTGTACAGTTGAAGCTGGGAACTCGCATGGTTATCAGCTGTTGTACAGTTGAAGCTGGGAACTCGCATGGTTATCAGCTGTTGTACAGTTGAAGCTGGGAACTCGCATGGTTATCAGCTGTTGTACAGTTGAAGCTGGGAACTCGCATGGTTATCAGCTGTTGTACAGTTGAAGCTGGGAACTCGCATGGTTATCAGCTGTTGTACAGTTGAAGCTGGGAACTCGCATGGTTATCAGCTGTCACGAAGCTAGTGCTTTTAGAACAGGGGAGGAAGAAATGAGCGATCTGGTTTAGTCTTAGGGCTTCCTGCGGAGTATGGTCAAGGGCAGTGGCGTCTCGTCATTAAGGGCCAGAGGGGCCGTGCTTCACCAAAAATAATGCGTAACGTGCATTTATTATTTAATAAATTAAAATACAACCTAACCATCAACTCCAGTAAACGAGTCGTTGATTTTCTAGGCATAACTTTTATGTTTTAATTCAATATTGCTTGAATTACATTGAGAAACAAAGAATGAAGTGGTTTGGCCACTTAATAAGAATGCATCCAAACTTCACAGTATACAGAGTCTTCTACAACAGAACATCAGGAAAGAAGGCAAGAGGAAGACGACGAAAAACATGGTTAGATGGCATAGCAGAATCCTGTGAAAGAGCAAAAATAACAATCACACAAGCCACCAGAACAGCGCAAGACAAAAACAGAAAACCTGGGGAACAACCCGGTAGCAGTGTGACGACAAAAGAAGAACTTATACGTTCAGTAGTTTGCCATTGCTCTGAAAGATGAGGTCCATTTTTACCTTTCGTAAAAATCCAAGGGAATTAATTTGCTTCCAAACCTGACCTCCGCGGAGTTTGAACCAGGTACGCTTGGGCTGTGATCGAGTTCACTATCGCTTAAGCTGCATATATTGACGGACCCAGTAGGATATCCTACCACTTAAGCTGCATATGTTGACGGACCCAGTAGGATAGACTACCACTTAAGCTGCATATGTTGACGGACCCAGTAGGATAGACTACCGCTTAAGCTGCATATGTTGACGGACCCAGTAGGATAGACTACCGCTTAAGCTGCATATGTTGACGAACCCAGTAGGATAGACTACCGCTTAAGCTGCATATGTTGACTGACCCAGTAGGATAGACTACCACTTAAGCTGCATATGTTGACTGACCCAGTAGGATAGACTACCACTTAAGCTGCATATGTTGACTGACCCAGTAGGATAGACTACCACTTAAGCTGCATATGTTGACGAACCCAGTAGGATATCCTACCACTTAAGCTGCATATGTTGACGGACCCAGTAGGATAGACTACCACTTAAGCTGCATATGTTGACGGACCCAGTAGGATAGACTACCGCTTAAGCTGCATATGTTGACGAACCCAGTAGGATAGAGAAATTATGTTATTTTCGCAAAATGCCAGAAAGAAAATCAGTATTGACGGTTTTGTTGGTTCATATCCAAGGACAAGAGGAAGAAGTAATGAATAATATTATTCAAAGCGCAGTACTTTCCGGTATTAGCCAAGTGCCGGGGAAATTCCGGAATTCGAGGTCAGCTTGGGTCAAAAAATTTCGGTGAGCACACAGTACACGGTTAGACTTTCAGGAAACCCTGATTCCTCACTTGGAGTTCTAATTTACAGGTACCTCTGAACTAGGAGTAATGCTGACCACAATGGTGAAAGAACTGGTGATAGAATTGATTGATTAATAGAACCAATATCGTTGTACTTCGGTGAGTAACCATGTGTGCTGCTCCAATGTCTTTCTTACACGGGGAGATCTCAGCGGCAGTGCACGAACTTCGTAGCACTGGCGAGGGTCTCGATGCAATTTTGAAAATGGTTACATTATTTTCTAAGAATTTAAAAAAAAATATATTTCTCATGGGTTTTTGCCCGGGCAACGACAGATGATATGGAAAGCAAATCTTCATGCTAAAATTAGTTATAGACGTCATATTAGGCGCCATGACTAGACTTTTTCTTCGATCCAGAAGCACTTGAGCTTCCAGCTCTTCGGCACGGTGCTATTCGTAACCCTTCGGTTCGGTGCCACGAACACCATAAATTTGGAGAACCTGCGGCTTTTCTGCCAGCCTGCAGAGTTGAACCGCACTCACCGGGAGCTTGTCATCCGTCGTCCAACGCACTACGAACCCCCTTGGCAGGCGGGTCATGACTAGACTAAATTCATAGCAATCTATCAAGAAAACACTTTTCAAACAATGCACGAAGTCGTCACAAACTAGGAATTCAATCCACTTTTTGAGAAATCTACATCAATCGAAAATGTCTGTCTATTGCCAAAGAAAATAAAAAAGAACAAAAATAAAACAAAATGGTTGCAGTGTTTTGGAAACATACCAGATTTTCAGGCCTCGTAGAGGAGCCATGCCAAAATCCAAATTGCTGATCAGAAAGGTAAAAATATTGCAACTTCAGTGGAATTTAGTAGTCCAGACGGTTGTTTGGTTGTAGTGGTAAGCAGTCTGAACATCGTGGCATATCCTTTATAGGACGTCGTCAACAACTATCGTAAACGAGTCGTTGATTTTCTACACACCACTTATACGTTCAGTAGTTTGTCATTTTTTTAAATGAAGGTGAGGTCTATTTTCACCGTTTGTAAAATGCACGAGAAAACTTTGCTTCCAAATTGTCGGCTACGGAGTGTGTCCCAGGTACTATTGGGGTTGCAAGAAGAGACCGGTTGAGAAATGAAGACATCAGGAAAAAGTGGGAACATCATCAGTACTAGACTTCATCAAGAAACAATCAATTAAATTGTTGGGCCACATACGCAGATAACCAACAGACAGTGCACCTCAGTTATCAGTTATCAGTTATATGAGGACTATCATCATAGCACTCCGGACATGTCCATAGGTACTCTGATCTCCGTCTCAGCAAATCCAGCAGCGTCCAGCGACCCAACATGCCAGTTCGATGTTGATTAATCAATCTCTTTGCATATTTAGTATGTTGTTATTTTCGGGCTGCACCAATATTGACACCCATCTCTTTCAATCTGGTCAGCGAGTGGGATTCACAGCCCTGAAACTCCTTTGTTCGGAAAGATTCTCTCAATGCGTGAAGAATGTCACTTCGATCCATTGCAGCTTCCTCTGATATTGTAGCTAAGGCAGCTAATCTATCAGCTCGTTCATTACCCCTAACTCCTGCGTGCACCTCAAAGAGCAATGTTGCTCCGATACAATGAGTACAAAGCAAAACGTCGGCAACGCATAGGTGAACCTCAGAGATAACAGAGGCGACGATATACACTATTTATGAAGCGCACACAAGGGCTCGTTCTAGAAATCTCTTCTTATTCTGACGCTGTGAGACAAAACATGATTAGAGAAAAGAAAGACTCTTGAGGTATGATCGAGCTCACTACCGCTAAGCCACAGACACCCACAGACACCCACATACACCCACAGACACCCACATACACCCACAGACACCCACATACACCCACAGACACCACAGACACCACATACACCCACTAACAGTAGAGCAAATACATACAAGCAATTATCATGAACACTATCATAGAGACAAGTCAGACAGGGGATTGAGGAGGTGACTTGTATTCTTCATCCATGTTCGGACTTTAGGAACCTGGACTCAAACTTAGTGTCGCAAGATATTTAACGTTAGACAGGGAATAGATGATGCTTCCTTAACCAACACAGAGCAGGAACTGCAAACTTATTTATTAACTGACAAACTATTTAACTAACAAACCAACTAGCCAATTTACCAAATAACCAACCAAGCTACCAAGCATATAACTAGCTAAATAAATAACTAATTAACCAAAGACATAATTTATTAACCGACTAACCAACCAACTAGCCAGCTAACTAACCAACCAACTAGCTAGCTAACCATATAACTAACCAAACAACCAATCAACCATCTAATCGCCTAACTAACTAAACAACTAATTAACCAAGGAATTAATTTATTAACTAACCAACCAACTAACCAGTTAGCTAACTAAACCAACTAATTTCATCTTCACTGCAACTCTAGCAGACCAACAGCTTAGCGCCCATTAGCTTGAATTTAAAAATAAGTGTGTATAAGTGATTATACTAGTTTTAAAACAATGAAGAAGAAGAAGAAGAAGCAGGTCTTGCTGAAACTATTTCAAGGAACTTTAGAAGATAAAAGGTGATTCAGAAAATAAAGATATGGAAAGGCAAGATAAACAACATACTTTAGCGTAGATGACATTGAGAGATAACAAATGCAGTGGTTTGGACATTTAATGAGAATGAAATACAACCAACCAACAATAACAGCATACAATAAAAAGAGATCAGGTACTAGAGTTAAGGAAGACCAAGAAACAGATGGATAGACAATATCAAGACTACACTACATAAACACGGATATAACACAACAAGGGCGACTCATCTGGCCCTAGAACACAAATTAAAGCTCCCATCCCTGCGCTTAACGGCAAGAGTGGACAGCCAACTACATCTTCCACCTGGGAATAGACAATAGATAATAGACATTGAGATAGAAGACGGTGAGAACAAATGATGTCCAGATTATTGTTATTTGTGTCGTCCTCAACCACACTCCCCACTCAACCTCCACCCCACCGTACAGACTATCGTCATCCGTATCTTCCATAACCTCTCCCCCACTCAACCTCCACCCCAAGGTACATATTATCGTCATCCGTGTCTTCCTCAACAACCCCCACCCCAACCTCCACCTCCGTACATATTACCCTCATCTTTGACTGACGGGTCTACAAGGACACTATCTACTCACGTTCTCGGTGCAAACCCCACAGATCACAATAAGGAATTAACTTGGTTAATAAGAACGAGCGCAAACAAACGAACAACATAATCCTTCGATTATCAGTTAAATAAGAACAATCATCTTGACAGCCCGTACAAGGTGCTCCGATCTACACCTCAACAAATCCAATAGCATGTCCTGAACAGAATTTCACTACCCCAGCAGTCCTTCAGAATTTCTGTCTTCTAGGCCAGATGTCCCGCCCCATCTGCGGTCCTGCTAAAATCATATACCACATTCTGTATTCGGTTTCTCCTTGTTCTTTCTCTTCTTGTCTTTGATGTAAAACCTTCCATAACGGTATTTTCAAGGGGCGGCTCGTCATTAAGCGCCAGTAGGGCATGGCCCCACCAATAATCGAAAGGGGGGAAACTTCCCGGAATAGACAAATAAAAGTAAATACTCCAAAAACTATGATTTTTCCGAAAATTTGTATCTGGCCCCACCAAGAAAAATAACTACGAATCGCCACTGGTATTTTCTAACTTTTTTTAAGCATTAAAAAAATGTCAAATTGTGGGCGTCTGTAGCTTAAGCGGTAGTGAGCTCGATCACAAACCACGCGTACCTGGTTCAAACACCGCTGCGGGTAGTTTGGAAGCAAATTCGTTCCCGCGGATGTTTACGAACGGTAAAAAAAAAAGATATCACCGTTCAGAAAGCAATGGTAATCTACTGAACGTATAAATGGTGTCTAGAAAAAAATGAGCACTCGTTTACTGTGGTTGATGGGGACATCATGTAAAGGATATGCTAGCATTTGCATTTTTTTTTCTAATTGTGGGACGGGTTAACGTAATGCGTAAGCAGTGGCCTATCGACTCGGACTCACGAAGCTTGTGAGTTCAATCCCCTACTCGATGTTTCACACGTGAGGGAAGTAATTGGTCTTCCTACCTCCTGCACATTCATCATCTTCAGGTGAATGCCGGCTGGCGTTGGCGATCGTAGATCTCCACATCATGTAATCATTTATACAGATGGTTCAGTGATTCGACATGTGCGGAGCTCATGGGCTTTCACTGTTCAGGTCGGAGGGAATGTTGTGAAGGAAGACAATGGTGGTTTTGCCGTGACTACGAGCAGTCTCACTATGGAAGTCATGGCGGTTACTAAAGCGATGGTTTGGCTGGAGTCACAGACTTTTATCCATGCATGTTTTCTCAGGGACTTAATGAGTATGCTCAGGAAGATTGAAACAGGATGGGCTAGGAGACATTGGATGGAGTCGCTGGGGAGGTCTAAGCTGACAAGATCAGTTTTATTTTTGTGCCAGGGCATGCAGGTGTAAGGGGAATGAACGTGCGGATAGGCTTGCAGGTATGGCAGCTGTAAAAACGAGCGAGCAATGGACCAGGCTGATATTATAAATTCACTAAGGGAGAGAGGGTGCGTACATGATTCTAGTAATAGCGGTGAATCTACAACACTAACCAGACTGCAAGAACTCCAAATCAAGTGTGGTGTAGCTCGACAAGAACGCTATGCTGGTAGCCACAGAAGAATAGTAAACCAACAAAGAACCGGTGTCGTTAGTCGCAACATGCTGAGGGAAACACTAAGGGGGAGATCGGAGCACTTTTTGGACTAATTAGTTCAACGTGCAGTAATGATGATCCGACGATTAAACTAAACTAAGATCTCTACAAATCTCTGTCTCTGGTGTTTGCTTTCATATAAGATGTTGATGTTCTACCGTGCCATGAAGTCAGGCTGTCCAAAATTTCCTCTTTCTGTCTTCCTCTGTCTTATCTCCATTCGGTTTTACCGGTTGTCACAATGTGTTCTAAGCCTCTCTTTCTCATCCCATGACCACAAAATGATGACTGTCTCTTTCTTATATTGATAATAAGCTTTCTCTGTGTCTTGACCTCATTCAGCATCTCAACATTAGTCATTTTAGCAGTTCATGGGATTCTCATCATTCTTCTGTAAAACCACATCTCCGTGGTACTCAGAGATTTTTCGATCTTTTTGTTTATTGTCCATGACTCGCATCTGTATGTCAGTATTGGTTTCCTGTACATCAGGTTATAGTAATATAAAGTGACAGGCACTTAATACGGTCAGGTCTGAAAATTCTAAGAACAATTTTTATTTTATAAAAATACATGTCTGCTTACAAAAATATCGGAATTTTTTTTTTTAAACTTACCCTTTGATGCCAAATTATCGGTTCATAAAATCGAATCATGGCTACTTTATCCAAATCACGAAAAAACCAAACAAGAAACAGAGAAGATTAAGTCCACAAGAATATATCAGCGTTTCAACTATCAGGTCTTTATCGATCAAATAAAAGAAGATCTAATTGAAAACTTGGGTACAGGTTTCAAAGTAATTAAGTTACTTTAAAATCACAATACCAACGAAATTATATATAAGAATCCTGTCTTGTGGTAGAAATATTTGATAGAAGTCAATCTACAACCTACTACTTTCTTGTTTGGTGCCGACGTTGAAGACTTGCCAGAAAGATAACTAAAGTGATTGGAGGAAGGTACACGAATGTTGAAAGATTGTGATATACGATGTAGATATTGGTTGATTTCTATCACTAGGTCAAGGATAGCCAAGGGCGTAGCTAGGATGTAGGGGAAGTACAGACACTGTACTCGGAGTTTAGCGAACTCATTCTCGGTCGGATACTCACATTTCTTTTAAGAGAAAAAAGAGAGAAAAATCAAACCTTGTTTGTTGTAACACTCAGCACTAAATTGGAGATACATTTTGATTGGCTGATTATTGCCTACTTTTACTTCTATTACTATTTTGGTTAACGAGGTGAAACGTATTTTGGATCCTCAACGTCACACAGGTGTAATCTATATGTTCCCCTGTATATTTACCTGTATTTTACCTGCTACTTTCTCTCGTTCTGGCCTAATGTGTTCAGGTTTAGCATGTCTTCATATTCCCCTTTAGACACTTAACGTGTGTATCTATTAGTTACTTTTTTCAACAATATGGAATGGAATTGATATGCTGACGATAGAGTGTTACTTCTGATTTTTTCTGTCTTTTCTTTAAACCTGTTTTGTCTCACAGCGTCAGGATAAAAAGAGATTTATAGAACGGGCTTCTGTGTGTTCTTCATAAATAGTGTTTTTAACCCGCTCTGTTATTTCTGAAGGCCCCCTTTTTCGTGGACGACTTTTTGTTTTGTACCCACTGTATTGGAGCTGAATTGCTCTTTGAGGCGCACTCTCTGTTGGTAATCTGCTTATGTGGCTGAACTATTTAATGTGTTAGTTTCTTGATGAAGTTCAGTACTGATGTTGTACCCACATTTTTTCCTGATGTCATTTCTAAACCGGTCTCTTCTCTCTCTCTCTCTCTCTCTCTCTCTCTCT
This sequence comes from Arion vulgaris, assembly GCA_020796225.1. Classification (NCBI taxonomy): domain Eukaryota; kingdom Metazoa; phylum Mollusca; class Gastropoda; order Stylommatophora; family Arionidae; genus Arion; species Arion vulgaris. The sequence goes on from CM036755.1 coordinate 23,027,835, forward strand.
CTCACACACTCTCTCTCTCTCTCTCTCACACACACACACACACTCTCTCTCTCTCTATATATATATATATATACTAGCAGTTTATCCGTTCTTCGCACAGGGAATTTAGTTTAAATCTATTTGCAAAGTCCCTTAAAGAAACATGCCCCGTTGCCTCAAACTCGGCTTCTTCCCCATTTAAAAACAATAAGTTTTCTCTCCATGCTTGGTTTGAAAACTTTGTCGGTTGACCACATAAGATTAAAATGCCCCTCATTCCGATTGACAGTAAAACCTGATACAACAGAATTCCCGTTCCCGTGAAAGTTGACAAATAACAAATAAAAATGTTCCTCATTCCGATTGCCAATAAAACATTATACAATAGAATTCCTGTTCCCGTGAAAGTTGACAAATAACAATTTGCAAATATAATTTATTCAGTAAGTTCTATCGATGCAAATGAAGTTCTGTAGTTCTCATAATCAAATGTGTTAATAAATGTTTTAAAAGAAATTGTTGACCTTCCGGTGAATTGAAAAAAGTTGTCTTAAGGATAACAGCCGAGCATCTTATGCATTCGGTCACAAAACAGACATGTTGAAATACCAATAAATATGTTAATATTCGTGTGACTGATGTGCGTAAGACATCACCAGAATATAACAACATGACCTCTGCGTATCACGTGACCGGGAACGTCATGAAAACATTGATAGACATGTTCGGCGATTTTTATACAGAATGACCATGTGTGGTAAGTTGGAATATGGTTATAGAAAGGATCAAATTGTTCAGTTTTATAATGTTAACTTCTTCCCATGTATGAAAGCTACCCTCTTGCCAAATTTCAAGTTCGTAGGATGTCCAGATATCTTCAAACAATTGGGACATCCATACAATTGCTTTCAACTTTCGTTTACATATATATTAGATATATATATATATATATATATATATATATATATATATATATATATATATATATTTTTTTTATTTATATATGAAATCAATCGATTCTAAACACGTAATCACAAAGTACTGTAGTTTTACAAATGACTAAATCGGTTGTTTTCTTTGTATGGTACTTTGCAACCACGTGGGCTCAACGTGTTACATTCCTATGCTTCTTAGTACTTTCTCTTCTCATGCCTTGTAATCTAAATGGGCATATGTTGCATGTATTCAAGTTATATATTTACGTGATTTTTATTGTTTCTTTCTTTTCTATTTCTAGTTTTTATGTGTGTTTTTGTGTTACATTTATTTCGTTATTCGTTTTTATTCCTAGATTTTCATCAAATGTTTGTATGTAGTTGTCCATATGATGGTATATTTTAAAAAATTCGTCACTCCTGTTGTTCGTTTGTTGATAAAGGCCTTGTTGGTCGAAACGTTGCTGTATATTGTCATTGTTTTTGTAATTTGTAAAACTACAGTACTTTGTGATTACGTGTTTCGAGTAAGCAGTTGTACAAGTAGAGAAGGATGCCTGAGAGGGATGTGTCTTTAACTATCGAGCCACAGGAATCATCAGTATGCATAATAATAATAATTCCTCTCGTACCGTTATACGTTATATACGGCCTGCAAGTAATTTCTCCATATCACTCCATCCTGGGCAACTCGCTCAATTTCCTCCATGGAACTGAGACCGATATTTCCTGCCTCTCTCAGCAAAGTTCGTTTCAGGGTCTTCTTGGGTCGACCTCTCTTTCTTGAACCCTTTGCATCCCACTTCAATGTCTGCTTTGATATTCGTTGATCATTTCTCCTCAAGGTGTGCCCAACATATCTCCATCTTCTCTTTCTTATAACAGTTGTCACTAGTGGTTGACCAGATATGTCTCTGATTTCATCACTTCTCCTGAATTCGTTCCATTTTATATTCATTATTTTCGCAGACATCTATTTTCAAATGCATTCAACTTGCTTTCTATATCTTTAGTCATTTTCCAACTCTCGCTGGCATATGTTACGATTGATACAACATTTGAATTGAAAATTCGTAATTTAGTTTTTAATACTATATAACTTGCAGTTCCATATTTTATTTAGACTTTTAAAAGCTGATGTTGCTTTGCCAATTCGTATCATAATTTCTTTTTCAACATTTCCTGTGCAATCAAAATTGCTACCTAAATAGGTGAACTGCTCTGTTATTTTAATCATTTTAGATTCCAGGGTGATATCTGCGTTACTTGCCATAGGTGTCTTCATTATATTTGTTTTTCATAGCTTATCTGCAGTCCAACTTTTAATGCTATAGATGACAAGTTGTCTGTTTTTCTTTGCATATCTTGGTTGTTTCTACTTAACAAGGCAATATAATCTGCAAAATCCAAATCTTCTAGCTAACTATTTTCTATCCAATCGATGCCAGTTTCGCCCCGCAACATTTTCGCATCACCCAGTCAATGGCCACTCCAAACAATAGCGGAGATAGAATACAGCCTTGCTTTACTCCGGTTTCAACCATAAACCAGTCGCTGTGTCCACCATCAGTGCGAGCTGCACACTGTGAACCATCATAGAGTCTCTTAATAATGTTTATTATTTTGTCTGGTATTCCATAGCATCTCAGAATATTCCACAGAGAGATTCTGTGTAGACTATCGAAGGCTTTTTTAAAATCAGTATGCATACCCTTCGAAATCTATTGAGGGGGCACTGAGCACCTACTGGTCTGCACTGAGTGCAATTAGGTCGATTCAGTAACCAATAAGCAAGTAGAGAAACTAACTTAATACTACACAGATATCCTAGACTATTGGGGGATACAAATGAGAAGCAATGACAGTGATCACGGACCTCTTCCCCTTATCGGCAACCCCACCAAACTATGAAACGAGTGGCAACCCCACCAAACTATGAAACGAGTGGCAACCCCACCAAACTATGAAACGAGCCCTTTAGATTCGACGACCAGTCAAACTCTCCCCTAAGTCCCTGGGTGTCTAAACACCTGTAAGTAACCCTAACCCCACCAAACTATGAAACGAGTGCTTTAGATTCGACGACCAGTCAAACTCTCCCCTAAGTCCCTGGGTGTCTAAACACCTGTAAGTTAATCTGCCGGACTACTTCAACACATGTTATTTAAACTAACCATAAGGACGAGCCGTCAGGAGACTCATTAACCGAGTTCCAAGTAAAATCTCTACTGTCTGGAACTGCACTAAAGACAGAATAACTCTCAGTTCGGTCAGGAATGTCAACATCAGCAACAACAACAATGGCTCCTTCTTTAAGACCTGCGGTACAGGTAATAAACATGAAACCATATTGGAATCAACAGGAACACTACGACCAGTATCCTGGTTGGTATTTAGGTCAACAGGTTAGATAATCGTAATTTGTGTGGGCTGGTTAGAATGTGAGCACAAAAGTGAGTACTTCTTACCTGTGCTGTGCCTTCACGAGCAGGTCTAATTTTAGATTTGTGAACATGTAAACATGTGAGCATGCAAAACAGGAGTACTGATTGTGATGCTGAGTGTGCACGCGATGAGGAGGAATAAAATAAAAATGGAGGGGAAGGACACGGGTAGATTTACAGAAGTTGTGTTGCTATGGCAACGTTTCTGAAGGAATGAGGTGTTCTGACGTTTGCGAACTTGGAGATGATCTCATCAGATTAACGTTTCTTTGATAATTAATCTGGGTTTTTCTTGATGGTATTTTTGATGGCAGATTAGTTCTTAGATTAAGATATGTCTGTTCAGAGTAGCTAACGAAGTCCAACTTCGTCTTCTTCTTCTTCTTCTCTTCCACCATTTACTTCTTCATAGAAGTGTTTGGGGCGGCGTAGTGATCTTGTCTGTTCTTGTTTTAAGACGCTTTATAAGCTGATATTCATTTTCGTAAGGCTGTTCTTGATGCCGTCGCTCCATCTTTGCGTGGTCTTCCTCTTGCTCTGTATTCATTATACTTTTTCTGTGTGGTTCTCTGTGGTAGGCGATACCAGGTCATTCTTGTCAGGTTTCCAAACCATTTCATCTGTTGTTCTTTTATGAACTGCATGACTGGTTTCACGCCCAGTCTTCTTCTGATTTCTTCATTTCTAATTTTGTCTCTTATCGTCACAGCTGCAGCTCTTCTAAGACACCTCATCTCTGTCGTTATGATTTCCCGCTCATTAGCTGCTATTATTGACAATGTAATGCAAATCAAATTGTAGAAAAATTGACATCAATTTTGAAATGTATACATGTCACCATGAACACTAAAAAAAGCAGTGACTCAATGAACATGATTCATAAAGTCGAAACAGAAATGATGAGATGAAACTGGGTGGAGGTACTGGTAGAGACAGTGATTAGATAAATCACCTTCATTTTTGTCCCTGGGCATGCAGGAGTCAGGTGTATTGAACGAGTTGATAGATTGGATGGCATGGCTATGAGATATCAGAGGGAGTGGCAATATACCAAAATGATATTTTTAACGCACTGAGAGTCTTTCTGAACGGAGAAGTTGTAGGGTTGTGAATACCAGTAGCTGACCACATTAAGAGAGATGGACGTCGATATTGGTACAGCCAGAAAAGAACGACATACCAAATATGCAAAGAGATATCAACATCGAACTGGCGTGTTCGGCCGCTGGACACTGCTGGATTTGTTGAGGCGGAGATTGGAGAACATATGGGCATGTCCGGAGTGCTATGATGATAGTCCTACTAAAACAGATCCCTGAAGAGGAGTCTCCACATTGGATCTCTATAATTTGACTGGTCGGACATCTTTCTTAGTTTGAAGAAACTACACCCACAGACAAGCAGAAAACCTTACAATAAAACACAAAACGTAGAAATAAAACAAACCAATGAGTCCAAACACTTAGGATACATTTTTACACCAGACGGAAGTATCGATAATGAAATCAGCAATCGATGTATAAAAGCTAACCATTTAACACAATTGTTGTCACATAAAGAGATACCGCTAAAATCTAAAGCAAATCTTATAAGAACGATTTTATGACCAACACTATGTTACCAGTGTCAAACATGGCCAATAACAGCAGCTAATGAGGGAAAATCATAACGACGGAGATGAGGTGTCTTAGAGGAGCTGCAGGTGTGACAATAAGAGACAAAATTAGAAATGAAGAAATCAGAAGTAGACTGAAACCAGTCATAAAATTCTTAAAAAAAACAATTTATTAAATGGTTTGGACACCTGACAAGAATGCCCTGGTATCAACTACCACAGAGAGCTACACTGAAAAAGTATAACGAGTACAGAGCAAGAGAAAGACCACACAAAAGATGGAGCGACAGCATCAAGGACAGCCTTAAAAAATGAATGAAAGCTTAGAAATTGCTTTAGAATAGACACCACAAAAGATGGAGCGACGGCATCAAGAACAACCGTAAGAAAATGAATATAAGTTTACAAAGTATCTTATAAAAAGAACACACAAAAATCACAATATTCCCCCAAAACCTCCTCTACTGAAACCTTTTCAAAATGTAGTGCGTTTTGTAATTTAATAAGCCTTTAAACTGGTTTTTTTTTTTCAAGGTGAAACGACTGGTTTTTTTCAGTAAAACAGTAAAACTGTAGGTTTATAATTTGCTAGCTAATTAACCCGGCTTCTCTCGGATTCAAAACGTATGTAACGGAATTTAAAATATTAAAAATAATTGTTTCACTGTTACTATTTTGTTTTAATTAGCACAAATTACAAAAATCACCCAATAAAATCATTGATTTAGATTCGTGATGACTGATCTCAAATTTCTTGTCAAAACTTAGTTTCTTTGAATGTTTATATTGGTCACTGCCAATATTATTGTGCATTGAAGAAATGGGATAGTTCTGTTATAAAGCTCAGAATGAGAGATACAATTTTCTTCTTTTGATTTTGGGAAATTATAGTTAATTCGGCCAGGGCAATGAGAAAAAACGGAGTCGGCAAGTGAGTCTTGATTCATCTCCAAGAAGGGCCCCAAGCTGAAAAAGGATGAGAGCGACTGGTAAAAGTAATTTATTGAGTCCAAATACTTCAACATTGCTAAAAAAAAAAAGATAGGCTGGCAGATTCCAACATTGGCTATATACGTCATTTATTCAGTCGAAATATTTCAACATTGCTGCATGTCTACAGCCGAAGGATTGACTTCATTGCACCAGGTTTTACCCCATATGGCTCGGTCCCTCTCTGCAGAATTGAGAACCCACCTGCCGAGAGTATTGCACAAAGCACGAACTCCGTAGATCAGCAACAATCCCAAAATTCTCCGAAAAAAATGCACTCGTGAACAGAACGACGAGGTCTGGATTCGAACCCACTACCTTCGGAACGCAAGGAAAGGTAAGATGCAGGAGACAGATCCATCTTTGACTGTATAAGTCACTTTATCATCTCTACACGATAGAGTCATTCATCTTTGACTGCATAAGTCACTTTATCATCTCTACACGATAGAGTCATTCATCTTTGACTGTATAAGTCACTTTATCATCTCTACACGATAGAGTCATTCATCTTTGACTGTATAAGTCACTTTATCATCTCTACACGATAGAGTCATTCATCTTTGACTGCATAAGTCACTTTATCATCTCTACACGATAGAGTCATTCATCTTTGACTGTATAAGTCACTTTATCATCTCTACACGATAGAGTCATTCATCTTTGAGTACAACAGACATTCATCTTTGAGTACAAAAGACATAATATTTGAGAGAATGAGACAGAATTAAAGTGAACCAAAGATGAAGAAAAGACGATGGCGCTGGATAGGACACACCTTCAAAAACGCAGTGGAATATAACAAGATATGTCCTTTTCAGGAACCCACAGAGAAAGTGAAAGATGAGGACTTAGAAATAGAGAAAAGACTTGGAGGCAGTGATTAATAATATACATATGAGCTGGAAGGAGATGCAAGAGATTGCTAAAGATAGGCAGACGTGGTAAGAGATTGTTGAGGGCCTATACCCAAAAACGGGGTTAAAAAGACACGAGAGAGAGAAAGTAGAAGTCATAAACATTTTAATATAATTAAAAAAACATAAACAAATAAACTAATCTTTATCAAATCCATTCCCACTAAACATATTCAAGTTAAACAACATGCACAATATGTTCAACCAAACATACACACTTTCATCCCCCAATATCAACACAACACACATATTCAACAACAAACAGAGAATTAAGTCAGCAAACACTTACGGGTAAGGTCTTCAGCTGACGACGAAACAAGCGAAAAAGCGAGAATCTATGGCTGTTATGAAAAACATTGAATCAGACGAGAAACCGTGAGGCCATTACAGAAGTACCCACCATTTCTCCCACGCTTGCGAGCTCACACGGAAAAGGGGTACCAGCTTTATAGAATTGACTAATATAAATTTAATTTTACCAAAATTTGTTATCAATTATCTCCATTTAATCTATAATTATTCAAAATTAAGTATTAGTTTAAGATAAATATTCTATTTGATTCCATAATAAATAAAATTTCAATTTTCTTATTTGTCTAAACCTGACTTACATATTACGATGAAGTGGACTCTTCCACTGCGCTGTTGCACGCGAAGCGATAACGTAGAAATTTTGACTATATATGGAAACACATTTTACCATATGTTATTTTTAAATAAGTGCATAGACTAAGATATGTAAAACGAAAAGATTGAACTAACTGTAAACCTTACCATTTCCTCTCTCCATCTTACTCCAAAGTGTTTTTATTTATGGTGGTTAGGATGAGTGAAAGAAGAGGAGGGAGGAATGGTGAGGGTCGTACCTATATGTGACGACAGGTAAAATGTAAAGTTCTAGAATAGTTGTTGGAAGAAAGTTGATTTCTCAGCGGTTATCAAGTTAGTTTTAGAATAGAGCAGGCGAAAACAACGTTCCAGAAAATGAGAACCATTATATGCAACCAGTCCTTGTCAGTTGAGATCAGAATGAGAGTTATACAGTGCTACATAGAACCAATACTGACATACAATGCTACATAGAACCAATACTGACACACGGATGAGAGTCATGGTCAATAAACAAATCGATTGAAAAATCTCTAGGGCCTCAGAGATGTTGTTTTACAGAAGAATAATGAGAATCCCATGGACTGTTAAAATGACTAATGTGGAGATGTTGAATGAGATCAAGACACAGAGATGTGGTTTTACAGAAGAATGATGAGAATCCCATAGTCTGTTAAAATGACTAATGTGGAGATGTTGAATGAGATCAAGACACAGAGATGTGGTTTTACAGAAGAATGATGAGAATCCATGGACTGCTAAAATGACTAATGTGGAGATGTTGAATGAGATCAAGACACAGAGATGTGGTTTTACAGAAGAATGATGAGAATCCCATGGACTGTTAAAATGACTAATGTGGAGATGTTGAATGAGATCAAGACACAGAGATGTGGTTTTACAGAAGAATGTTGAGAATCCCATAGTCTGTTAAAATGACTAATGTGGAGATGTTGAATGAGATCAAGACACAGAGATGTGGTATTACAGAAGAATAATGAGAATCCCATAGTCTGTTAAAATGACTATTGTTGAGATGTTGAATGAGATCAAGACACAGAGATGTGGTTTTACAGAAGAATAATGAGAATCCCATAGTCTGTTAAAATGACTATTGTTGAGATGTTGAATGAGATCAAGACACAGAGATGTGGTTTTACAGAAGAATAATGAGAATCCCATAGTCTGTTAAAATGACTATTGTTGAGATGTTGAATGAGATCAAGACACAGAGATGTGGTTTTACAGAAGAATGATGAGAATCCCATGGACTGTTAAAATGACTAATGTGGAGATGTTGAATGAGATCAAGACACAGAGATGTTGTTTTACAGAAGAATGATGAGAATCCCATGGACTGTTAAAATGACTAATGTGGAGATATTGAATGAGATCAAGACACAGAGATGTGGTTTTACAGAAGAATGATGAGAATCCCATGGACTGTTAAAATGACTATTGTTGAGATGTTGAATGATTCGAAACAAAGAAAGCTTATCATCAATATCAGAAAGAGTACACCCCCAACATCTCTATAAAGAAGTAAATGGTGGAAGAGAAGAAGAGTAGAAAAGATGAGAAGAGGAGGTTTAGAACACATTGTGACAACTGGTAAAATTGAGGGTAGACGAGACAGAGGAAGACAGTGAAAGAAAATTTTGGATAGCCTGACTTCATGACACGGTAGAGCGTCAACATCTGAGTTGCTAACAAACACAAAAGCCCTATATTTGTGGAGATCCATGATCGTCTACGCCAGCCGGCACGGCAGCTGATGATGACATAGAATACCCAAACAACGTTAGAGATACGATTAAAGTACCAAGGGAGAAAATCTATCATGACTATTACGCAGATTGATTGATTGATTGATTGATTGATTGATTGATTGATTGATTGATTGATTGATTGATTGATTGATTGATTGATTGATTGATTAATACGTCCATCATTATTGTACTTTGGTGTATAACCGTGTGTGCTTCAAACTATTTCTTACATAGGAGGATATTAGCGCGGTGCAGAACTCCTTAGCACCGGCAAGGCCCCCTGATGTAATTCTGAAGCTGGTGAAAATTTTGTACTAATTTATTTTAATATTTTTCTAAGAATTTACCATGGCATCGGCTTTTCATCCGGATATTTTCGATTTTTAACTGCCGAGGGTTCTTTTACGTGTTCAATTTGAGTTAGGGAACTACGTTTTATTGTCTGATAGGACTAGGTACTTGATCTCACCTACACTGAGATCACGGATATCTGGAAAAATATCCTGATGACGTCACGAGGAAGCGAACGAAGTACTTTTGGAGCGAGAGGTGAGCACCTAGGCTCTACTAAACAGAATGAACTATACAACCAAGCCGAGGTTCGTCATGCAGTGGATAGTGTCTGATCGTGGATTACCAAGAAATGAGGAGACGGCAAATCAATGGATAAGAAATGTTCTGTAGAAGAGCAAATATACAACATTTCTAGGAGAGTGGTAATACAGTGAATCCAATCCCACTTCGGTATACCTGGCAACGAAGAAAGCTGACATATTGGCAATGGCAGACTACCACAGACAGACACAAGTTCAGTGCAGTATGACATATCATGAATCAAAAGCATGGATAGAAGTGATTTACAAGAACAAATTGGCGAGAAATCGCTAGGGTTATATGATGAAGCAAAAGACATGGATAGAGGTGGCTTACAAGAACAAATTGGCGAGAAATCACTCGGGTTAACATAAGGATGTTGTCTTGTACCAATTCAATAGAGATGAACAGGTGGGCATCTTTCAGCAACATACTGGGAGCAGTAGGCGGAGGTACTATCTGTTTAACAAGTACAAGATTTGCCCTAGGGACATATGTACATGTGGTACCAGCAAGATGACAGAGACACGCATCCTTCAAGAGTGTTCAACATACAATGAGGAGAGGAAGAACGCGTGTCCATCCTCCCATATCAGTCCAAGAAGATATATATATAGAAATGTACACAGACTCCAGTTGAGCACTAACTACTTTAGAAGTATACAAATCGATGTCAGTCCAAGACAAGCTATATGGAGATGTACACAGACTCCGATTGACCACTAACTACTTTAGAAGTATACAAATCGATGTCAGTCCAAGACAAGCTATATGGAAATGTACACAGACTCCAGTTGAGCACTAACTACTTTAGAAGTATACAAATCGATGTCAGTTCAAGACAAGCTATATGGAAATGTACACAGACTCCAGTTGAGCACTAACTACTTTAGAAGTATACAAATCGATGTCAGTTCAAGACAAGCTATATGGAAATGTACACAGACTCCAGTTGAGCACTAACTACTTTAGAAGTATACAAATCGATGTCAGTCCAAGACAAGCTATATGGAAATGTACACAGACTCCAGTTGAGCACTAACTACTTTAGAAGTATACAAGTCGATGTCTGAAAATGTTAGAAGAAGAAGAAGAAGAAGCTGTAGACAAGCAACTGTTCTACAAGCTACGTATCATCAAAAGAAAAGAATCAAAAGAGAAAGTAGATTAGACTGCACAGAAAGGAAACAAGTGATCTGAGAAAGTAGTTGTTAGACTAAGGCATCTCTCTGATATAGAACACAGCTAAAGAAAACATCCACTCATACAATATAGTCCAATATAGCAATAAATCATAGATCGTCAGCTTACAAGACATAGACTAAACTCAATAGATACATAACAAAAATGAGCTCAGTCTTACTGTATAAAAAAAAAAAAAGTTAATTGCATATCCTTTACAGGACTTTGCGAATCAACTCCAGCTTTTAACGCTGTTTGTGATTTTTCTAGGCATTATTACGTTCAGTAGTTTGCCATTGCTTTCTGAATGGGTGGTGCTATCGTCCTTTTGTAAAAATCCACGCGAAACAACTTGCAACCAAATTGTCCGCCGCGTGATTCGAACTCAGAACGTCGGGGTTAATAGACTGAGTCACTATCCCTAAGCCACAGACGCCACCGTCTTACTGTTTGGATCAGAGATATGGAAAACAAGTTCAAAGACAAACATTTGCGAAAGAGACTTGGAAGGAAGATGTCTCAGAAGAATTCTTCGAGCTCGTTGGGATCAATGATTGATTGAATGATTGATTGATAGGACCATCATCATTGCACTTTGGTGAGTAACCATGTGTGTTCCGATCTCTTTCTTACACATAAAGATCTCAGCTGCAGTGCACGAACTCCGTAGCAACGGCGAGCGTCTCCGGTATTAAGTTTGAAGACGGTGAAGATATATTTGTAGGAATTTTATTTTTTGTCATTTCTAATGGATTTTGTTAGGGCAGCGGTTTTCCAGCCTGCTTTTCCCGATTTTGAACTGACAATGATTATTCTACATGCTCAAATTGCGCACGAACCTATGTTTTATCGTTCTTCTCCAATAAGACTAGGAACTCGATCTCACCTACACTGAGATCAGAGATCTCTGGAAAAATATCCAGATGGCTCCACGAGGAAGCGAACCTCGTACGTTTGGCACGAGAGACTAGTAACTAACCTCTACGCCACTGGGATAAGAGACTACATAACACCTAACAATTATCTTGGCAACACACATGCATACCATGACAACCAACATGTATACTTTGGCAACAAACTTGCATACCTTGAAAACCAGAATTTATGCGAATAGTTATGTGTAATAATCGTTTGGTAGTGGAGATAACTGTAAATATTATTAAAACACTGAAGCTGACTGCGGTTAATTCCCTTTGCTTGTGAACTTTTTTTTCTCTCACTAATATTGTATCTTTTGCAACATTTTCAACAGATAACACTTACTGACGTAGAACCGACCACCAATAACAGCATACAATAAAAATAGATCGGGTATTAGAGCTAAGGGAAGACCAAGAAAAGATGGATAGACAATATCAAGATCACACTACATAAACACGGATATAACACAACAAGGGCGACTCATCTGGACCTGGAACGTAAATTAAAGATCCCATCCCTACGCTTAACGACAAGACTAGACAGCCAACTCCCTCTTCCACCTGGGAATAGACAATAGACAACAATATGTCCTAATGCAAAGAATTTACCTTATTGCATTATGTTTCCCAAAATGGCTCTGTTCCTTTTCGCAGAACTGTCACACAGTGTTTCGCAGAACTGCCTAGTGTAATACACAAATATTACACCTCTGCCTAGTATAATACACAAATGTTATGCCTCTGCCTAGTGTAATAAACAAATTTTACGCCTCTGCCTAGTATAATACACAAATGTTACGCCTCTGCCTAGTGTAATACACTAATGTTACGCCTCTGCCTAGTGTAATACACAACTATTACGCCTCTGCCTAGTATAATACACAAATGTTACGCCTCTGCCTAGTGTAATACACAAATGTCATCATCATCAAGTAGCTTATTCTGAGCACAACAGAGTTCATCGGAATTTCTCTCACTCATATTTATGCGATATACGGAAACCGACATATCTGACGTGGTCATACCGGATCAGGTCAGATCTGAAGAAAACCGTAGGGATGCTGCGGTGATACTAAATAAATTGGTATTTTAAGACAAAGACACGTATGTATATTATCACATAAGCAAACAAAATGAATAATTAAATCATAAAACTAACACAAATCCGACGTTTCGACTATAAGTCTTTTTTCAAGGACACAGACATACACAAGGATTACTAAATAAACTAAATCGTAGATCTAAGTAGGATGGATGACTAGAGATTAGTTCCTGCCGCTCCATGGTCCTATGTGGACACAATAATAGCGGAAGTAATGTGAGGAGTCTGGTTAGCTTCTAATATGGGTAGCCGGTATAACAATTGTATGATGGATAGAAATGAAAATAGAGAAGATACTGTATTCTGATATATGATACTGGTGCAGGGGAAGTAATTCGATCCCTACCACCCGTGCGTTGCCGCAGCAAACAAGGGAAGCAAAGAATAATACCACTGCGACCTACAAGGCATGTCGTTAGAAGCGAGAGAGAGAGAGAGAGAGAGAGAGAGAGAGAGAGACGACTGATGCAGGACATAGGGAAGCTACTCTAGTAAATAAAAAGCATCGTAGAAATCGGATGTGCTGGCCTACTTGTAGGAGCATAGTTCATAGTTCATAGCTGACATGTACAGTTCCAACTTCATTGCAACGTGTCACCCCATAATAGCTCCGTTCTTGTGCCAACGAAAATCACACGAAATGCTAACAACTGTCTCTGTGTGAACTAATTCCAGAATGAAACAACCGTACCGACACAAAAAGCAACCTGCACCGCATACATGCATATGACCGTCGCTAACGTGTCAACACAAAACTTTGCTAGCGCATTTTCACCATGTTTGGTCGGATATTTTCTGGTTCCGTTTGCCGAGCTACTGAGTTAGTTCTTGAACAACACTGTGAGCTATGAATGTTACGTGGAATGCTGTGTCAACCGTTCGTTTCTTGTGGACATTGAGAAAATGGCGGACAGCGATTATGACGAACCGACTCAATCTGCCGTATGCAGTGATATTACGTGTGAAGAAAGCTGAAGTTTGTCGTGATTGATGTTCCCTTCGACATGAATTGCAATTGAAGTGATGAACAGTTTTGTGTAGGCGCATCACTGGCACAAAGTACAATAGTTCTTAGGCTCAGATCACATAGAAATCACACAGAGTGGTTAACAATTGGTCGATATGGAGCGTTGGAAGAAGAAGAAGATCCGTTCAAAGAGGAAAGACATGGTTCCTACTCAACTAATATTGGATTATTCAGGGTGTTTAAGATAAAAGTAGCCCAATTGACTAATAAAAGCCTGTAAATTGGGCTACTTATATGTTGAACACCCTGTATAAACCCGACCAAGTGCACGTATACAATCCAATATTCAGAGGTACCAAACCCTGCAGTCAGAAGTATCAATCTGTACCATGTGGTCCAAGCTAAAAGTGGGCCACATAAATAACAGAGGCGGTAACAAACATTATTTATAAAGTACACACACAAAAGCCCGTTCTAGAAATCTCTTCTTAACCTGACTCTTGGAGGCAAAGCAGGATTAGAGAACAGAAATATAATAATATAATTATTGAATTGAATATTAATATTCATGTTATTCCCTTCTTCTTCTTCACCTTTCAACTCCCAACGGAGCACAGGTCTTCAAACAATCTTCTTCCAGTTCTTGCTCTCTCTTGCCATCCCTTCCAATTATTTCCATGTTTTACCTATCCTTTTAATATCAGCCTCCAGCTCTCTTCTCTATGTATGTCTAGGCCTTCCCTTACCCCTCTTTCCCTGCGGGTTCCAAAACAGTGCCTGTCTTGCAATGCTTCCGTTGGTCTTCTCAATGTGTGTCCTATCCATCGTCAGCGTCTTTTCCTTAGCTCTTTCTCCACTGGTATCTGCTTAGCTCTTTCTCCACTGGTATCTGCTTAGCTCTTTCTCCACTGGTATCTGCTTAGTTCTTTCTATGAGTTCCTGGTTTGTAATCTTATCATACCATCTTAGTCCCTCTTTCTCCAATGGTATCTGCTTAGTTCGTTCTCTAAGTTCCTGGTTTGTAATCTTATCATACCATCTTAGTCCCTCTATTCTACGTACAAATATTCCTGTTATATTTATATATATATATTCATAGTTCATAAGTACGGTTCCAACTTCACTGCAACGGGTCACCCCATAATTGCTCCGTTCCTGTGCCAATGAATATCACACGAAATGCTAACAACTGTGAAAAGTTTCCCATGCAAACTAATTCCAGAATTAAACAGCCGCGTACTGCCACAAAAAAGCAACCTCACCGCATAAATATATACCGTATATATATTCATATGTGTATACCTTTTATCAAAATTTTTTGTGGACCCAATTTTTGTGGACAGTTTTAGTTGAGCTGCATCATGTGCGTCACGCAACAGCTTATTCCTCTCCGCTTGCCGTGGAGCATAGGGCCTCAATTGTTGTTCATCCATTTCCCCGGTCTCTGGCTGTTTTCTTTATGGTCTCCCAAGATAGTCGAGCACGCCTCAGTTCCTCAAGAAGAATTCGTTTCCAGGTCTGTTTAGGACGTCCTCTTTTCCGTTTTCCTTGCGGGTTTCACTCAAGTGCTTGACTAGTGACAGTGGACTGTATAGGGTGTGCCCGACTCATCGCCATTTTATCCTTTTCATCTTGATCATCGTGAGTCCCTGTCCTTTTTTTTATCCACAGGTCTGTGTTATTCATACAATACTTTAATTAATCCATAACTTGCACTTTCATATTTCTGTATCATTCTCTCTATCTATCTGTCCATCTATCGATCTCTCTCTCAGCTTTGTTCAGATCTAAAACTATCGAAAAGTGTTTTTCTGGTAATCATCAATGACACTGTTACATGAGTATCGATTATGTTGTAGTATCGATAATGGTTTCATTTGATCAGCAGACAATCTCATATCCGAATGTTTTCCTTTTGTATTGATTAAGTTGTGCATCACGCTCTGTTGATTTTGTTACTAATACAGTTGCTGGTACTGATGATGTGACAGTTGCTGGTACTGATGATGTGACAGTTGCTGGTACTGATGATGTGACAGTTGCTGGTACTGATGATGTGACAGTTGCTGGTACTGATGATGTGACAGTTGCTGGTACTGATGATGTGACAGTTGCTGGTACTGATGATGTGACAGTTGCTGGTACTGATGATGTAACAGTACCCTTACATTTACTGTTACTACTACTGTTACAGTTACTGCTATAGTTACTGCTAAAGTTACTGCTACAGTTACTGCTACAATTACTGCTATAATTACTGTTACAATTACTGCAACAATTACTGCTACAGTTGCTGCTACAGTTACTGCTAAAGTTACTGCTACAGTTACTGTTACAGTTACTGCTACATTGACTGTTTCTATTACTATCACTAGTTCTGCTACAGCAGTTATGTATTCATTTCGAATCGTTACATAAAAAGTAACTACATGCGATATGCAATGCTTGCGAAAAGTTACCAACAACATCAGAAAAGACAGTCACCAACATCAGCATAAGAAAGAAGTTGGCACAGAACCTTGCTTGAATTACATTGAGAAACAAAGAATGAAGTGGCTTGGTGACTTAATAAAAATGCATCCAAACTCCCCAGTATACAGTCTTGTACAACAGAATATCAGATAAGAAGGCTAGAGGAAGACCACGAAAAAGATGGTTAGATGGCATAGCAGAATCCTGCCAAAACCAAAAATAAAAATCATCCAAATACACTAGAGCAGAGCAAAACAAAAACAGAAAACTACGACGCTGGACAACAACCCGGTAAGAATGTGAAGACAAACAAGAAGAAGAAGATGCGTTAGATAGGGCCTGCAAGCAGTTTATCCATACCGTTCTTTCCTAGACAACTCGTTTAATCTCTTCTATGAAATTGAGCCAATATGTCAATTTGAGTCAATTGATATCAATATGCATTGATATGTTGTGGTCAACATCACGCCGGGCGTCTTCACTTCCCAGTGCTTGTTCTATTACCAAATTGAGACTGGATAGATCTGATAGCCGTTATGTTCGATAAAGTATTCCACGCCCACCGTGAAATTGAATCACAGCCAACTCTAGATAACTAGACCCGGCAACTGAGTGAGGAATCCCTGACCTAGATCAGAGAAGGTGACTTGAAAATATATATGTTTGATAGAACACTGCAAGCTTTTTTTTGCAATTTTACTCAATTCTGTGAGTCTATGGTTATTTATTGTTGAAAAATATTCACACTATTGTTATTCCTTATACAACTTAACTTGTTGCATAATATAACTTCGATTTAGCATTTTGTGTTGATTTTAAAATGAATTCGTCTATATACAACAATACTGGAATGGGAGGTCACGTGGTGTAGTTGTGGTCTGATTTCCCATAATTCTTACCTGAGTTCGCAGACCCATAAGTTTATAGTTGGCTCTGATCTGAGAGCAGTTGTGGTCGATAAAATATTCCATGCCCACCGTGGAATTGAACCCTTACCGCTTGTTTCAGACGCCAGTTCAATCACAACTACACTACAGCAGCTCTCAATCTACTCATGTTATTTGCACATTTTAAATGAACTGATTTCTCATCATCATTGCACTTGGAATCATGTGTGATCCGATCTCTTTTTCACACAGGAAGATCTCAGTGGCAGTGCACGAACTCGGTAGCACCGGCGAGGGTTCTAGATGCAATTTAGAAGATGGTGACAAAATTTTGTAGGAAATTGTTTTAATCTTTTTTATGAATTTTGCCCGAGTGGCGTCTTTCCTGCCTGTTCTTCTCGATTTAGAACTGTCAATTGTTCTTTTTCGTGCTCAATTTGAACACGGGACCTACGTTTTATCGTCGGTCTCCGATAGGACTAGGAACTCAATTTCACCTACGCTGAGATCAGGGATCTCTGGAGAAATATCCAGAGGGCTCTACGAGGTAACGAACTGAGTACCCATGTAACGACAGGCCAGCACATAACCTCTAAGAAACAGAGACTAATTGCACAATTTTAAATTGATAATTTGATAATAATGAGGATGATGTGAAACTTGATTTGGGAGGAAATAAAATAAGAAGAAAGTAAATAATGGCAACATTTGGAATTATTAAGCTTGTGACGGGATTTTATTGAACGGAAACATGTGGTTTGAGCTGAATCTATCCAATCAGCGGGAAGCTAGTCACGTTATCAGGTAGTAAACTGGGAACATCAAAAAAATTGATGGATCGATAGTGTGGTTGAAGCCTTCAGGAAATATGACTAAATGATAGTATGTTGTGTTACGAAAGGAGGGGGTTGGACGTGGGTGGGGGGAGGCGTGGATGTTTGAACATGACATATTAACATTTCTTTTGTTGACCTTTTCTTCTTTTGTCCTTCTCTGCTTTTTTTACCGTTAGGCGTCACACGTTTTACTGATGATCGGTTTCCGAGATAGTGCACGCTCGGTCGCTTGATATTCTGTGGTATTGTGGAGTTTTAAGATGTCTGTAACTCCATCAAACCATCTTTTTCTGGTTCTGCCCCTTCCTCTTGATGATTCCATTTTCAGGTACGCTCTTGCAACTGGTGTTTTTGGGTTAATTCTCACCAAGTGACCAAACCATTTCGATCCAGAAACCCTTGAGGTTTCAGCTCTTCGGTTCGGTGCCACGAACACCATAAACCTGGAGAACCTGTGGCTTTTCTGCCAACCCACGAAATTGAACCGCACTCACTTGGGGCCTGTCACCCGTCGTCCAACGCACTACGAACACAAATGAATCTAATAGCAGGTGTTGTTCCGACTGTTCTATTTGTTAGTAAAGGGTGCATTTAAATTATACACGTGTAGTCTACGAAAATTATTAAAAGTCAAATGGAGTGATTTCGTTTCTAACAACACAGTGAGAGACAGAACACACCAACAACCCATATCAAATATTATAAGGAAACGAAGGTGGAAATATTTAGGTCATGTTCTTAGATCAGACGAAAAGAGACTAAATCGACAAGTCCTTATGTGGTCACCAGTTGGGAAAGAAAACGTGGAAGACCAAAGACCACTCTTCGAAGAACCATCCAACAAGAAAGTAAACTATTGGGATGTAAAACCATACAAGATCTCCAACTGCTAGCAAAGAACCGTATCACATGGAGATCTAAAACCTCTGCCCTATGTGCCGCCTTTGGCACGAAAGGAACAAACTAACTAACTAAGTGTGTATGGGAAGTGAGGGGGCAGGATGGTTGACTTTAAAAATGATACACCTACTTCGTCTTGTTCAAACGCTCCATATTGAACACTTGTTAAACCTCTTTTGTGATTTGTATGTGATCTGAAGCTAAGAGCAAATGTACGTTTTGACAGTTATGCGCCTACAAGTAGGCCAGCATATACAATTTCTGCAATGCTTTTTATTTACTAGGGTAGCTTCCATAGGCTCCTACTTCAGTTCCCCTCTTACGACATGCCTTGTAGATCGCAGTGTTACTATTCTTTGTTCCCATTGAGAGCTCTGGCAATACACGGGCGGACAATGATACACGCTATACCATTTTTGCTGAGAAAGGGAGAGGGGGAAGGGGGGTTGCTTTCAAAATTGTATAAACTTCACAAATATTTGTTTGGGGGATGGGGGAGAAGAGACTTTGACAATGTTACATTTTACACCATTTTGTGTGTGTGTGTGTGTATTGTGAGTGTTGGTAAAAGAAGGAACATGTTCTTAAGACAGAGAGAGTGCAGAGAGAACACCCAGTTCTTCTACTCTAGCCATCAGTTTCATATGCAGCCACTGTGGCAAGGATTGCAACTCCTGAATAGGTCATTACAGCCACAAGAAACGTTGTGATTCAGCGCAGAACAAACTACATGACGCAAAACCTATTGTCTCCTGAGACAAAGAGGCCAATGATGACAACAACAAAATAATGAAAACCATCAACAAATTAATACCATCAACAAATTAATACCATCAACAAATTAATACCATCAACAAATTAATACCATCAACAAATTAATACCATCAACAAATTAATACCATCAACAAATTAATACCATCAACAAATGAATACCATCAACAAATTAATACCATCAACAAATTAATACCATCAACAAATGAATTCCATCAACAAATGAATACCATCAACAAATTAATACCATCAACAAATTAATACCATCAACAAATTAATACCATCAACAAATGAATACCATCAACAAATTAATACCATCAACAAATGAATACCATCAACAAATTAATACCATAAACAAAGGAATACCATCAACAAATGAATACCATCAACAAATTAATACCATAAACAAAGGAATACCATCAACAAAGTAATACCATCAACAAATTAATACCATCAACAAATTAATACCATCAACAAATGAATACCATCAACAAATTAATACCATCAACAAATTAATACCATCAACAAATGAATTCCATCAACAAATGAATACCATCAACACATTAATACCATCAACAAATTAATACCATCAACAAATGAATACCATCAACAAATTAATACCATCAACAAATTAATACCATCAACAAATTAATACCATCAACAAATTAATACCATCAACAAATTAATACCATCAACAAATTAATACCATCAACAAATTAATACCATCAACAAATTAATACCATCAACAAATTAATACCATCATCAAATGAATTCCATCAACAAATGAATACCATCAACAAATTAATACCATCAACAAATTAATACCATCAACAAATGAATACCATCAACAAATTAATACCATCAACAAATGAATACCATCAACAAATTAATACCATAAACAAAGGAATACCATCAACAAATGAATACCATCAACAAATTAATACCATAAACAAAGGAATACCATCAACAAAGTAATACCATCAACAAAGGAATACCATCAACAAATTAATACCATCAACAAAGTAATACCATCAACAAATTAATACCATCAACAAATTAATACCATAAACAAAGGAATACCATCAACAAAGTAATACCATCAACAAATGAATACCATCAACAAATTAATACCATAAACAAAGGAATACCATCAACAAATTCATACCATCAACAAATGAAAACCATCAACAAATGAATTCCATCAACAAATTAATACCATAAACAAAGGAATACCATCAACAAAGGAATACCATTAACAAATGAATCTGTGGCGAAGTGGTTAAAATGTTTGCCTTGTGTTCTAAAGGTTGTGTGTTCAAATCCGGGCTGTGTCGTTCAGTTCACAAGTGCGTTTTGTTCGATGATCTCTAGGATTATTTCTGGAGCTACGGAGTTTGTGCATTGTGAAACACTCTCGGCATTTCTGCCACGAGGGACGGAGCCATATGGAGAAACACAGGGCTATGAAGCCAATAGTTCGCCTTTAGACATCTCAAGAGTATAGATAGAAATGGCTTGGTCGTGTTATGCGAGTAAATCCAACTATGCCAGCGAGAACAGACCTAACATGGGCACCAGGGAAAAAGACAGAAAGGAAGATGTCTAAACAAAATAGAGAGGAATGATGGAAGAAGAACCGTCTGCAGTATCTATGACATAGAATACTGCGCCGAATGTCGCAAGAGACAAAAGAACATGGACGACCTTTAATGAAGAGTCATGTACTACCCAGCCATGACGAGGAGAAGTACGCAAATAAGTGATGCGTCACTGAAGTTTGTTTACTTTAGTTTAGTTGTCGGATCACCATCACTGCACGGCGAACTAATTATTTCATAAGTGATTCGATCTCCTCCTCAGTATCTCAGTTTCTAAAAGTGGGGTAAGTAACGACACCGGTTCTTTGTTGGTTTACTATTCTTCTTTGCCTACCAGTATAGTGTTCTTGTCTAGCTACACCACATTAGACTTGGTATTCTTGTAGTCTGGTTAGTGTTGTAGATTCACCACCATTACTATAATTATCGACACATTTTTTCTCCCTTGGGAATTCAGATTATCAGCTTGGTCCATTACCAGCCCGCTTTTTAGAGCAGTTATACAATCAGCTTGGTCCATTACCAGCCCGCTTTTTAGAGCAGTTATACAAGATGGGGGCGTATGTAGCTTAAGCAGTAGTAAGCTCGATCACAACCCAAGCGTACCTGGTTCAAACTCCGTGGCAGGCAAGTTTGGAAGCAAATTCGATTCCGTGGGAGTTTTGCGAAAGATAGAAGTAGACGTCACCGTTTAGAAAGCAATGGAAAACTACTGGACGTATAAGTGGTGCCTAGAAAATCAACGACTCGTTTACTGTTGTTGGTGGCTACTCACTATAAAGGATATGCCTCGATTTTCGACATATCGGCACGTTCCTTTCCCCTTTCACCTGCATGCACACGTCCTGCATGCACACGTCCTGCATGCACAGGTCCTGCATGTACAGGCACACGAATGAAGAGATGTTTATGAAGACTCAGAATGAGCGTCCCACCGAATGGATAAGAGTGTGGACTTCCGTGCAGGTGACCCGGTTTGAAGTGGTAACACAGAAAGTAAGGACATATGATGTATCTCCAAGCGGACTTCCGTGCAGGAGACCTGGTTTGAAGTGGTAACACAGACAGTAAGGACATATGATGTATCTCCAATATAGAAATCCTGGAGATTGCTGGTATTCCAATCATGTACACCTTTCTGAGTCAGCGACATCTGAGATGGCTGAAACTCGTGTGCCGTAAGAGTGATGATAGAATCCCAAGGAACATTCTATATGGTCAATTCGAAACTGGTACTATAGTCTGTCCATTAATTCGTGAGCACGTTTGAAATTGATTTTCTCGAAAACTACCTGTTGGATCTCAGTGATTTTTTGCAAGCAGCCTTAGAATATCCATGACGCTAGAGAAATATATTTTTCCAAGAAAATTTGATGTAGTTTGAAATATTTCTTCTTCAGGTTATATTAAAATCAACCTCACCGGATTGTACACAATAGTAACAGATCTACGGTACACAGACGCGTTGTTCTAAAAATACATTATGGTAACATAGAAATATCGTGAGTATACAACAATTTCACGAAATCCCGTGCACCTAACCCAGTCGACTTTGAAAGCGGAAAGCATATGACGTTATAATTGGGATACCATTGTATAGTTATAGGCGTATCTCGCTATTTGTATGAAGCTATTGTATCATATTTGTTGGCTTATCAAAACTGACATTGATATCACATTCATAATGAGTCTGAAGTGCACATTTATAACAATGCAGAAGGTTACAGTTTTACTATACCAACACTTCCGTAGGGAATCTAAGAGAGGTCATCTATATTGCGATATTCATAACCTGAGAAACGAACGCAACTGGCGCTTGGTCTGAATAGAGAATCCTTTTCCGATGGATTAAACAGGACACAAAGTGCACTAATGTCAAGCAAGGACGGAAAAGAACAATTGACGACTTTGACATAGATGTCATAAGACGGAGCTCTTGAAAATGTTTGCGACAAATCAACTTGTTACTCTCAGGAAACTGAAATTAAAACTGCAATCAGATTGCAGCATAGACATTTCTAAAAGTACTCTATGAAAATTGTAAGAGCCGCCGGCTTCACCTTCAGAAAAACTATAGGCGGCAGGAATATTATTTGTGAAAAGCCACATTTAATTGCTGCCCGAAGTAAATACCTGAGGCAGATCCGTGAGCGGCGGAGGCAAGGCTATGATATTGTATATTTGGACGAATCCTGGGGCAATGCTCACCACACCAATGCTAAAGAATGGCAATCAATAGACGGTGAACAGAAAAGAAAAATACCAAGCAGCAAAGGCCAGCGTATTATACTAACACATGCAGGAAGCAGTGAAGAAGGTCTTGTCCATGACGCTGGACTTATTTTCCAATCAAAATTACCGACGGTAGGGACTACCACACATAAATGAATGGACATATTTTCAGGCACTGGATGGAGAAAGATCTACTTCCAATTCTAAACAGACCATCATGCTTGGTAATGGATAATGCATCCTATCACAACGCAGTATCAGCGGAAGACAAAGTACCAACTGCATCAAATACAAAAGATCAAATTAGGACTTGGCTTGCTAAGGAAAATGTCAGCTTCGATGATACATATTTGAAACCGAGTTGTTGCACCTGGTGAGGATGACAAATAAGACAAAGGTGTTTCATATTGACAAAATCATTGCGGAATACGGCCACACGTCTTTGCGACTACCTCCATATCATGCTCAATCCGATAGAGCTTGTCTGGGCTAAAGTAAAAGGGCAAGTTGCCGAACAGAACAGGACGTTTAAAATGTGTGATGTTGAAGTTCTGACACGTGAGTCCTTCTCAATGATAGACATGCAGTTCTGGAAGATGTGTTGAACATGTGCTCCGAGAGGAAGACGAGTACTGGCACCGAGATGGATTACAATTTGTCCAGCCAGTAACAATTATCAACCTCATGGAATCGTCAGATTCGGGATGATACAAATCATATTTTGATTACAGACTGAGAAATAGCAACGTATACATTTCCATATCCAAATGCGTCTACCATCATACAATTTGTGGTGAAGTTAAGACACCCTGGGGTCTAATGTGACCGAAGGGGAGGACTAACTGTTGCATATTGTATCCAAGTTCACGATTGCACATAAAGGGCAACACACTTAATTACTTGACCTATCAAGTTAATATGGAGATACACCTATGAATAGAATTGACATGGACAAATTCTAGGATTACTGTAAAATCTAAAATTTGAGCCCCGTATTTGCAATTGTCATAAAAGATCAAAGGAATTCGCCGATGTGCAAAATCCGTAGCATCTATGGACTACTGGTTAGCTTTATTTTAGCGTCATGGATATTCTAAGGCTGCATGCAAAAATCACTGAGATCCAACAGGTAGTTTTCGAGAAAATCAATTTCAAACGTGCTCACGAATTAATGGACAGACTATAGACAGAATAGGCGTCCATTATTACTTTTCATTGACACTTGATTGCCCGCCTGCCCAGCGTGTTCGTAGCGCGTTGGGCTACGGGTGACAAGTCCTCTGTGAGTGCGGGTTCAATTTCGCGGACTGGTAGAAAAGCCACAGGTTCCCCAGATTTACCGTGTTCGTGACACCGAACCGAAGGACTACGATGTGCATGACACCGAGCCGAAGAGCTGTCAGCTCAAGTGCTTCTGGATCTAAAAAAAAAATAAAAATTGACACTTGCATGCGTGATTTAACTTCATGCGGCGTAGACACAAACATTGGGAACGGGTGACCAAAGACAGACAAGCATGGCGAGAGGCAGTGAGGGGTGGCCCAAATAAAGAAGGAAAATACAATCACATATGGTGGCAAAAGAGAGCGCAGAGTGCAGAGAGAACATCCTATGTACCAGCTCCATACTCCAGTTTTACCTGCAGCAACCGTGGCAAGGATTGCAACTCTAGAATAGGTCATTTTGTTCCCCGATCCAGAAGCACTTGAGCTTTCACCTCTTCTGCTCGGTGCCATGGACATCGAAACCCATTGGTTCTGTGCCACGAACACCGTAAATCTAGAGAGCCTGTGGTATTTCTGCCAGCCCGCGGAACTGAACCGCAATCACAAGGGGCATGTCACTCGTCGTCCAACGCGCTACGAACACGATGGGCAGGTGGGCAGAATAGGTCATTACGTCACAACAAAAGATCTGATTAATCACAGAACATACTACGTGACGCAAAACCTATTGTCTCCTGAGACATATAGGTCAATGAAAAATAAAGACCCATAGTAGCCTGCGGTAATCGACATGGCACATCCTGCTGATGATTTCAAATGACTAATGTCCCATATTTTTTTGTTTTGTTTTAGGACGACACACTTATAAAGAACACGACATATGTACTGCTATCTAAAACATACAAATAATATTGCCTTATGAGTAACTGGCTTTCACTGGTAATAGGACCCGGCGAAAGGTTTAAATTTCTATTGATTCGTTGTACAGACTTAATACAGGTAAACTCTTAAGTGCATTACTACCAGGTTCATTTTGATATTGCACGCGCTAGGGGGAACATCGCGTGCAGTTACCCGCTATGCAGGATCAGTTGTGATTATTTTTGTTAGGATTTCTGAGTTGGTTTGTAGCTATTGTTGTTTTACTTGTCTGTCTGTCTGTATGTATGTATCTTCTTCTTCTTCAAACGCTCCATATCGACCACTTGTTAACCACTCTGTGTGATTTGTATGTGATCTCAGCCTAAGAGCGATTGTACATTGTGTCAGTTATGCACCTACAAGTAGGCCAGCACATCCGGTTTCTGTGATGTTTGTTATTTAATAGGGAAGCTTCTCTAGGCCCTACATCAGTCGCTTCTTACGACATGCCTTGTAGGTCACAGTGGTACTATTCTTTGATCCCTTGCGAGTCCCGGCGCTACACGGGCGTGTCTGTCTGTATGATTGTCTACCTGTCTGTCCGACTAGCTATTAATCTGTTTTCTGTCTGTATGATTGTCTACCTGTCTGTCCGACTAGCTATTAATCTGTTTTCTGTCTGTATGATTGTCTACCTGTCTGTCCGACTAGCTATTAATCTGTTTTCTGTCTGTCTGTATTTATGTATGTACATACCTGGTTGTGCACATGCCTTCCCTGTCTTAATATCCACCCATCAATCTCTCTATCCATCTATACATCCATCCATACATCCATACAACCATCCATCCATCCATCCATTCATTCATCTATCTGTCCATCCATCCATACATCCATTCATACATCCTTCCATCCATCCATTCATTCATCTATCAGTCCATCCATACATACATCCATTCATACATCCTTCCATCCATCCATTCCTTCATCTATCTATCCATCCATCCATACATCCATTCATACATCCTTCCATCCATCCATTCCTTCATCTATCTGTCCATCTATCCATTCATCCATTCATACATCCTTCCATCTATCCATTCCTTCATCTATCTGTCCATCCATCCATACATCCATTCATACATCCTTCCATCCATCCACCCATTCATTCATCTATCTGTCCATCCATCCATCCGTCAATCCGTTCATCCATCTATCCATTCTTCCATCCATATCAGTCAAACAGGTGCGTCTGTCTGTTCATCGGTCCACCAACCGATCCTTATGCTTGTCTGTCCATCAGTCCGTCCATCGATCTCTCTGTCTGACTGTCCGTTCCTCCGTCCATCTATCTGTCTGTCTCATTCTCGGTTAACCTACTTATCATTTATCCATCCATCTGTGCATCTATCGTTTTATCTATCCCATAACCTACCTATCTTGTATCCATCCATCTGTGCATCTATCGTTTTATCTATCCATCTGTGCATCTATCGTTTTATCTATCCATCTGTGCATCTATCGTTTTATCTATCCATCTGTGCATCTATCGTTTTATCTATCCATCTGTGCATCTATCGTTTTATCTATCCATCTGTGCATCTATCGTTTTATCTATCCATCTGTGCATCTATCGTTTTATCTATCCCATAACCTACCTATCTTGTATCCATCCATCTGTGCATCTATCGTTTTATCTATCCATCTGTGCATCTATCGTTTTATCTATCCATCTGTGCATCTATCGTTTTATCTATCCATCTGTGCATCTATCGTTTTATCCATCCATCTGTGCATCTATCGTTTTATCTATCCATCTGTGCATCTATCGTTTTATCCATCCATCTGTGCATCTATCGTTTTATCTATCCTACATAGTGTATTCCTAATCTAGATGTCCGTATGTAGGTTTTGTCTTCCAGGTGATCGCATATTTTCCCTGTACACTTATTACCATGGGCGTACATACGTTAAGACAAGAGTGGGGATACACCTTCTTCTTTCTTCTTTTGTCGTCACACTGCTACCAGGTTGTTGCCCAGTGTCGCCACACTGCTACCGGGTTGTTGCCCAGTGTCGTCACACTGCTACCGGGTTGTTGTCCAGTGTCGTCACACTGCTACCGGGTTGTTGTCCAGTGTCGCCACACTGCTACCGGGTTGTTGCCCAGTGTCGCCACACTGCTACCGGGTTGTTGCCCAGTGTCGCCACACTGTTACCGGGTTGTTGCCCAGTGTCGTCACACTGCTACCGGGTTGCTGCCCAGTGTCGTGGTTTTCTGTTTTTGTTTTGCGCTGTTCTGGTGGCTTGGGTAATTGTTATTTTTGCTCTTTCACAGGATTCTGCTATGCCATCTTTCCATCTCTTTTGTGGTCTTTCTTTCACCTTCTTTTCTGATGTTCTATTGTAGAAAACTCAGAATACTGTAGAGTTTGGATGCATTCTTATTAAGTAGCCAAACCACTTCATTCTTTATTTCTCAATGTAATTCAAGCAAGGTTCTGTACCAACTTTCTTTCTTATGCTGATGTTCTGTTGTAGAAAACTCTGTATACTGTGGAGTTTGGATGCATTCTTATTAAGTGGCCGAACCACTTCATACTTCAGGGGGATGTACCGGCTCCTGGGAAAATCATTTTTTTAAATAAAACAATTTTATGTGAATTTGATTTTCTCCATATCTGCGTGGTAAACTAGTACTGAATGGGATCTTTTCCATTTCTGTGATTCAGGATTAACTGATGATTTAAGCATGACAGCTGCAGAGGCGGGGCATCTGACCCATGAGAGATAGAAATTCTGAAGGACTGTTAGGGTGGAAAAGTTCTGCTCTGGACAAATTATCTGATGATGATGAAACTACCAACTAATATTTTTCAAATTAATTTTGGCCCCTCCTGGAAAAAATGTTTGGGGACGTCTATGTTTGATACCACGTTATCTATGTTAGTTAGTTACGTTAGTTTTGTTTTTACTGTTTTCCTTTTGTAATGTCTTTAATATTACAACCTACAAATGGAATCATCAAGAGGAGGGGGCAGACCAAGAGCAAGATGGATTGATATAGTTACAGACATCTTGCAACTCCACAATATCACAACATATCAAGCGACCGATCGTGCACTATATCCCGGAAACCGAACATCAAGGACATGCGACGCCTAACGTTAAAACAAACAAAAAGAGGACAAAAGAAAAGAGGAATATTTTTGATGTTGATCTCTAAGACGAAACATCCATTCCGTTTGTTATTTATTGCGTCCATCTATGATTCAGAGATGTTTGTCTTCTTCTTCTGCGTTCTCACTAGATTGGGATTTCGGATTCTCTAATAAAGTCAGCCGTCTGCCTCAGATTGTCAGCCACGACGTACAGTTTGTCTTGGACGCTAGTGTAAGTGGGCTACCTCTTTCTTCTTTGTTCCCACGAGATTGGGATTTCGGATTCTCTAATAAAGTCAGTCGTCCAGGACCGTGAGGTATATTTTCTCAGTATGATGCAAGTCTTCGAAATGCCGCCACTTAAATCTTTTTTCTTTAAAATAACCTTCAATTGTAATTTTAATTTTGCTGCTTTTGCCGCCACAATTTTGTACCGCCTGATGGAGCCGCCTCTGTGCATCATAGCACTGCACGGCTCTGCCGCCGTTTGCCTTAGATTGTCATCCACGCCATACAGTTTGTCCTGGGCGCTGGTGTAAGTGAGCCACCTCTTTCTTCTTATGTCTGCATACTGGAGGCAGTTCTGTAGGAAATGCTCTGTTGTCATACTCGCCAAGTCACAGGAGCACAGGTTGTTGGTGCCTATCTTGAATTTAGTGTACAGGTAGTATCTCATTCTGTTGTGACCCGTCCGGAGTCGAAGTATAACAGTCTGGTCTCTTCTGGACGGTTCGTGTGTCTTGTATTAACGTCTTGAACATTGCGCTGTAAATATAGAAAATGGAGGAAATGAACATGTCTTGTCATCTTTCTTATCCCGCTTCCAACAGAGCATAGGACTGCAACTTTGTTCATAAAATGACCGTTAGGACCGTCTTATGGATTTATTTTAGAGTCGTTATTGATTTATTGTCTAATTGCATATGTTATGTCTGTCGAATAGGAAGTCTGAATTTCTTTACTTCTTTTCTATTCTTTACTTGATGAAGATCTTTAAGTCGAAACGTTGTTGTATATTGTTTTTATATTTGATAAAACTAAAGTACTTTGCTTTTACTTGTTTCACCATTACTACATAGTTTTACTGCAGTCTTCTCTTATATTGCTACATAGTTTTACTGCAGTCTTCTCTTATATTGCTACATAGTTTTACTGCAGTCTTCTCTTATATTGCTACATAGTTTTACTGCAGTCTTCTCTTATATTGTTACATAGTTTTACTGCAGTCTTCTCTTATATTGTTACATAGTTTTACTGCAGTCTTCTCTTATATTGCTACATAGTTTTACTGCAGTCTTCTCTTATATTGTTACATAGTTTTACTGCAGTCTTCTCTTATATTGCTACATAGTTTTACTGCAGTCTTCTCTTATATTGTTACATAGTTTTACTGCAGTCTTCCTACATTGTTACATAGTTTTACTGCAGTCTTTTTTATTTGTTACATAGTTTTACTGCAGTCTTCCCTTATATTGCTACATAGTTTTACTGCAGTCTTCTCTTATATTGCTACATAGTTTTACTGCAGTCTTCCTTACATTGCTACATAGTTTTACTGCAGTCTTCTCTTATATTGTTACATAGTTTTACTGCAGTCTTCTCTTATATTGCTACATAGTTTTACTGCAGTCTTCCTTTACATTGCTACATAGTTTTACTGCAGTCTTCCCTTATATTGTTACATAGTTTTACTGCAGTCTTCTCTTATATTGCTACATAGTTTTACTGCAGTCTTCCTTTATATTGCTACATAGTTTTACTGCAGTATTCTCTTATATTGCTACATAGTTTTACTGCAGTCTTCCCTTATATTGCTACATAGTTTTACTGCAGTCTTCTCTTATATTGCTACATAGTTTTACTGCAGTCTTCTCTTATATTGCTACATAGTTTTACTGCAGTCTTCCCTTACATTGCTACATAGTTTTACTGCAGTCTTCCCTTACATTGCTACATAGTTTTACTGCAGTCTTCTCTTATATTGTTACATAGTTTTACTGCAGTCTTCCCTTACATTGCTACATAGTTTTACTGCAGTCTTCTCTTATATTGCTACATAGTTTTACTGCAGTCTTCTCTTATATTGACCATGTATGATATAGTGGTAGGGAACGTAACAATTGTCAATGAGGAAGGACAGGGTGAGCTCAAAGTCATGCCCAAGACGAGGCTCGATGTATGGGGACAGACATAGGACGGGACTCGAGATATGGGTACAGACATAGGACGAGGCTCGAGGTATGGGGACAGACATAGGACGAGGCTCGAGGTATGGGGACAGACATAGGACGGGGCTCGAGGTATGGGGACAGACATAGGACGAGGCTCGAGGTATGGGGACAGACATAGGACGAGGCTCGAGGTATGGGGACAGACATAGGACGAGGCTCGAGGTATGGGGACAGACATAGGACGAGGCTCGATGTATTGATAAAGCGACATAATATAATTGTGACAATTTTTGTTATATTCCCCTGGATTCAATCCCAGATAAGGTCAAGGGTATTTTTATGTCTGGGTATGAAGAAAAATCATAACTGTAACAGTTTCCCAGCGACTGCACTAGCCATGTGGTCATTAAATTCCCCAGGCTCAGAACCGTGGCGAGACACCAATTTAAATAGAAATAAGATTCAGATCTTTATCAATGGATGTCTTCGGCAGATTCTCAGACTGAGATGGTATGACAGAGCTGCAAGCACGAACCTGTGGATAAGAACAGGACAGGAACCCATGATGACCCAGGCTAAGAGGAGAAAACGGACGATTGGTCGAGTATACCCTACGGACGACACATTCAAGTGTCACTAGACATGTACTTTAGCGGAACCCGCAAGGAACAAGGAAAACTAAACAGACATGGAGACAAAGTCTTCTTGAGGAACTGAAGGATTCTCAATTATCCTGGGAGATCATTAAGAAAATACACAGAGACCGGGAAAAGTGGCGAACAACTGTTGAGGCTCTATGCTCCACGAGGAGCGGAAAGAAATAAGTTAAGTCAAGTAAGTACGCCCCCCCCACCCATCCTGTCCTACAGCGCCCTAAAAAGAGGTAATACAGGCAGTAGCAACAGTAGCAACAGTAGCAACAGTAGCAACAGTAGCAACACAAGAACTCAGAATGATGATGATGATGAACTTAGTCTTATATTAGAAAGCTGATGACCTAAGAACAGGTATTCATCACTTGTTCAACATCGAATTGATTACGTCAGGTGATAATCACCTGGCATCGTTTCTCTCTTGAAAATGTTTGAACACATAAAAGGACACTTCATCAGATCTGTCCACAAAACGCAGACCCTTGAATGCAGTTCAAACAGTTCCGTGGTCATAACGATCACTGAAAGTCTATTTTTACTTTGAAGAGATAAGTCCAGGTGATCTCAACCTGAACAGGTACAAATAAATGAAGTTAGAATGTTTAACAGTACATCAATGTTAACTTGTTTTATTTAGCATAATTATAACGTAGTATATATCTTCTGTAGCTCAAGCGGGGTGGCGTCTGTGGCCTAGAGGTTAGTGACTCGATCTATTAAACTCGACGTTCTGAGTTCGAATCACGCTGCGGACAGTTTGGTTACAAATCGTTTTGCGTGGATTTTAACAAAAGGACGATGGCACCACCCGTTCAGAAAACAATGGCAAACTACTGAACGTAATTATGCCTAGAAAAATCACAAACAAAGTTAAAAAGCTAGGGTTGATTCGCAAAGTCAAGGATATGAAATAAAAAGGGAGCTCAAGCGGTAGTGAGCTCGATCACGAACCCAAGCGTTCCTGGTTCAAACCCCACGGTGGGCAAGTTTGGGAGCAAATTCGTTTACGTGAGATTTTTACAAAAGGTAAAAATAGACCTCACCGTTCAGAAAGCAATGGCAAACTACTGAACGTATAAGTGGAGCCTAGAAAAATAAACGACTCGTTTACTGTGGTTAATGGCTACGTCCTTTAGGATATGCCACGATTTTCATTTTCATATATAAATTTAAAAAAAAAAAAAAAAAAAAGAGCCACACAGGGAAGAAGTGTGATAGCACACAACGGAGAGTGGTTGTCAAAGGAGTTAGGATGTTGAGTTCGGCGTAGTCAATGATTTAGATCGCTGGCGTAGTCAAGTAGTTGTAAATATGGCGCAGTCGACTAGTTAGAGTGATGGCGTAGTCAAGTAGTTAGAGTACCGGCGTAGTCGACTAGTTAGAGTGCTGGCGTAGTCAAGTAGTTGGAATGATGGTGTTATTAAATAGGTAGAGTGTAGTCAAGTAGTTTTAGTGTCGGCGTAGTTACGTAGTTTGAGTAGTCAAGAAATTAGAGTTATGTGTGTAGTCATGTAGTTAGATAGCTACCATCTTGAAATCGCTAACTTGCTTACTTATGTAGAATGGGACTGACAATGCAACGATACAAATATAGAGAATATGAGCACAAGACAATAGCAAGAACAATAGGTGTATGCAAATCAGATCACAGTGAAAACCTATAAAGAAGAAAGACACACCACGAGTACAATACACATATACAGAAAGTATACAAAAAAAGCTTGTCTTGCTGGTGTAGAACACGGATGTAAAGGACTATGTCACTAGGTGCAATCAAACTTTAAATAGATGTATCACCCCTAAATGTGCTCGTTTAGTGGGAGTGTATCTCAGCCGACTAGATCAAAGTGTTCGTTTTTCAGACAGTACATACACGCGCAGTTAAGTCAATATTAACTTATCTGAGTTGACCCACGGAGATCGTGATCTTTGATATGATTCATAAAGTGTAAATAAAAACATAAGGCAGAAGTGATCAGGTCAGATCAACTGCCATCTCCACAACGAAACGTGAGCGTAGTGGATCTTCAACATTTACTGTTTCATGCCATTATGGTACTCATATATATATATAAAATCGAGGACCCTCGCCGGTGCTACGGAGTCCGTGCACTGTCGCTGAGATCTACCTGTGTAAGAAAGAGATCGGAGCACACGTGGTTACTCACCGAAGTGCAATGGTAATGGTCCTGTCAATCAATCAATCAATCAATCAATCAATCAATCAATCAATCAATCAATCAATCAATATATATACATATTCTTCTTCGTCTTCTTCTTTCCTAATCTCTGAGATTTATTTTCTTTGAGGTCTGTATTTCTTCTTCCTCTTCTTTGCGTTCGTTCTTTTTGAGTAATTTTAATCACTCTTTGTGATATGTTTGATCTTTGTCAAGAACGTGTATACGTTGCACATTGGTTTGGTAGGCCCCTAAACACATAGACTTCTACACGTTTAGGACACGGGCATCCAATTTCAGCTAAACTTCCTTAGCCGCCTCTTACGCCATGCGTGGCAGGTAACAGTGGTTCTATTCTTTTCACCCCAAATTTGGGCCCCGGTAAGCACTCGGATGAGGTCTGTATTCATGGGCGTACACATATATTTTTTCAGAGGTGGGCAAATTGAAAGAAGAAAATATTCTTGGTGGTTTACTACGAAGGAATGAAGAAGAGCAGATTGAGATCCGATTTTTTCCCGAGTGCTTACCGAGGCCGATCCCTTGTCCCTTTGTCCCTATCCTATCCCATGTCATGTTGCCATTTTCATAGGCCATTTTCCGTTGTCATTTACTTATGTCATCGCAAGAGTGGTTACCTGGGCCCAAATTTGGGGTGTAAAGAATAGAACCACTGTTACCTACCATGCATGTCGTAAGAGGCGACTAAGGAGGTTTGGCTGAAATCGGATGCATGTATCTTAAACATGTAGAAGTCTATGCGTTTAGGGGCCTACCAAACCAATGTGCAACGTATACACGTTCTCAGTGGCTGCTCATTTTTGTTGATGGGGCCAGATATTTCTTTCCGGATAAATAATGGTATTTTGTTTGCTATATTAAATTTATGAAATAATAAATACACGGTATACAGGATTTGTGGTGGTATTTGGTGGTATTTTTATTTATGACCCAGCCCCACGTGCTCTTAATGACGAGCCGCCACTGCACGTTCTTGATAAAGATCAAACATATCACAATGAGTGATTAAAATTGGTCGCAAAGAACGAACGCAAAGAGAAGATCAGATTTTAATTGCGGCTCCATGTATAGAAATATAAACTTATAAATGTTTAAACTATACCTAGTTCACAACAGTCACAAAAACTGTTTTATGAAATAGTAATTTTCCAGGGTCAGCTTCCTCCACCCCTTCCTTTCTTGCCTTAACGTATTGGCGGACGCGTCTGTTTTCTAGGCAAGGTAAGCTTAGGTCGTGATCGTGGTCGTTGCTGGCTATTATATAACATATAGTTTTTAGATATTTTGTTTATGAGATGTCAAAGATTGTCAGATGGGTTCTCATACTTTACCAAAAACAATCGTCTTTTCTGGTTATTTTTGCAGTTATCGGTTATAGATTATATGTGGACTATCATCATAACTGTCCGGACTTGTCAATAGAAGCTCCGATCTCCGCCACAATAAATCCAGCAGAGTCTAGTGGATAACACGCCATTTCGATGTTAAATAATTTTTTTTTTCAATCAACAAGTTCGCATTCATAAATATGGAAGCCCAATTGTGTTAAATTTAAACAAACAAAAAATAGAATAAATTAAGAGATAGTAAAAAAACAAAGCTATCTAACTTCTTATCAAGTAATTGAAGATTGTATAAACAAGCAATTTTTAAGTTACCAGGCCTAGTAGTCCTTGTTCTTGACATTAAATGACCGATATAGCAGATTGTTTCTGCGTCTTAAAGTCCGACTTTAGAATCTGATAACTAACCCCAAGACAAAACGTTTAACACTACCTACTTCGCAGCCAAGATAAATAGTCCTACCACATATTTGTAAATAACAAGAAGATATCTGGGACCTGAAGTAGTACAGATAACATGTTATCTTGTATAACACCATTTCCCAAACTGGGGTTCCAGGACCCCAGGGGTCCGTGAGATACTCACAGGAGGTCCTCAAGCGCTTGAAGAAATATTATGATTTTTGACATTTGGAAAAAGAATAATAAATGTTAAACATGTATAAAACAGTGATAAACTAGTTCCGCTGTGAAATCAAAGGACCCAGACCGGAGTCTAAATGTCTGACAGGACAAAATGACAAATAATTTGAAATTTCCCGTAGTTTGATAAATTGGAGCCAGCTTGATTGTTGGTTTGGTATAATATTAACAACTCCATCGATAGAAGAATAAAATTTAAGTAAGTAATTGGCTGAAACGATATTGAGAAAGATAGGATAAATAACGTTGGCCTGCATTGGATTTTGTTGCAATACATTTTAGCTGAGCTTCAGGATGGATCGCTGACTGAAATTGAAACGCAAATGTACTGATGATGCTAATGTTGACGCGTCTTGTTCAAGGCAAAAGGAAACCTCTTCCTGTTTATTAAATTGTTAAATTGCAGACATTGTTTACTATTGTAACACACATATAATTCATTCATGTCTATTTTCATATATAGAAACTTTTGGGGGTCTGCGGTAATGCAAAGTTTGAGAACCGCTATTGTTGAAGATAAAGACGCCCCACTATCGACCAGCGCTTTTTGTAATGTTAAAGCAATAACAAAAATGAATAACAGATTAAGGAGATGTATGTAGGTATGTTGAAGGTATAACTCGCTCTGTTATTGGAACTCTTATTTTATTTTTGTTGTTAAACAGGACTAAACTGTGGTAGACTACGGATTTCAGTTTGAGAAGATTAAATAGAAGATTGTGGTATGTCATCTTCAGCTGTAGCATCATCATTTTCACCACCAACATCATTTGATAGTGAAACAGCTGCTCTTGTTCCTGATTCTTCATTGTCATCGCAAGTTTCACCAAAACAAGATTCACCAGAACCATCATCGTCATCGCAACTACAACAACAACCACCGAAGAGGTTCTCATTTATTGCTGCTGCAGCAGAAACTAAAGATCATCTTATTGAGAAACTTCTAGACAATCCAGACAGTAACCAGCAGCCTTACACAAGATTCGACGTTGAGAAAGAGCCACAACATCGTCTACCTAAGGTTAAAGTTCTCCAAACGAAGAATAAGGAGCCGCCTAAGAAAATGCCTACCAGCTTCGAGGATATTACTAGTCTGCGGTTGTGGAAGGGGATCATTGCGGAGTTTGTCGGCACCCTGCTGCTGACTCTAGTAGGGTGTGGTTCTTGCATCAATCTCAGGGGCGCAGACAACGCAACGTCTCCTGTTGTACAGATTGCTTTATGTTTCGGGCTCAGTGTTGGTACCATCGTCTGGTCTATTGGTCACATCTCTGGTGGTCACATCAACCCTGCTGTAACGGTTGCCGTGTTTGCAGCAAGGAAAATCAGTTTAGCCAAAGCTGTGTTTTTCATTCTGTTTCAGGTAAGCTGCAATATTTACCTTTTTCATCTTTACAGACGGTCAATTGACAAGTGTTTTACTGTGACAACTTCTGAGTTTTCGCTTGTCTCTCATGTCTTTCAGCTCATACATAAGTCTCTTTCTCAAAAGACTCTGCGTCCGTGCGCAATTTGCTTTCCACACAACTCTGCCAGCAGCTAGTTTTGATTCATATCGCTTTCCACACAACTCTGCCAGCAGCTAGTTCTGATTCATAGTTGGTATTTTAAATTTATTTGGTTCATTCTGCATTTGTATTTTATTCTGCATATGTATGTTTAATAACAGCAGCGTATGAGCGGAAATCATAACGATGGAGATGTGATGCCTTAGAACATCATAACGATGGAGATGTGATGCCTTAGACAATCATAACGATGGAGATGTGATGCCTTAGACAATCATAACGATGGAGATGTGATGCCTTAGAACATCATAACGATGGAGATGTGATGACTTAGACAATCATAACGATGGAGATGTGATGCCTTAGACAATCATAACGATGGAGATGTGATGCCTTAGACAATCATAACGATGGAGATGTGATGCCTAGAAATATAACGATGGAGATGCGTGCCTTAGAACATCATAACGATGGAGATGTGATGCTTAGAACATCATAACGATGAGATGTGTGCCTTAGAAACTAACGATGGAGAGATGACAGACAACAAACATGGAATGATGCTAGCATCATAACGATGGAGATGGATGCTTAGAAATCATAACGTGGAGATGGATGCTTAGACCACTAACGATGGAGATGAGAATGACCAGCAATCATAGATAGATGATGCCTTGACAATCATAACGATGGAGATGTGATGCCTAGACAATCATAACGATGGAGATGTGATGCCTTAGACAATCATAACGATGGAGATGTGATGCCTTAGACAATCATAACGATGGAGATGTGATGCCTTAGACAATCATAACGATGGAGATGTGATGCCTTAGACAATCATAACGATGGAGATGTGATGCTTTAGACCATCATAACGATGGAGATGTGATGCCTTAGACAATCATAACGATGGAGATGTGATGCCTTAGACAATCATAACGATGGAGATGTGATGCCTAACAATCATAACGATGGAGATGTGATGCCTTAGACAATCATAACGATGGAGATGTGATGCCTAACAATCATAACGATGGAATGTGATCCTAGACAATCATAACGATGGAGATGTGATGCCTAGAACATCATAACGATGGAGATGTGATGCCTAGAACATCATAACGATGGAGATGTGATGCCTAGACAATCATAACGATGGAGATGTGATGCCTTAGACAATCATAACGATGGAGATGTGATGCCTTAGACAATCATAACGATGGAGATGTGATGCCTTAGAACATCATAACGATGGAGATGTGATGCCTTAGACAATCATAACGATGGAGATGTGATGCCTTAGACAATCATAACGATGGAGATGTGATGCCTTAGAACATCATAACGATGGTGATGTGATGCTTTAGAACATCATAACGATGTAGATGACGTGCCTTAGGAAAGCTGAAAAAGAGACGATAAGAGACAGGACCACAAACATAGAACTGTACGATAGAGCAGGGCAACGGCAGGTGGAACAAGAGATAAGGAACAGAAAGTGGCGATGGATAGACCACACGCTGAGGAAACCCCCTGACAGCATCATAGGATAGGCTCTCCGCTGGAACTCCCCCCTCCCCACTCCCCAGGAAAGTAAAGGTAAGGGACGACTCAGGAACATCTGGAGAAGGGAGTTTGAAACGGAATGCAAGAAAATGTGAAGAGAGTGAAAAGGTCTCGAAAAGATGGCATTGGGTAGGCGGGCTTGGAATGCTTTGGTTGCAGAGATATGCCTCCCTAGGGGCGAAGGGAAACGAAGATACAGAATTAGAAATAAAGAAAATAGAGAAGACTGCATGTGAAACCAGTCAAACAATTCATACAAGAACAACAGATTAAATGGTTTGGACACCTGACAAGAATGCTCTGGTATCGCCTATTACAGAGCACCACACAGAAAAAACATAACGAGTAAAGAACAAAAGGAAGACCACGCAAAAGATGGAGCGACGGCATATAAAAGCAGCCTTAAGGAAATGAATAAAATACAATTTGAATGATGTTGTCTGATTCCATCTTCTTTCTTCTTCTTCTTCTTCCTCTTCTTCTTCCTCCATATCGACCACTTATAAACCATTCTGTGTGTGATTTGTATGTGATCTAAGAGCGATTGTAAGTTATACCAGTTATGCGCCTACAAGTAGGCCAGCAAATCCGATTTCTGCGATGCTTTTATTTACTGGGCGGTGGGAGGGCGTCCCTAGCTCCTGCATCAGTCGCCTCGTACGACATGCCTTGTAGGTCACAGTGGTACTATTCTTTGCTCCCTCGCAAGCCCCGGTATCACATGAGCATGATCCCATCTAAAAATAATTATGGCTAAAATCCCCATTATAACAGTTAGCTTTGAATATCATACTTCTTGATATATTTTTTATTAGAATTTATTTGCTCATATTCCTTATTTTTGTGTTATTGTTATTGTTGATAACAAGTTGAACTGGATGCCTGAGAGGCAGAGTGAGAGGTGTGTATAATCAGAGAGCCACGGGAACCATCAGTATACATACTCTTCGATATCTGTTGGGAGACTGAGCACCTATGGGTCTGCCCGGAGTGCAATGACGTCAGTTTAGTAACCAATAACAATAACCAATATCGTTGATAACAGATGTAGATCACATTTGCGTAATGCTCTTCAATAGTGGTCTTCTATAACTCTTCATGTCTTTATAATATGTCTAACATACGCTGTGTTTTCGGTGCTCGCAAGGAGCAAAGAATAGTAGTACTGCGACCTACAAGGCATGTCGTAAGAGGTGACTAAGGTATGGGCCTAGGAAAGCTATCCTAGTAAATAAAAATCGTTGCAGAAATCAGATGTGTTGACCTACTTGTAGGCGCATAATTGGAACAATCGCTCTTAGACTCAGATCACAAACATATCCCAAAGAGTTGTTTAAAAAGTGGTCAGTATGGAGAGTTGCAGAAGAGAAGAAATATTTAAAATAATTCATTTTCTTCATTCTTATTTATATCATCAGCCAATTTTCTCTGTGTTTGAGTTTTTTCTGGATAGATCTATTTGTTCTCGTCTCTGTTCATGATATACGAACGACTTTCCTGTAACACTTATTTTCAAAATCACATATATATTTTTACATTGCCTTGTTAAATGTTCATGCTTCATACCCATACGTTGCCACTTGGAATATAACTTCTCTTAGTATTCTGATCTTTGTTTTCATATCAGGTTCATTTCATATCGATTTTAGCTGTTTATGTTTTTAAGGCCTTGTTTTGCAGATCTCGAATCACATGCAAACAAAAGATGGAAATGGGATGAAGGAAATTTAAAAGAAGAACACACATCTGTCACGGCAGCGTACGCATAATCAGCAACGTCAGAGTACACATAATCTGTTGTGTCAGTTAACACATAATTTGCAACGTCAGAGTACTCATAATCTGCAACGCAAGAGCACACATAATCTGAAACGTTATCGTATACATACTTTGCAACGTCATTTAACACATAATCTAAAACGTCAGAGTACACATAATATGAAACGTCATTTAACACAATCTATAACGTCAGAATACACATAATCTGCAACATCAGCGTACACATAATATGTAACGTCACCCTTCCAAAAGTCTCAAGTCATACTCCGACTGTTACCGTTACAGTAATGATCAAACTGCTAGGGCGTATTTCGATTTTAAAAGTCAAAGTTCAGTATGCAAGGTAAACAAATGACACCTGATGAGAACATATGGGAACTTGTGGTGACGCCTATGCAAATGATTGGTTTAGTTTTTAGTTTGCAGCCAATGTTAACATATGTACAAACCATATTTGTACAAGCCAAACAGTGAACATAGCATTGTGTGTACTTAATTGCAATACATTTACTATGTTATATATATATTGAGAGAGAGTGTGTGAGAGAGAGAGAGAGAGAGAGAGATCTCGGGTACCTTTGTGTCTATCCTATCCCATGTCATTTTGCCATTTTCATAGGCCATTTTCCGTTGTCATTTACTTATGTCATCGCACGAGTGGTTGCCGTGCCCACATATGGGGTGTAAAGAATAGAACCACTGTTACCTGCCACGAATGTCGTAAAAGGTGACTAAGGAGGTTTGGCTGAAATCGGATGCATGTGTTCTAAACGTGTAGAAGTCTGTGCGTTTAGGGGCCTACCAAAGCAATGTGCAAAGTATACAGGTTTTTTGGCAAAGATCAAACATATCACAAAGAATGATTAAAATTAGTCGTAAAGAACGAACACAAAGAAGAAGAAGAAGACTTATGTCATGTTCCTTTTGACAGTTTGTATGTTTATGCTCCTTTGTCTTATGTCCCCATGTTCTACTGGAATATTCTAACCGACTTGTTATCTCTTTACCATGTTGTCACCAACAATTAAACCACTTAACTAGAATGTTCTACCAGCCCTTGTTGTACCTTCTTCTTTCTTCTTCTTCTTCAATGATCCAGCGGCACTTGAGCTTTTGCCCTTCGGCCCAATGCTATGTAGTGGTATCTGCATGTGTTTGTAAGTTGTTCTTTTGTTCTGTATAATGTGTTCCATTTATCTGGCCTTGGAGGAAGGAGGGTCTTTCTGATGTCTTCTAGTGCTTGACACTTGAAGAGGTGGTGGTGAATGGTTTCATGATGATGTGCACACAGTTGGCACTCTGGAGTGTGTTGTGGTTGAATCCTGTTCAAGTGATTATTAAGTGTTATGTGTTGGGTTCGAAGTCTAAAAAATGGTGCTCTGATCTCTTCTTGTAAGGTGGTTGATGTTGTCATTAAGGTTAGGGCTCGCCATATGGGTGTACACCTCTCTTCCTGTGTTTCCCATGGCCCATCTGTTCAGCCAAATTTCTTATTTGTTGTCATTAGGATTTGCTTTGCTGTATGGAGAGTTGTTGCTGTGATTGGTTGTTCCTGTGTTGACCCTTTCTTGGCTAGCCTATCTGCTTTGTCATTTCCAGGTGTGTTTGAATGTCCAGGGATCCACTACATGGTTATTTTGATGTCATGTGATGTAATAAGTCTGTCAATATCTAGGGCTATATGGGATAGTTCACCGCTATCCTTACCAAACTTCAAATCTGTCAATTACAACAAAATCTGTCTTTACTGTATGTAATAACACTTGCTGGGCGGTGTGAGACATGGGGGACATGTGCCTGGGGGATTTAATGGCCGTGTGGCTAGTGCAGACGACACGAAATTGTTCAGGTTAGCCTTTTAATTTGTGTCTCAGACAGAAAAAAAACTAATTGAACTTACTGGGATGGAACCGTGTCTCCGGAATGTGAACCTGCGCTCTAATCGATTAGATCAGACACTTCTCATTGTCACCATGTTCTGTGGGAATATTCTTTCTTCTTCTTTCAACGCTCCATATCGACCACTTGTTAACCACTCTGTGTGATTTGTATGGGATCTGAGCCTAAGAGCGATTGTACATTGTGCCAGTTAGGCGCCTACAAGTAGGCCAGCACATCCGATTTTTGCGATGATTTTTATTTACTAAGGTAGCTTCCCTACGTCCTACATCAGTCGCCTCTTACGACATGTCTTGTAGATCGCAGTGGCGCCCGAGTGGTTACGGGGCCCAAATTGGGGTGTAAAGAATAGAACCACTGTTACATGCCACGCATGTCGTAAGCGACGACTAAGGAGGTTTGGCATAGGGCTAGCTACTCCACACCATAAAAAACACTAGATGGCTACAGAACAGAAAGCGAACCGAGAAACGCTGGCTGAACCAGACACATACCGAAGGATAAGCCCAGAGCTCCAAATGGTGCTGAAGATGTGACGTAAAACACACCAATGTTAAGGCTGCATGAATCGGATTTCCACATGAATAAAATTTATGGGGAGGTTTGGTACATCGGTCTTGGTGGTGATCGCGAGAGAGATCGAGATCGCAGTGGTACTATTACTTGCTTCCATTGCTAGTCCCGGCACCACACGGGTGTATTGAAATAATCTAACCGACTCGTTATCACTTTACCATGTTGTCACCAATAACGAAACCACTTAGCTAGAATGTTGTACCAGTCCTTGTTGTACTACCACATCCATTATCATTATCAAACTTCACTCAAATCTGCCAGATAACCATAATCAACAAGTTATCTAAACATTTCAATTGTAAAGACAACACTACTTCAAATACTGTCCTCCAAAAGTTGTGAGAATAAGTGGCTTTTTGACAACATGTAAGGTGATATCTTAAGTAGGGTCGGTTTTTGTATGCAGGATAAGTCGTTCGATGCGTGTGTACTATTTCATACGGTTATCTATGTGTTTGTTAGTGTGTTTCTGTGTCTGTGTGTGTGTGTGCTGTAATTAGTACTAGCTAACTTGTAGTGTAAAACATTTACAAATCAGTTTGGTTGCTGCAGTGTCCGGGTTGTAACGAGCCGAGGATAATTATCAATGATTTCGCCCGTGTTTTTCCGGAGCTCTCAAGGGAAGCAAAGAATAGAACCACTGGGACATACAAGGCGCATGCTGCAGGGGGCCTAGGGAAGCTACTCTAGTCAATAAAAAAGGTCGCAGAAATCGGATGTGCTGGACTACTTGTAGGCACATAACTGGCACAACATACACTCGTTCTTAGGCTCGGATTACATACAAATCACAAGGAGTGGTTAACAAGTGGTCGATATGGATCGCTCGAAGAAGAAGAAAATTAATAATTCAATATTTAATCTTCCTTTATTTCTTCTTCTTTCTTTCTTCTTCTTCACCCCTACTTCTTTCTCTTTTCTTTCTTCCCCATCTTCTTCCTTTTCTTCTTCCACTTTTTGTCTTCCTCTCCTTTAACCCATTCCCCCCTCTCCCTT
Source organism: Arion vulgaris (assembly GCA_020796225.1). Classification (NCBI taxonomy): domain Eukaryota; kingdom Metazoa; phylum Mollusca; class Gastropoda; order Stylommatophora; family Arionidae; genus Arion; species Arion vulgaris. The sequence goes on from CM036755.1 coordinate 23,072,139, forward strand.
TTACCTCCTGTTCTTTGTCTTCTTTCCTTATATTTCTTTTCCTTTTCCCTTCTCTTCTTTTTCTTCTTACTTAATTCCTTCTTCTTTGCGTTCGTTCTTTACGAGCAATTTTAATCACTCTTTGTGATATGTTTGATCTTTGCCAAGAACGTGTATACATTGCACATTGGTTTGGTAGGCCCCTAAACGCATAGACTTCTACATGTTTAGGACATGTGCATCTGATTTCAGCAAACCTCCTTAGTCGCCTCTTACGACATGCGTGGCAGGTAACAGTGGTTCTATACTTTACACCCCAAATGTGGGCCCCGGTAACTCACGGGTGAGAACTTAATCCTGATTACAAGTTCAATTATTTTTTTGATATTGAATTTACGAAAAAACTCTGTTTTTTGGGCCTGAAATTTTGACTAATCGATGGAGAAATGAAATAGGGCGCCAGGGATGTATCATATGGGCGCCACGGCGTCCGCTGGCGCCACGTTGGACAGCACTGCCTTAGCTTGTGACCTATGAGAACCTGCTCTGTCTCATATTGTATTCTGTTTAACGTTTAACTTTAATTTCTTGTCTCACAGTTAATTGGTGCTGTTATTGGTGCTGGCATCTTGTTTGGTCTCACGCCTGAGAGTTACCATGGTAACCTCGGTATGACTATGGTCAACAGCAAGATCAATTTAGGGCAAGGTAAATTATAATTAATTATCACAAATAGTGAGGAAGTTTAAAATGTTAATAATGTTTTATGTATTACTCCATACAGGAACGTGCGGTATATTTTCTCAGTATGATGCAAGTCTTCGAAATACCGCCCTTAAATTATTTGTCTTTAAAATAACCTTCAATTGTGATATTGATTTCGTTGTTTATCTCCCCTTTTAGTGTCGCCTGATGCGGTCGCCTCTTTGCACCAGAGCATGGCACGACCCTGACTCCATATTATTATTATTCTTGATTGATTAATTGATTGATAGGTACATCATCCTCACAATTCAGTCATTAACCATGTGTGCTCCGATATTTATCACACTATAATATCTCAGCCGCAGTGCACGAACTCCGTAGCATAGGAGAGTGTTCCCGATAACATTTTGAAGATAGTTAAATTTTTTGTAGGAATTGTTAGTTTATTAATTTTTCTATAAATTTTGCTTGGGCAGCGACTTTGCAGCCTAATATTATCGATTTAAAACTGTCAAGGGTTCTTTTACGTCTTCAACTTGAACACGGGGGCCTCATTTTTATCGTCCGTCTCTGATTGGACTAGGAACTAGATCTCACCTACATTAAGATCAGGAGGAAAAATATTCCGATCGTTCAAGGAGGACAATTATCCGAGTGCGTTAAGAACGTGAGACGAGCACTTAACATCAATGCAGACTGAAGCCGTACCACTCAAACAAACAAAACAAAACATGGTTGATGCTACAAATAAGAAAGAGAAAATTGAGATATTTTGGACATTTAAAATGACACGGTTTTAGAAGATCATTATGGAAATAGGCATCCTGGTAAAAGGAGAACAGGAAGACTAATGAGAAGATGGATTCAGGACGTGACGGATGATGTGATCATGACGGCTGCAGTGGTATAACGTCTGGTTTATAGGAGAGAGAAGAGAAGAGGAGAGAGAGAGGAGAGAGGAGAGAGAGAGGGAGAGGAGGAGGAGAGAGAGGGAGGAGAGAGAGGAGCGAGAGAGAGAGGGGCGAGAGAGAGCGAGGCGAGAGAGAGGAGCGAGAGAGAGAGAGAGAGAGAGGGCGAGAGAGAGAGAGATTCCGATGAACTTTTAATGAGACCAAGTTCAGCTCCGAACAAATTATGTGGCGATGATGTTGGAAGATAAGTTATCCTCGCCGGAGCGCCAGTCTCATGGTATCTATAGTTCTGTCTCTTTACTATCAGGGGACTCAGTGGTATAGCGGTTAGGTTTTCGTATCTTGTTCCAAAAGTACTCGGTTCGCTACCCTCGTAGAGTCATCGGAATATTTTTCCAGAGATCTCTGATCTCAGTGTAGGTGAGATCAAGTTCTAGTCTTATCCAAGACGGGCTATAAACTATGGCCCGTGTTCACGTTGAGCATGTACAAGAAACCTTGGCAATTTAAAATCTAGAAAAGTGGGCTGGAAAGCCGCTGCCCTGGCAAAATTAATTAGAAAGATAAAAATACAATTTCTACAAAATATTCTCACCATCTTCTAAATTACATTGGTGACTCTCGCCGGTGCTACGAAGATCATAAACTGCTGCTAAGATCTTCTTGTGTCAGTAAGAGTGTACGCAGTTACTCACCAAAGAAGAATAATGATTGTTCGATCAAATAAACCATCAATCAATCAATCAATATATCATTCATGTAGCCACGATGTAAATAGTGGGTGTGGTTTTCTGATCTTTTCATGCTATTTCTATCGCCACTCCGCCCCCTCCCAACACATTCTCCTTATCACCTCATTAACATTCTCTATGTAATAATAGTCGTTCTAACCACATGTCACGTTGATGTTTAACAGTCACGTTGCTGCTTGACAGTCACGTTGTTGTTTGACAGTCACGTTGATGTTTGACACCCACGTTTATGTTGTTGATAGTAAGCAATCCCGTTTATGTGTTTGGAATTAAACAGTCACGTTTATATTGTTGATGGTGAAAAGTCACGTTTATACTGTTAATGATGAACAGTCACGTTTTTGTAGTTGTTGCTAACCAGTCACGTTTATATTGCAGATGTTAAACAGTCACGTTTATGTTGCAGATGTTAAACAGTCACGTTTATGTTAGATGTTAAACAGTCACGTTTATATTGACGAGTTATGCGTTAAACAGTCACGTTTATTTGCAATGTTAAACAGTCACGTTTATGTTGCAGATGTTAAACAGTCACGTTTATGTTGCAGATGTTAAACAGTCACTTTATGTTGAGATGTTAAACAGTCACGTTTATGTTGCAGATGTTAAACAGTCACGTTTATGTTGCAGATGTTAAACAGTCACGTTTATGTTGCAGATGTTAAACAGTCACGTTTATGTTGCAGATGTTAAACAGTCACGTTTATGTTGCAGATGTTAAACAGTCACGTTTATGTTGCAGATGTTAAACAGTCACGTTTATGTTGCAGATGTTAAACAGTCACGTTTATGTTGCAGATGTTAAACAGTCACGTTTATGTTGCAGATGTTAAACAGTCACGTTTATGTTGCAGATGTTAAACAGTCACGTTTATGTTGCAGATGTTAAACAGTCACGTTTATGTTGCAGATGTTAAACAGTCACGTTTATGTTACTGTTGTAACCAGTTTTAAAAAAAAATAGATTGGTTTAGAAATGAAGACATCAGGAAAAAAGTGGGTACAACATAGTACTAAACTTCATCAAGAAACAAGAAATGAAATGGTCGACCACATAAACAGATTACCAACAGACAGTGCACCTCAAAGAGCAATGTTACTCCGATACAATGGATACAAAGCAAAAGGTGAACCTCAGAGATAACAGAGACGACGAAAGACACTATTTATAAAGAGCACACAAAATCCTGTTCTATAAATATTTCCTTATCCAGACACTGTGAGACAAAACAGATTAGAGAAAGCACACACAAAATCCTGTTCTAGAAATCTCTTTTATCCTGACACTGTGAGACAAAACAGTATTAGATAATGAACACAAAATACCTGTTCTAGAAACTTTATATGATCTAACAAAACAAGACTTAGAGAAGCACACACAAAATCCTGTTCTAGAAATCTCTTCTTATCCTGACACTGTGAGACAAAACAGTATTAGAGAATGAAAGTAAGAATGACTGTTGTTGCAGTTATAGCCACGTTTATATTGTTTCTACCAAAACTAAGACTTTAATATTAGTGATTTCATTTCTGTTCCCAGCTGTTGGAATTGAATTCTTTGTCACCTTTGTCTTGGTGTTTGCTGTGTTTGCATCTTGTGACGCCAAAAGAAAAGATCTAAATGGATCCACTCCTCTGTCGATTGGTCTTGCCGTGACCATGTGCCACCTATGGGCAGTGAGTATACGCAACTTGATGATATTTGATGTTATACTTAATGTATCGTTATATTTCATGTGCAGTGGTGTATCTAGACATTGGTAATGTGGAAACAATGGATTTATTCAGCAACGGACCGTGTTCATGCTTAATTACTAACTTATTCCTCTACGCTCCTCGTGTAACAGTTGTTTGTCACTTTCTCCCCGCCTCTGGATGTTTTCTTTACAGTCTCCCAGGATAGTTGAGCATCCTTCAGTTTCTCAAGAAGTTTTCGTCTCCAGGTCTGTTTAGGACGTCCCCTTTTCTGTTTTCTTTACGGGATCTACTCAATTGCTTGTCTAGTGACACTTGACTGTGTCTTTCGTAGGGTATGTCCAACCCATCTGGGTCTATTCCATTTTTTAGTTGATTTTTAATGATTGATTTAGTGATAGGACCATCATCATTGCATTTCAGTGAATAATCATCGTCGTGCTCCGATCTATTTCTTATACAGGAAGATCTCAATTTTTATGATTTTGCCATGAGCCCCATGACCCGCTTTTCAGTCTGCTCCTTGACTCCATTCTTATGCACGAACAGGGAATGTTTATGTCTCATTCCTAGTTAATCATCTCATCGACACAGAGATCAGGAAAGTGTTTATGTCTGGCAGTTCCTTGTTCACCCTCCATCTCATCGACACAGAATCAGGAAAAGTGTTTGTGTTGGCAGTTCCATGTTCACCCTCCATCTCATCGACACAGAGATCAGAAAAGTGTTTGTGTTGGCAGTTCCCATGTTCACCCTCCATCTCATCGACACAGAGATCAGGAAAAGTGTTTGTGTCTGGCAGTTCCCTTGTTCACCCTCCATCTCATCGACACAGAGATCAGGAAAAGTGTTTGTGTTTGGCAGTTCCCATGTTCACCCTCCATCTCATCGACACAGAGATCAGGAAAAGTGTTTGTGTCTGGCAGTTCCCATGTCACCTCCATTCACGCACAGAGATCAGGAAATGTTTATTTTGGCGTTCCTATGTTCACCTCCATCTCATCGACAAGATTTTAGAAAGTGTTTGTTTTGCAGTTATGTTCCTCCATCTCATCACACAGAGATCAGAAAAGGTTGTGTCTGCAGCTGTTCACCTCCATCTCACTCAGTAAGATTTTTAAGGTTTCAAGTTATCATAGTCAGTCTTACGCATTGCTGTGCACTGTGTATTGACTGTCCTTCCTCGACCACATCAACCAGGTTATATGCACGCACATCGTCTTGTACTCAAGAAGAGACCGGTTTAGAAGTGAAGAAAGTCAGGAAAAAATGTGTACAAAATGTACTGAACTTCATCAATAAACAACAAATTAAATGGTTCTGTCACATAAACAAATTACCAACAGACAACGTACCTCAAAGAGCAATGTTACTCCGATACAATGGATACAAAGCAAAAAGGCGGGCCATGCAAAAGGTGGACCTCAGAGATAACATAGGCAAGGAAAACTATTGTTTATGAAGCGTACACAAGACTTGTTCTTGAAATCTCTTATCCTGACTCTCTCTCTAAGGCAAAACATGAGTAGAGAAAAGACAAGAAAGAAATAATGTTTTGTGTTCCAGCAATGTAGAACAAAGACAAGTATATATATAATAAAACAAAAACAAACAGATTTTTGTTAAGTTTTAATCATTTTATTATTCATTTTGCTTGTTTATGTGATACTATACATACGTGTCTTCAGTGGCGGCTCGTGATCGTTTTTGTTGGTGGGGCTAGACACAATTTTTCCGGAAAATCACGGCTTTTGGTTAGGTTATATTTTATCTTATATAATAAATACACGTTACACATTATTTTTGGTGGTGCCCGGCCCTCTGGCTCTTAATGAACAGCCGCCATTGCGTGTCTTTGTCTTAAATCCCCAATTTATTAGGTATCACGCCCGTCTGCCCAGCGTGTTCGTAGCGCGTTGGACGACGGGTGACAAGTCCTTTGTGCGTGCTAGTTCAATTCCGCGGACTGGCAGAAAAGCCACTGGTTCTCCAGATTTACGGTGTTAGTGGCACCGAACCGAAGAGTTACGATGTCCATGGCACCGAGCCGAAGAGCTGAAAGCTCAGTGCTTCTGGATCGGAAAAAAATTAAACAATTAACTATCACCGTACCCTCCACATGGTTTTCTCCACATCTGATCTGATCCGGTCTGACCATCTCAGATTTGCAGGTTTCCGTACATTGCCTTGTACTCCGCATATCGTGTTATTTGAAGCATCAGCTAATGGCAACAGATGGCTAACTGATAACATTTTACGAAGATAAAACCTACATTTAAAGTACCGCATTTACTGAGTACGCTTGTACCATACATAACAAAGTATCGTATATGAAATTTACATTATTATCTAACCGACATAGCCCCTCGCAACATGTGCGCTAGAACATATATATGTATATTTCTCTTTGTCAAATTTTATGCAGGCTAAAGAGACCGACAGTCAATGACCTAAATAACATTCATTTGCATATTGATGTTCTGTTGTTGGCTTTCTACCATGACAAAATGCTTTAACTATTATCTCTCTATATATCTCTTCGTGTCCCGATTGACAACATAAGGCTTCTACAAAGACTTTCCTCTGTTGCCGATCTGCTGCTTTTCTACCAACCGTTTTCCACGTCAGGCCACACTCCTGCAACTCTCTCTCCAACGTTCTTCTCCATGTTTTTTTTGTGAGGATGTCCAGGGCTTCTCTTCCCATCCGCTGTCCATCTGGGAGCTGTCCTAGCCAATGCCTCTACTGGCATACGACATACATCCCAATCCACCTCTATCTTCGTCTTTTAATTATTGTCTCCAAAGATGCATAGTCCGTTCGTATTCTCTTCTCTCGTGGTCTTCCTCTCACCTTCTTTTCCTGATGTCTGTTGTAGAAGACCCGTATACTGTGGAGTTTGGATGCATTCTTATTAAGTGGCCAAACCACGTCATTCTTTGTTTCTCAATGTAATTCAAACAATGTTCTATGCCAACTTTCTTTCTTATGTTGATATTGATGACTCTGTGTCGTTAAATATTATTTGTCAATATTAGTTGTCAATATTAGTTGTCAATATTAGTTGTCACAAAGTTCAAACTGGTTAGAATAGTTGTTATAAAACTTTTTTCATTACATTTAGATTACATTTTACCGTAGCTCCTTCACTTGAAACAAGCGAATAAGGAATTTTAAGAAATCTAAGGAAAGCACCGGTGCCAATGAATATAAAGGAGGTACAGAGTTTACTAGGGAATTTTGAGCACAGTCGGACCAAACAGGAAGAGAACAAGAGGCCTAACTAGAAGATGTAATCCTTATCTCAAGAGACACATTTATCGTTTGTGTATAGGAATTGTGTAATAGACTAGCACCACCGCAATTATCTTTACAGTTCCCAGCAGAGGTAAGAAGAACATATTCAGCGGCGGCATAGCTCTATGGGTTCTATGTTACCTACGAAGGAGGGCAGTGCCACTGGAAGACAAACACTGAATATGATTATAAAAAGACTCCATCAAAGACCTAAGCAGAACAGACCAGGTCATTATATTTCGACTACATACCAGTCACTGCAGACTCAACAAACACTTACATAGACTAGGAATAAGTCAAACATATCTCTACCAGTGTCAGCAGGCGGAACAGACACCAGAGCGTGCCCTGCAAGACTGTCCTCTCCTGGGTGAGCTGAGAATCAACATGTGGCCACACCCAGTCGATATGAATACTAAGCTTTGGGGAAACTTGACAGACCAGAAGCTGACTGCCCAGTTTGTGGTCCACAGTAAATTAAGCGCATGACCAGAGATCGCTGAAGAAGAAGAAGAAGTCGTTTACCTACTGTGCATAGTATTCTATGAACCTACTCAAGTTTACTACTGCTTATATAAACACACGGGACGGATCAGAGTAGTACACAAGCCGTTCACATATCAACTCGGAGACAATAGAGTTGTCGGTTCCGTTCTACACTCCACGTTCCACAAGTGAGGAAAGGAATTGACCCTCCTACACCCTGTACATTAGAGGATATAAAAGGGAAGTGACTTCATACCACAAGACGTAGAAAAATATATGGGTAATTGCAGGGGCGGCTCGTGATCATTTTTGTTGGTGGGGCCAGACTTAATTTTGTTGGAAAAATCATGTTTTCGGTTAGGATATATTTTAATGTATAAAATAATAAATACACGTTACACATTATTTTTAGTGGGCCCAGCCCCAATGGTCCTTAATGACGAGCCGCCACTGGGTAATTGTATTTTATTTATAAAAACACACGAACCATTTATCCTGTTAGCTTTCTATGCTTTTCTCCAATCCTGTTTTGCCTCACAGCGTCATATTAAGATCCTGTTAGCAGTTCACTGTATTTTATGATTGTTTCATAAACATGCAGCAACGAATGATAGATTTATAAATCACTGAGATAAATCATGTCTCCTTCTCAGATTGACTTCACTGGTTCCAGCATGAATACGGCACGAAGCTTTGGTCCAGCCCTCGTCATGGGAGAGTGGCAAGATCATTGGGTAAGTTTACATAATGAGAGAGAAGGAAGATTATTGGGTATTAGCTAATTAACCCGGCTTTGCTCGGGATTACGTTGCAGCTTGTTGTCTCATTTTTGCAAGATTACGCAGAAATCGGATGTGCTGCTCTACTTGTAAGCGCATAATTAGCACAGCGTATAATCGCTCTTAGTCTCAGATCACATATAAATCACAAAGAGTGGTTTAACAGGTGGTCGTTATGGAGCGTTCGATGAAGTAGTTAGAATCCACTACAATACCCTTTAAAGCAAAAAATATAAGAACAAAGTCCGTACGTCTTGACCGGCTGGAGTTATGTCGGCGCTCATTGCAATTTTCATGTTGTCTGTGGGCAAGGGGAGATGTTTACACATCATGTAATCATTTTGGAAAATTTACAAACAGACTTGACAGAAATAATGATAATTTAATCAATTGTTCCACGAAATCTGAAAGTTCATTACGTTGTTCCGTAGTGTTTATGTTATTTTTTATTCATCAGTTCTCGTCGGGACCAAGGGCACACACAGCACATACAACAAATTGTCACTAAACATGATTGAAAATAACTTGTCCTGACTATAACTTTTCCACCCTGTCAGTCCTTCGGAATTTCACTCTCTCATAGAATATACGTCCCTCCTCTACAGCCATCATGCTGAAATAAAGTTAGTCCTGAATCCATCTTTTCCGTTGTCTTTCTCTTCTTTATTCACTCTTTGACGGGATATCTTCTTCCATAATATTCTTCTCCAGCTCTTCATTTCATTTTATATGTCCACAATTCTTCATGCTTCCCGTTCTTATTTGTATCATCAGCCAGTTTTTAAAAATATATTTTAATTCATGTTGGGCCCTTTGCCGTTAGTACCGCAACAGATGGTTCAAATTACATCTGAAACGTGTAAAAATTCCGAGCGTCATCCTTCGTTCGAATGTGAGCTGCTCGGGATTTTAAAATATACTTAGTTGCCTATTGCTTAATGAAGGTTCCCACTCTATGGCCGTGATCACGTGACACTACACTTTGATCTTAGACTTCTTCTTCTTCTTCGAGTGCTCCGTATCGACCATCTGTTAAACCACTCCATCTGATTTGTATGTGATCTGAGAATAAGAGCGATTATACGCTGTGTCAGTTATGCGCTTACAAGTAGACCAGCACATCCGATTTCTGCGACTCTTTTTCTTTACTAGGGTAGCTTTCATAGGCCCCTACCTCAGTCGCCTCTTACAACATTCCTTGTAGGTAGCAATGTTGCTATTCTTTCCTCCCCTTGAGAGCCCAGGCAACAAAACGGTGGATCTCAGCCAAAGATCGAGCATTAGTCAGTTCTCTTTGATTTTGAGTTCCTTCCAAACGTAAACAACAAACCATGATATATATTATTGTCAAAATTATTATAATTTATGATATTTTTATTTCCCAGGTGTATTGGCTAGGCCCCATCCTCGGAGGACTAGTGGCTGGTCTGTTGTATGAACACCTGTTTGCTGTGAATGCTAGCCTACTGAAGGCTAAGGCATGCCTTCTGAGTAGCGATTATGATGACGACAAATACAAGGCACACAAAATGAAGGTAGGTGTGCCAAATTGAATACATTACACTCGAGTGGTTACTGGGGCCCAAATCGGAGTGTAAAGAATAGAACCACTGTTACCTGCCACACATGTCGTAAGATGCGACTAGGAGGTTGGCCGAGCTAGCTACCCCACACCGTAAAAACACTAAATGGCTACAGAACGGAGAGCGAACCAAGTAAACGCTGGCTGAAACCGGACACATCGCCGAAGGATAAGCATCATAGCTCCAAATGATGCTGAAATGATGACGTAAAACACACCAATGCTAAGGCTGCATGAATCAGATTTCAACATGAATAGGATTTATGGGAAGATCTGGTACATCGATCTAGGCGGTGAGAGCGAGAGAGAGAATACATTAAAGGGGTGACACTTTTGATGACAAAAAGCGAACGTAGAGATGGAGCATACACACATGCGAAGAACAGTGATGTCTACAAATCTGAGATCATCATACCAGATTAGATCATATCTGGAAGTGGTCGGAGTAAGGTTGGGGTCAAACTGAGTATACTGGTGATATAAACGCAAACACATTTATAATAATTTGTTTTAAATTCTTTCTTTCTTTTCTTCAGTCCTATTTTGTCTTACAGCGTCAGGATAAGAAAAGTTTTGTCTTACAGCGTCAGGATAAGAAAAGTTTTGTCTTACAGCGTCAGGATAAGAAAAGTTTTGTCTTACAGCGTCAGGATAAGAAAAGTTTTGTCTTACAGCGTCAGGATAAGAAAAGTTTTGTCTTACATCGTCAGGATAAGAAGTTTAAAAGGGTTTAAAGCCGAAGGATTGACTTCATTGCACCGGGTTTTACCCCATACGGCTCGGCCCCTCTCCACAGAAATGGCACGCCAACTGCCGAGAATATTGCCCTTAGCACAAACTCCGTAGCTCCAGCAACAATCCTAGGGGTCTCTGGAAACAACTGCATACTTGAACAGAGCGGCGCGGTCCAGACTCGAACCCATGACCTTCGACTCACAAGACAAAGGGCTTAACCACTTAGCCACAGAGACCTCCAAAAAGAATAAGAAGTGATTTCTAGAACGAGCCCTTATGTGCGCTTCATAAATAGCGTATTGTTTTTAAAAGGAACAGACTGTCCATCATTGTGAACCATCATTAAGAGACGAAGATGGAGGTGAACTGGGCATGTATGTCGTAGGTCAGTATCGGCATTAGTTGGGATAGCTCTTCGATAGACAGTGGATTGAGATATCAAATCTAGACTTCCATATGAAACATGGAGAAGAACTATGGGAAGAGAGTAGTGATATGCAACACTATTGGCAGAGGCGGCTAAACGACAACAATGGCAATCTGTTATTGAATCCTTTATGTGTTTAACGGGACATGAAGTGATATGTATTATATATATATATATATATATATAGTACGCCGCCCTGAATCCCTTAAACATTTAACAAGACAGGGAATACCACATATATGAGCTTTTAAATATAAGTGTTACAGAAGAGTACTCCGTATATCGTGGACAGAGAAGAGAACGAATATATATCTATCCATAAAGAACTTAAAGAAAACTGCCTGATGCTACAAATAAGAAAGAGAAAATTAAACTTATTTTGGACATATAAAAAGACATGAAGGGCTGGAGAAGACCATTAGGGAAGGAAGCATCCCCGCAAAGAGGAAAAGAGGAAAACTATGGAGAAAATGGATTCTGGATGTAACTGATGGTTTGAACATGACAGCTGCAGAGGCGGGACATCTGGTCTATCTTTTTTGGTCCTTCTCTGCTTTTTTTGCCGCTAGGCGTAGCAGGTTTAACTGATGATCAGTTTCGGAGATAATGCACGCTCGGTTGCTTGATATGTTGTGGTATTGTAGAGTTTTAAGATGTCTGTAACTCCATAAATCCATCTTTTTCTTGGTCTGCCCCTTCCTCTTGATGATTCCATTTTCAGGTTGTATGCTCTTGCAACTTGTGTATTCGGGTTCATTCTGACCAAATGGCCAAACCATTTGAGTCTCTGTTTTTCAATAAATCTAATAGCAGGTGTTGTTCCGACTGTTCTTCTAATTTCCTCATTTCTTATATGGTCTCTTCTTGTTTTATTTACTGCTTTCATCAAGCATCTCATTTCGCATGTGGTAATTTTCCTTTCTTGTTCTTTTGTCAGTGCCCATGTTTGGCACTGGTAACACAGTGTTGGTATAAAGATTGTATTTATAATCTGTCTTTTAGTCTCTACTGGAATTGTTGGGTGTTTCAAGATTGGGGTAAGCTGGAATGTAATGTTGTTGTTGGATTCTAGTTTAGATCTCTCTGTCCAGTCTACTATCATATGTGAAGATACTTCCAAGGTGTTTGAATTCTCTCACCTGCTTTAGCGTTTGGTCATTTATTTGTATGTTGATATCTTTATGTTCTCTGCTTATAGTCATGACTTCTGTCTTTGGAATGTTGATCTTAATGTTGTATTTGAGGCAGCTATTGTTGAGTAAGTTTATGTGTTCTTGAAGCTGTTCAATATTATTATGGAATAAACACTGGTCGTCAGGAAAGAGCAGTTCATTTTGTTGGTCTACGTCTTGTGATGTTTCGTTTATTTTGCTGATACTATCCATGTATATAATAAAGAGGCGAGTCTGTGAGAGAGAGAAATTCTGAAGAACTGTTAGGGTGGCACAGGTCTGCTCATTTCAATCTATTTAATGATGATGTCCCCTGTTATCCATCCCTACCCCTTCTACTCTATACACTTTTGATACAAATATGCCGGTTCTCCCATTCCCGCACACACCTACATAATATTGATTATAATATGCCCATCTCCCATCCCCGCACAATACCTACATAATATTGATTCTAATATGCCTGTTCTCCCATCCCCGCACAATACCTACATAATATTGATTCTAATATGCCGGTTCTCCCATCCCCGCACAATACCTACATAATATTGATTCTAATATAACAATTTGAACAAATTCTGTCTCTCTTGCAGATTCGAATTATAGAAGAGGACTCAATTAACGATGAAAACGATGAATTTCCTTTAACAAAGAAAGACGACAAATACACTTCGAATGTGTAAGCAATGTATGCAAGCAAATACTTTTGAGGTTTATATGTTATTTTATCTAGAATAAAAAATATATGCAGTGATATATATATATATATATAAATATATGTTTTATATGCTTTATGTATTAATTATCTTTATATATAAATATATGTTTTATATGATAAATATATATTATTTATATGATGTATATATATATATATATATGTATGTATATGTTTTCATCTTTCACATTCGATGTCTTCACAAGAATATGAACATAAGGTGCTACGACAAGATAACCAACTTTGAAGTACTGCAGCAACGTGCAAACCTGCCTTCCGTCTTGGCAGGTATTGGCGGCTCGTGATCATTTTTGTTGGTGGGGCCAGACAGATATTTCCGGAAAAATCATGGTTTCGGTTAGGATATATTTTAATGTATAAAATAATAAATTCACGTTACACATTATTTATGGTGGGGTTCGGCCCCACTGGCTCCTAATGATGAGCCGCCACTGATGACAGGTATACTCGGCAGTAGAAGACTAAGAGTGGCTAGGACATGTGAGAAGAATAGACAATAGCCGTGAACCACAACAAGTGTTGTTCTGTGAACATTCGGAAGGAAAGAGGCACCAGGGCAGACCACTAGTCAGCTATAAAAATGTCTGCAAAGCCTCAATGAAGAATTTTTCTATCGGTCCCAACCAATTGGGGAAACTAGCTGATGACAGAGTTGTATGGAAAGTGATATGATATAGCACAAGGGCGCAGCGTCTTTTGAAAAAAGACGTATGTATAAGTTGAAAGACAAGAGAGACAAGCGAAAACTCAGAAGTTGTCACAGTAAAGCAATTTCTAATTGACTGTCTGTAAAGATGAAAAAGGCTATATCTATATATATATATATATATGTATTATTTGATATAAATATTTATATATATGTTTTCTATGATGATTTATGACATCAAACTGAACTAGTCATAGGAAAAACCTGACAGACCTGAAACTTATTGTCCAGTATGTGGCCCACTGTAAATTAAGAGCCTGCCCATCAAACATTCATTAACTGATTTCTGCACAGAATAAAGGGACTGAGATGGTATGATAGGCTCACAAATGAGGAACTTATGGAGAGAACAAGACAGATTCTAGTGAACCAAGAGGTAAAAAAATGCGCTGGATATAACACATTTGAAGAAAATCACCGGGGATATAGCAAAAGGGTCCTATCCTGGAACACACAGGAACAGCGAAAGAAAGGAAGGTCTAGAAATATACGGATAAGAAATATGGTGGCAAAGATTAACAATATACAAGAATAGCTGGAGGGAGCTACGGAGATATCTACAGGAATCTCCTATTCCACTATTTAGTTGAATGGAATTTAAAAATGGGGTCTGAAGGCGAAAACTTTATTGCATCGCGTTTCCCCCATAAAGCTCCGCCCCTGTCGGCCGAGATGGCACGCCGTATGCTAAGAGTGTTGCACAATGTACGAACTACGTAGCACCACCAAAAATCATAGGGATCTCATGAAAAAATTGCACATATGACTCGGTCTGGATACGAACTCACAGCCTTCAGAACGACATGCACATATCTTAACATTTTCACTCAGTCATTTTGTTCTATGTTATGTTATGTTATGTTATGCGATCGACGTCATGGCACATTCGCATTCCCATTCGTGCTCTGTCCTCCGCTGCAGCAGCCATCCCAAAGTCCATTTGCTCACCGTACCCATGAAAGGTTGATTACTATATCTTCTCTCTCTCTCTACCACGAAGACGACACAGTCTGGCATGTCCAAACTTAACTCTTAATTATTGCACTAGTTGCAGTGTCTGAGGTTCGTCCATATCACATAAATGAGAGCGTACCGCATTTATGACATCAACTCTGTCCATACTTCTGTCCGTTTGAGTCGAAGCATTGTTTGCAAAAAAGTCAGCACGCTCGTTAACCTGCACTCCAGCATGTCCCGGTGTGTACAGCCAAGTCGGTGTTCGACTTCAAAATTTTGTTTTACCTACGGACACAGTTATATTGCAATTCCTACTGAATTAACCACTATACTGGCTTTCCGTTATCTTGAAAAATAGTGTGAGCCAGTAAACTTGCTCAGAACGACAAACGAGTTAACTACTTTGCAATAGAGACCACCAAACGCGAAGTGAGATAGGGGAAGTAATGCGTTAAAATATGTTTTATGTGTGTAGTTAACATTTCGTAGAGTTACTTACCTTTGACGTGATGTTTATTTTGATAAGCAGCGAATTGAGGTCATGAAGTTATAGTTCACGATAACTATGTTATTATCATTAACATCGTCATCATCAATAACAACATCATCATAAACATCATCATCACCAACATAATCCTTAACAACATCATCATCAACATCATCATCCTCATAATCACCTTCATCATCACCATCATCGTCAGCAACATTGTCTCTCTCCCTTTCTCTAATCCTGTCTTACCTCACAGACTATGGTTAAGAAGGGATTTCTAGAACGGGCTCTTGTGCGCTTTTTGTACATAGTGTCTTTCACAGCCTTTGTTATTTCTATGATCCACCATTTACGGGGTCGGCCTTTCACCTTGTATCCCCAGTATCGGAGCAACATTGCTCTGTGAGGTGCACTGTCTGTTGGTAATCTGTTTATGTAACCGAACCATTTATTTTGTTGTTTCTTGATGAAGTCTAGTACTGATGTTGCACCCATTTTTCACCTTATCGCTTTCTATCGAAATCTCCATAGACACCTCAAACTTTATCAAAAAAATAAGAACCCAGACAATCAAGGTTCTTCGAGCATATAATACAAAGATGAGGTTTAGAACATTTGTTGACAACATGTAATATTTAGGGAATGAGAGATTGTGGAAGACAGAGGGAGAAGATATTGAGTGGTTTGATATCATGGTTCGACAAAATATTGACGTTAGAGCTGATTAACTGCACCAAGAAGATGGAAATAAATGTTTAAGAGGAATCCTGCAAATTTTCTGATCAAATACCATAACAAATGAGGAGCTTCTGAAACGAACAGACTGTGCATCCTTGGAGACCATCATTAAGAGACGAAGATGGAGATGGTTTGGACATGTATGCCGTATGCCAGTAGGGGTGCTGGTTAGGACAGCTCTCAAGTAGACAGCGGATGGGAAGAGAAGAGCTGGATGTCCAAAGAAAACATGGAGAAGAACAGTGGAGAGAGAGTTGAAGGAGTGCAGCCTGACAGGGAAGACGGTTGGTAGAAAGGCAGCAGAACGGCAAAAGTGGAAGTCCCTTGTGGAAGCCTTATGTGTCAATCGGACACGAAGAGGATATAGAAGAAGAGAGTTGTGGAGAGACATGATCGCCTACGCCGGCAGGTATATCACTTGATTGATTGATTGAATATTATATGCATGTTTTTACAATCTTCTAGTTACATATTACACGTTTATATCAATTTATTTACTGTAATATATTTAATTTTAGCTACCGAAATCGTACGTACGTTCTTGCAATGGGAATATGCATTCTTGAATTAATAGTATCGCCTAATAAATAAAAAGCGTAGCAGAAATCGAATGTTCTGGCCTTCTTGTAGCGTATAACTGGCACATTGTACAATCGCTCTTAGTCTCAGATCACATACAGATCACAAGTAGTGGTTTAACAAGTGGTTTGTGGTTTGATATGAAGCGTTGAAAGAAGAAGTTTATTGTTGAAAATATGTCATCTTGTATAATTTTACAGTAATATTATATGCGTGTTATTACAATCTTCTATTTACATATGACGACTATATATATCTATATATTTATTTACTGTAATATATTTAATTTTTGCCACCGAAAGCATACGTACGCTCTTGCAACGGAATACGCATTCTTGAATTCATTATTATAGTTCTTCGATGGGATGGTTAGGTCTTCAATACACATTTTAGTACTGCAATAGATATTTTAGTTCTTATATGTTGAATTAAGTACTATAATTATCCCGTTGTTGTAAAGTTGTTTATTGTTTTGATCCAATAAAAATGTTATCAATATAAAAATGTGTGTGGCTTGTTATTCTTCTTCTTTCTCGAATCCTGTATGTCTCACAGCGTCAGGTCAGGAAGAGATTTCTAAAACGGGCCTAGTATGCGCTTCGTAGATAGTCTCTTTCGTCGCCTCTGTTATCTCTGAGGTCCATCTTTTGCGTGGCCGGCCTTTTGCTTTGTACCCATTGTATCGGAGCAGCATTGCTCTTTGGGGTGCACTGTCTGATGGTAATCTGCTTACGTGACCGAACCATTTAATTTGTTGTTTCTTGATGAAGTCTAGTACTGATGTTGTACCCACTTTTTTCCTGATGTCTTCATTTCTCAACCGGTCTCTTCTTGTTACACCCAGCATTCTGCGTAGACACTTCATCTCTGTTGTGACTAGTTTTCTTCTATCGTTTGTTGTCAGCGTCCAGGTTTGGCACTGGTAACATAGCCAAACCTTGTTATTGAACTATTTAAAAAAAACAATTCTCGGCATTTTGGTTAAGATCAGAGTATAATGCCCACCAGATCACGGCCAAAGAGTGGGAGTCCTCATAAAACGTGAAATAGCAGGAAAAAAAACATACTTAACCAAACGCCGAGCAGCTCTCATTCGATATAAGGATGACGTTCAGAGTTTACTCGTTCAACCGTACTGTGTTCACTCGTTGTTTCACTTGCGGTTAAGTTAGTTGCATATCCTTTACAGGACTTTACGAATCAACCCCCGAATGGTTACCGGGGTGTAAAGAATAGAACCACTGTTACCTGCCACGCATGTCGTAAGAGGCGACTAAGGAGATTTGGCTGCAATCAGATGCACATGTCCTAAACGTGTAGAAGTCTATGCGTTTAGGGCATACAAACCAATGTGCAACGTATACACGTTCTTGGCAAAGATCAGACATATCACAAAGAGTAATTAAAATTGGTCATAAAGAACGAACGCACAGAAGAAGAATGAACCCCAGCTTTTTAACGCTGTTTGTGATTTCTCTAGGCATTACGTTCAGTTATTTGCCATTGTTTTATGAACAGGTGGTGCCATCGTCCTTTTGTAAAAATTAACGCGAAACAATTTGCAACCAAACTCTCCGCAGCGTGATTTGAACTCAGAACGCCGGGTTAATAGACCGAGCGACTATCCCCTAAGCCACAGATGCCTCCTCGGTTAGGCCCAATTTAAAAAAAAAAAAACACGTTGCGCTAGTGATAATGTGCCGCGGAAATTCGGGGTTCGAGCCCAACTTGGTCCCAAAATAAGTTATCAGTGTACACAACTTGTGTTGGACGACAGGAATGATAATGTACATGGGGATCTAAATTACAAGTACTTCTGAAGTTGGAGTAAGGTTCGCCTAAATGGTCAGGTGCAAGTGATAAGAGAAGCAAAAATCAGGGGCGTCACATTAATAACAATGACTACGCCTAAATTCGCAGCGGGCGAACAAGAACAAAAAGATCCAACTACATTTCTCTCTCTCCCTCTCTCGATCACCGCCCAGAAAGATGTACCAGACCTCCCCATAAATTCTATTCATGTGAAAATCTGATTCATGCAACCTTAGCATTGGTGTGTTTTACGTCACGTCTTCAGCGTCATTTGGAGCTCTGGTGCTTATCCTTCGGCGACGTGTCCGGTTTCAGCCAGCGTTTACTCGGTGCACTCTCCGTTCTGTAGCCATCTAATGTTTTTACAGTTTGGGGTAGCTAGCCCTACGCCCAACCTCCTTATTCGCATCTTACGACATGCGTAGCAGGTAACAGTGGTTCTATTCTTTACACCCCAATCTTTGGCTCCGGTAACCACTCGGGCGCAACTACATTTGATCTCTATCATCTTCAAGTTATCATCATCATGTGTCGTATTTGTATCAAAATTGACTTCAATAGAGTTCAAGCATCCCCTGTTTCTTGCCATGATGTTGCATTCTACCAACATATTAATTTTATTCATCTCTGGATTCTTTCCTCCCACTTGTGTCTCGGTCTTCCTCGTGCTCCCCATCGTTTAACTTTCCCTTGTGTCTTAGTCTTCCTCGTGCTCCCCACCGTTTAACTTTCCCTTGTGTCTTAGTCTTCCTCGTGCTCCCCACCGTTTAACTTTCCCTTGTGTCTCTGTCTTCCTCGTGCTCCCCACCGTTTAACTTTCCCTTGTGTCTTAGTCTTCCTCGTGCTCCCCACCGTTTAACTTTCCTTGTGTCTCGGTCTTCCTCGTGCTCCCCACCGTTTAACTTTCCTTGTGTCTTAGTCTTCCTCGTGCTCCCCACCGTTTAACTTTCCTTGTGTCTCTGTCTTCCTCGTGCTCCCCACCGTTTAACTTTCCTTGTGTCTCTGTCTTCCTCGTGCTCCCACGTTTAACTTTCCTTGTGTCTCTGTCTTCCTCGTGCTCCCCACCGTTTAACTTTCCTTGTGTCTCGGTCTTCCTCGTGCTCCCCACCGTTTAACTTTCCTTGTGTCTTAGTCTTCCTCGTGCTCCCCACCGTTTAACTTTCCTTGTGTCTCGGTCTTCCTCGTGCTCCCCACCGTTTAACTTTCCTTGTGTCTCGGTCTTCCTCGTGCTCCCCACCGTTTAACTTTCCCTTGTGTCTCGGTCTTCCTCGTGCTCCCCACCGTTTAACTTTCCTTGTGTCTCGGTCTTCCTCGTGCTCCCCACCGTTTAACTTTCCCTTGTGTCTCAGTCTTCCTCGTGCTCCCCACCGTTTAACTTTCCTTGTGTCTCGGTCTTCCTCGTGCTCCCCACCGTTTAACTTTCCCTTGTGTCTCGGTCTTCCTCGTGCTCCCCACCGTTTAACTTTCCTTGTGTCTTAGTCTTCCTCGTGCTCCCCACCGTTTAACTTTCCTTGTGTCTCGGTCTTCCTCGTGCTCCCCACCGTTTAACTTTCCCTTGTGTCTCGGTCTTCCTCGTGCTCCCCACCGTTTAACTTTCCTTGTGTCTCGGTCTTCCTCGTGCTCCCCACCGTTTAACTTTCCCTTGTGTCTCGGTCTTCCTCGTGCTCCCCATCGTTTAACTTTCCTTGTGTCTCGGTCTTCCTCGTGCTCCCCACCGTTTAACTTTCCCTTGTGTCTCGGTCTTCCTCGTGCTCCCCACCGTTTAACTTTTCTTGTGTCTCGGTCTTCCTCGTGCTCCCCACCGTTTAACTTTCCTTGTGTCTTAGTCTTCCTCGTGCTCCCCACCGTTTAACTTTCCTTGTGTCTTAGTCTTCCTCGTGCTCCCCACCGTTTAACTTTCCTTGTGTCTCGGTCTTCCTCGTGCTCCCCACCGTTTAACTTTCCTTTGTGTCTCGGTCTTCCTCGTGCTCCACACCGTTTAACTTTCCCTTGTGTCTCGGTCTTCCTCGTGCTCCCCACCGTTTAACTTTCCCTTGTGTCTTAGTCTTCCTCGTGCTCCACACCGTTTAACTTTCCCTTGTGTCTTAGTCTTCCTCGTGCTCCCCACCGTTTAACTTTCCCTTGTGTCTTAGTCTTCCTCGTGCTCCCCACCGTTTAACTTTCCTTGTGTCTCGGTCTTCCTCGTGCTCCCCACCGTTTAACTTTCCTTGTGTCTTAGTCTTCCTCGTGCTCCCCACCGTTTAACTTTCCTTGTGTCTTAGTCTTCCTCGTGCTCCCCACCGTTTAACTTTCCTTGTGTCTCGGTCTTCCTCGTGCTCCACACCGTTTAACTTTCCCTTGTGTCTTAGTCTTCCTCGTGCTCCCCACCGTTTAACTTTCCCTTGTGTCTTAGTCTTTCTCGTGCTCCCCACCGTTTAACTTTCCCTTGTGTCTCTGTCTTCCTCGTGCTCCCCACCGTTTAACTTTCCTTGTGTCTTAGTCTTCCTCGTGCTCCCCACCGTTTAACATTCCCTTGTGTCTCTGTCTTCCTCGTGCTCCCCACCGTTTAACTTTCCTTGTGTCTCGGTCTTCCTCGTGCTCCCCACCGTTTAACATTCCCTTGTGTCTCTGTCTTCCTCGTGCTCCCCACCGTTTAACTTTCCCTTGTGTCTTAGTCTTCCTCGTGCTCCCCACCGTTTAACATTCCTTTGTGTCTCGGTCTTCCTCGTGCTCATCATCGTTTAACTTTTATTCTGAAAAAAGCGAGGATCAATGTGTCATGTCTCATCTTGTTACTCTTGTACCCATGTTCGTACGGTTTCAAGGCGAAGTATTGCGTGCGGAGAAACCCTCGTATGCACCTCGTATATAAATTTATCCAGGGACCTCTTTTTTATCAATTCATTTCTTTCTTTCACTTTTCTAATTCTGTTTTGCCTCACAGTGTCAGGATAAGAAGAGGTTTCTAGAACAGGCTTTTGTGTGCGCCTTCAAAATACTATTTTTCCTACCTCTGTTATTTCTGAGGTCCAACTTTTGCGTAGACGACTTTTTGCTTTGTATCAACTGTATCAGAGTAACATTGCACTTTTATGCGCACTGTCTGTTGGTAATCTGTTTATGTGGCCAAACCATTTAATTTGTTGTTTCTTGATGAAGTTCAGTATTGATGCTGTACCCACTTTTTCTAAACTGGTCTCTTCTTGATACTCCCAGCATTTTGCGTAGACACTTCATCTCTGTCGTGACTAGTTTTCTTTTATCGTTTGATGTCTTCATTTCTCAATCGATCACTTCTTGATACTCCCAGCATTTTGCGTAGACACTTCATCACTGTCGTGATCGAGAGCTGCCTTAGATAATTTCATATCTGGTGTTGTTTTACTACCTAGATGATGATGATGATGATGATGATATCACATTTCAGAACTCTTGTGAACTCACATTCTGAAGTGGCGCAGCTGGTGGTGTCGACTTGTCAGAGAATGTTGCAGGTGAATATAGTCAATTTATGATACAGATGAACGAAGGTTAAAGTATCACCAGGTGTGTGGGTACAGAACCCTCGCAAAGGTTAAAGTATCACAAAGCGTGTGTGGGTACAGAACCCTCGCAAGGTTAAAGTATCATAAGTCTGTGTTGGTGAACAAACCTCGTAAAGGTTAAAGTATCATGAGTCTGTGTGGGTACAGAACCCTCGCAAAGGTTAAAGTATCATAAGTCTGTGTGTGGTACAAACCCTCGCAAAGGTTCAAGTATCATAATCTGTGTGTGGGTACATAACCCTCATTAGTATCTAATTTTGTGGAATACCTCAGCGGTTTCTATTTTCCTGAAGTATCCTCTGAAGCTCGAGTTTCTCTGACGTTTCTCTGACGTTTCTCTGACGTTTCTCTGACGTTTCTCTGACGTTTCTCTGACGTTTCTCTGACGTTTGTGTGTTCGAATCCAGACCGAGCCGCATGTGAAATTTGTTATGAGATTCCGAGGATTGTCGCTGGAGCTACGGAGTTTATTTTTTGAGCAACACTCGCAGCAGAAGGCGTGCTATTTCTGTTAATTATCAGGGACGGAGTCATATGGGGTAAAACTCGGTGCAATGTGACTCGGTCTGGATTAGAACCCCCAACCTTCGTAACGACATGCAAACGTCTTAACCACTTTGCCAAACAAAACCCATATAGAGACAAACTAAACAACTGGGTCCAAACTCATACTTTAGAACACAAGGCAAGGTTGCTGACAACGTGGCCACAAATACCACACCTAATAGTGGATAAATATAAGAAAGCATCGCAAAACTAGTAAAAATTTGCATGAAATGGTCTGAAACTGGACAAATTGGGCGGGAAAACCGCGTACATAACAATAGCTATCAACTCATAGTTTAAACACTCAACTGCTCTTTGGCGTAGATCAGTGGCTTCTCGTGATCCTGGTAGATCAGTGGCTTCTCGTGATCCTGGTAGATCAGTGGCTTCTCGTGATCCTGGTAGATCAGTGGCTTCTCGTGATCCTTTTTATTGATTGGGCCAGACACAAATTTTCAGAAAATTATGGTTTTGGGTTAGGTTATAGTTTAATTTATTCATAATAAATACACGTTACACATTATTTGAAGAGGTGGGGCGGCCCACTGGCCCTTAATGGAGAGCCGCCACTGGCGTAGATAATAAAGACCAAATATACGGCGAAATATGATCGTAAAAGAGCAATCCTATGGCAAGCTACCCTAGTAAATAAAATGCAGGCACTAAATCGGATGTGCTGGTCTAGTCACCATAGGCGCATAATTTGGTACAATGTAAAAACATTCTTGTCAAAAATCAATTATATCTCACAATAAGAATGATAAAATTGGCTGCGAAGAATGAGCGCGAAGAAGAAGAAGAAGAAGAAACACTCAACTGCGTCTCAATGCCAGGAAATGTAAATCGGCTTTTAGTGCTAGATTTTAGTTTAAAAAGTGATAGAAAGTGCTAGAAATATTTTTTTAATGCTTGAAAAAGTGTCAAAAAATATTTTAAGTACCAATTGTGCTGTATTAATTACAGATCAATAGTATATCATTGTAATTTGAAAAAGTCAGACTGCACATCTTCTGGCGCCGTTTGAGCAATCGGAATGCACATCATCTGAAGTTTTTTTTGGGGTCATATGACTCGCAGGGTTGCCAAATGTAAATCGGTTTTTAATGCTAGATTTTAGGGGGAAAAGTGCTAGAAAGTGCTAGAAATATTTTTTAATGCTAGAAAAATGTCAAAAACAGTTTACTTACCAATTGGTAAGCATGGGCAGCTGCATTTTGTTTTTCATTTTATTTTTCACGACATTCATGCTGCTGAATAACCGTTCCACTTCAGCATTAGAGTTTGGTAAAATTAATAAATTTAGGGCAAAAGTTGCAACGTCTTTGAAGTGGTTACCTCCCGAAGAATCTGTATAATTGAAAACTTCAGACCAAAATGTCTCAGTGGTTGCAATATCAGTCCATGTAACTAAATGTATGATGTTGTACTGAATCTCAATTGATGATTTCATTTCTTCATTTAAGTGAAATAATTCCAGAAGGGAAATAATATTTTTCTTAAAATGTGTCAATGTATTTTGCACTGAGAATAAGCTTATATTCTTCAAAATATCAATGTTTTCTGGCAGACGATTATGCAGCTCTTTGTACAGGCTAATCAAAAAGTTTTGTGCCCTTTTGCGAATGTGAGTTACTTGAGAAGATTGAATTTGTTGGCTAATTATCAATTCCCCAAGTATTTTCTCAAATCTAGAACCTAGCTGTGGATTTGGATCCAGAAATTCTTCAATGTTAGTGTTAGGATCAAGAGGATCAATGTTGCTTGTTGGCAGTACTAACATGTTAGCAATAGATGTAATAAGAAGAGATAGATCAGAAGACATTTTTGTTTTATCAGCAGTATTTGATTCAAAAAGTTTGTTCACTTCTTGAACATGTTTTAGAATTGGATGCAAAAAATAATATAAATAACTCATTCTGAGGGTCACAATACATTTCATACAGTAAAGTGGCGATGTAACATTTTCATTAGAACTTGCTAATTGAAAATGAGTCTGCAATTCATTCCATTGGCTTAAAACTCTGCTGATTGCTGGTTCAATTGCTAACCACCTGGTTGCACAAGAATTTAAGATCTTCAGTGGTTCCTTATCATTAATGCTCTGGTAAAGTTGACTGTAAGAAATTTGTCTCAGTGAACTCTTAGAAAACCATTTATAAGTCTCTTTACTAAAAACCTGGAATTGCAAAGATGCACAAGTATGGGACACTGATAATTGTATGGAGTGGCATACACATTTAAATAAGATTAATCCAGGAATTCCTTCTTTCAACTTCTTGAAAACACCGTTATTTGTCCCTACCATGACATAATAGCCGTCCATCGCAGGCGATGATGACAACAATCTCAGACGTGTACTGTTGCACCTTCTGGTGTGTGCGGAGGTGACTGTAGAGTCCAATCCTAGAAAATAATCCCCGACCACAGGTGGGGCATACATGATCAAGGTTAGACATGTGCGTGTTGTGTGCTCTGTCTTTTCGCGCTGCTCGTTTTCTCTGTGACTCAACAATACGATGATTCTCAGCTATTCGGGTTCCTCTTTTGTTGTTACAGCGCCACATTTGGCGATCTTGCGCAAGGGATTCCCAGCACGTATTGTCTATATCGAAGCATTTCAGAGACACTTTAAGAGTGTCTTTAAAGCGTTTTTCTGTCCACCAGCTAAACGTCTGCCCCTTCAAGCTCGCCATACATCAACTGTTTTGGGATGCGTTTATCAGGCATTCGAGCAACGTGACCGACCCATCTCAGTTGGGCCTTCTGCAACAGGGTGTTGACGCTTGGGATCTTTGCTCTTGTGAGGACTTCGCTATCTGGAATTTTGTCCTGCCAGTTTATTTTTAGTATTCTGCGTAGACAGCTTGTGTGGAAATGGTTTAATTTTCTTGCGTGTCTGCTATACACTGTCCATGTCTCGCTTGCGTACAGCAGCGTGGTTAGCACTATGGCCTGGTAAACTTTCAGCTTTGTGACTATGCTTATCCCTTCCGTTCCCACACAGTGACACGTAACCTTCCGAACGCAGCACTGGCTTTGGATATCCTATTGTGGACCTCAGAATCTATGTTTGCCGATCTGGATAGGAGGCTGCCAAGATAAGCAAAGTTGTCCGTTGACTGGAGACGCTGGTGTTTAATGTTGACACTACCATGACACTGGCGTTGTCCAGTGCCAATAGCCAGAAGATTTTTCATGTTTAATTTCTTTTCATCTAATTCATTCTTGACTGCATTTACAATGGCATCTGCATTACATTTGTCTAGTAACACCATATTAAGATATGTATGAATTACTTTCTTGTGAGTTTCACTGTAATAAATTACAACAATACCCAATAACTTGTTTACAGTGATGTCAGTTGATTTATCCAGTAATAAACAGAATTTTCCTTCCCAAGATCAGTAGTCAAATCTTTCTTGAAGTAAAGAGCAATGATATTCTTTACAATATTTGCACACTTTGTACGATGCATCCTAACTTTATTTACCATTTCACTGTCCGATATGGTATTTTTGCACAAGTCTACCAAGTGATCACAAGAATTGAATGATGAATGACAGCAAATAAACATTGCTAAATTGGCCTCAAGTGTAGATATCTTATCATCTTTCTTCGCAACGAAACTTGTAAGAGAAGCACTTTGACATGGACTAGCAAGTTTATGTTTCTTTGTTTCACAATGTCTTGCTAAAAGAAAATACTTAGTTAAAATGTCATGTCTACAATACTTGCAATGAGCTTTAGATGAATCAGTTGGTACTTCAAGTAGCCACTTTTCAAAGCAGGATCTTTTAACCATTCCTTTCGAAATTTTTGCGAATACGTTGGTTTTGCTTTACTCATTGCTGAATGAGGAATTCTCTTTATGATTTGAACAGTCCTCCGTTGGTTTGGAAATGATTATAGCACTTAAGAACAGTCACTGATGAACTGAGAGCAAATACAGAAGCTGGTGGGGCAAGTCAACAAGATTGAACAAGGTACACCATTTGCTTGGTTTGTTTGTTTAGTAGGGGATTAAAACCTCTTTAAGCCGAGGCACGCCCTTTCAACCTAAGGCGAACCTTTTATTGGTTATATCAGAGCGTGTAGGCCAACAATAAGTCAAACGCGCGCGGACCTCTCAGAGAGTTGTTCTCACACTGAGAAATTCATTACCTGGATCTCGTTGTAATAAATTTTCTGTGCTTGTTCGTCTTTGTTTGTCGAGATTTTCTGATTCATATACCAAACTAAAAGAAGTGCTAAAAGTGCTAACTAATTTTTTTTTTCAGTGCTAGATTTGGTGCTAGGTGCTAGATCTAAATTTGTAGTGCTAGATCACAAAAAATAGTGCTAGATCTAGCACTAAAAGTGCTAAATTGGCAACACTGCACACGGCAAATAACGAGAAACAAAATAAATAAAAACTAACATTAAGAAACATAACCGCAAAACTAGTTGAAACAAATGTGACAAAATGGTTCCAAACTTCTCAATTCGGGCGGGAAACCGCATTCCTGACAACAGACTGAGAGTTCAAACACTCAACTGTGTCTCGATGCACATAGAAAGTAACAAGACACAATATAAATAACAAACCATCGATAAAAACAGCACCACAAAACTAGTTTTAAAAAGTAACAAATTAGGCTCAATATAGGAAAATTGGGCGGGAAAAAAACCGCATTCCTGGTAACAGACTGAGAGTTCAAACACTCAACTGCGTCTCGATGCATGTGGAGAGTAGCAAAGAAAAAATAAACAAAAACAAAGCCCCTACAAAAGTCAATATTTATGTTTCCATATATAAGATCTGCTTGTATTTCGACATTTCTCAACTTTTTTGTGCATTTTTGTCAATAATTGATATATTGTTTCTTGCACAAATTGAAGAATGTGGTCACATGTGAAGTAGTTTTCTTGATGGCAGCGTTCACTAGAACATTGATCTGCACTTAACCTGGAAGTTTTTATAGGAGGGAGAGGAAGAGGGTGACCAAGTGTAAGAGAGCACTGATCTCTTAGGTATGAAGATACGGGTTAGAATCATAAGTAAAAATCCAGGTAAGAATCCCAGGTAAGAATTCCAGGTTGGTATTCCAGGTAAGAATCTCAGGTAAGAATTTCAGGTAAGAATTCCAGGTAAGAATTTCAGGTTAGAATCCGAGGTAAGAATCTCAGGTAAAAATTCCATGTAAGAGTTCTAGGTAAGAGTTCCAGGTAAGAATTCCAGGTAAGAATTTCAGGTTAGAATCCGAGGTAAGAATCTCAGGTAAAAATTCCATGTAGGAATTCTAGGTAAGAGTTCCAGGTAAGAATTCCAGGTAAGAATTCCAGGTAAGAATCCTGTAGATGAGGTAAGAATCCGAGGTAGGAATCCGAGGTACTAATTCCAGATAAGAATCCGAGATAAGAATTCCAGGTAAGAATCCCAGGTAGGAATCCGAGGTACTAATTCCAGGTAAGAATCCCAAGTAGGAATCCGAGGTACTAATTCCAGGTAAGAATCCCAGGTAGGAATCCGAGGAACTAATTCCAGGTAAGAATACAAGGTAGGAATCCCAGGTAAGAATCCCAGCTAGGAATCACAGCTAAGAATCCCGGGATAGAAACCCAGGTAAGAATCACAGGTAAGAACTCTAGGTAAGATACGAATGTTTAGATACGAATCAAGAACACAATAACTATCCTATGCACTAATAATAACAAATAAATACACACTGCGTGACGATAGCTTTGACATAGAAGCCTTTAATCATCTTTACCCTATAGAACACTCACTAGCTACCTAAACCTCAGCTATAACTGGGGACACTCTCAATCTCAAAACTGAATAGTAGTAGTATAGAAAAAACAGACAATAAATAGTAGTCGTAACAAAGACAATAATGATGATGATGTCTATCAATCAATCAATCAATCAATCGATCAATCAAACGTGTAACGAAAACGAAGTTCATTAAGCTCCCAAAGAGTAATAACGTAACTTTTGGACACGCCACACTACGTGTCTTTCTGTTGGACTCCTTTGTCCAGGAGCCCACAGTGCTCGGACTCCTTTGACCCGAGCCACACACGTGTCTCTGTGACTCTAGTACGAGCCACACTACGTGTCTTCTGTGACTCTTTGTACCAGAGCCAACGTCTTCTGTTGGACTCCCTTGTCCAGAGCCACACGTTCTTCTGTGGACCATTTGTACAGAGCCACACTAACTGTCTTTCTGTTGGACTCATTGTACAAGCCACACTACGTGTCTTTCTGTTGGACTCCTTTGTACCAGGAGCCACACTAAAGGACGTTTTTAATTCTAAAAATAAATGGCTGATGACCTGGTCCGCTAAGACCTGGTCCGCTAAGACCTGGTCCATTAAGACCTGGTCCACTAAGACCTGGTCCACTAAGATGTTAGTATAAGAAACAAATTTACTTCAAAGCAGTGGCGGCTCGTAATAATTTTGTTGGTGGGGCCAGACAGAAATTTTCGGAAATATCATGGTTTCGGTTAGGTTATGTTTTAATTTAAAAAAAAATAAATACACTTTACACCTTATTTTTAGTGAGGCCCGGCCCCACTGGCCCTTAATCACGAGCCGCCACTGCTTCAAAGTAATATTTCCTTTGAAGCACAACATGAATGACTCCTCGCAATAATAAATTTAAAAAAACGGAGGCCAAAAGTTGCAGTTTGCTGAGAGAGGCAAAGAAATATCGGTCTCAGTTCCATTGGGTCCCACAAGGATTGAGCGAGTTGCACAGGATAGAGTGGTGTGGATAAATTGCTTGCATGCCCTATGAATTATAACGGTACGAGAGAAATGATTAAAGTTAAAGTAAATAGTGAAGTACCTCATATATAACTAAGACTGGAGATAGTACCCCCAACACAAATTGAACACTGTCTCATTAAAAGATTTTTACACAAATATAGTTTTTCAATGAAAACAAATAGATCTATCCAGAGAGAATTCAAAGTCAAAGAAAACAAATAGATCTATCCAGAGAGAATTCAAAGTCAAAGAAAACAAATAGATCTATCCAGAGAGAATTCAAAGTCAAAGAAAACAAATAGATCTATCTAGAGAGAATTCAAAGTCAAAGAGAACAAATAGATCTATCAGAGAGATTCAAAGTCAAGAAAACAAATAGATCTATCCAGAGAGAATTCAAAGTCAAAGAAAACAAATAGATCTATCAAGAGAGAATTCAAAGTCAAAGAAAACAAATAGATCTATCAAGAGAGAATTCAAAGTCAAAGAAAACAAATAGATCTATCCAGAGAGAATTCAAAGTCAAAGAGAACAAATAGATCCATCTAGAGAGAATTCAAAGTCAAAGAGAACAAATAGATCCATCTAGAGAGAATTCAAAGTCAAAGAAAACAAATAGATCCATCTAGAGAGAATTCAAAGTCAAAGAAAACAAATAGATCTATCTAGAGAGAATTCAAAGTCAAAGAAAACAAATAGATCCATCTAGAGAGAATTCAAAGTCAAAGAAAACAAATAGATCCATCTAGAGAGAATTCAAAGTCAAAGAAAACAAATAGATCTATCTAGAGAGAATTCAAAGTCAAAGAGAACAAATAGATCTATCTAGAGAGAATTCAAAGTCAAAGAAAACAAATAGATCTATCTAGAGAGAATTCAAAGTCAAAGAAAACAAATAGATCCATCTAGAGAGAATTCAAAGTCAAAGAAAACAAATAGATCTATCTAGAGAGAATTCAAAGTCAAAGAGAACAAATAGATCTATCTAGAGAGAATTCAAAGTCAAAGAAAACAAATAGATCTATCTAGAGAGAATTCAAAGTCAAAGAAAACAAAAAGATCCATAGAGAGAGAACTCAAAGAAAGCTGGCTGATGCTACAAATGAGAGGGAAAATATTGAAATATTTAGGACATATAAAGAGACACAAAAAGTTGGAGACGATCATCATGAAAGTAGGTATAACTTCAAAGAGGAGAAGAGGAAGACCACGGATAAGAAGGGTTCAGGATGTAGATGATGATTTGAGCATAGCGGCTGCAGAGATGAGGCGTGGGGATAGGGGGGGGGGTGGGGTGGGGAGGGGCAGGGAACTTACATATGAGAGAGAAAAATTCCGAAGGACTGTTGGGGTGGCAAAGTTCTACTCAGGACACACAATTTGATGAGGAACACAAGTTAACCAACGGTGTCTTTAAACATATTAATGGTGATATTTCAACATATTAATGGTGATATTTCAACATATTAATGGTGATATTTCAACATATTAATGGTGATATTTCAACATATTAATGGTGATATTTCAACATATTAATGGTGATATTTCAACATATTAATGGTGATATTTCAACATATTAATGGTGATATTTCAACATATTAATGGTGATATTTCAACATATTAATGGTGATATTTCAAAATATTAATGGTGATATTCAACTATTGGTGATATTTCAAAATATTAATGGTGATATTTCAAAGTACGCACAGAAGAAAAAGAAGAAATTACTAGACTAAATAATAAACCCCCCAAAAAAAATTAAAAAATTAAATAAAACAGACATGTGAGATAACAAAGACATAATAAAGTTTAAAACAAAATCTTCACATAGAAAAAAAATTACTCAAATTAAAAAATAATTAAAATATATTTATAAAAAAAAAAAAAAGGAAATCGTGAAAATAACATTATCATGGAAACAAGGATTAGAAAAAAAGGAAAATGTTGACCTTAAAATTTAACGAAAGTAAAATTTAAAAAAAAAAGATAGAAAATTTAAAAAAAAAAAAAGGAATTTTAGAGAAAAAAAAAGAAAAATAGTTATGAAAATGAAATATGGGATAGAGAATCTGTCAATTAGAGGAAGGGAGATAATCAATTAAATATTTCGCTGGTATCTATCAAAGGGAGGTAATGAGAAGATTAGCAATATGTCGGGGATTCTTAATTAATTTGTGCCTTCAATTTTTTCACAATTTTTCCTTGATTATAACGTCTGACCAAATGGATTAGAGCGCGTCTAACATGCAGGAGACTCATGTTCAATTCACGGTAAGGCTAATGATTTTGTTTCTGTTGTAGGCATACAAGAAAAATCCTAAGCTGAACATCTTTGCAGCAACTGCACTAGCCACGCGGCCATTAAATTCCTGAGGCTCTGATATCCCCTGTCCCACACTGCTCTAAAAAGCTGTACTACAGGCAGTAACCACAGGTTTTTCTAACACTTCGGATAAGTAGTGAAAGATATGAGAGGGTAATGAGGTATTTACCAAATAAATGTAGCTAAGATTGTGTATATTGGGGTAGAACAGGTGAGAGAAAGGTAAGGTGGGTTAAATTGAGGTGGATAGTTGTAGTGGAAGAGGTGTGGTAGGTTTTGATAGAGAGAGAGAGAGAGGGAGAGGAGAGAGGAGAGAGGAGAGAGGGAGAGGGAGAGAGGAGAGAGAAGGAAGAGGGGAGAGAGAGATAGAGAGGGGAAGAGAGGGAGAGAGAAGGAAAGAGAGAGGGAGAGAGGGAGAGAGAAGGAAAGAGAGAGAGGGGAAGAGAGGGAGAGAGAAGGAAAGAGAGAGGGAGAGAGAAGGAGAGGGAGGGAAGGAAAGAGAGGGAGAGAGAAGGAAAGAGAGAGAGGGGAAGAGAGGGAGAGAGAAGGAAAGAGAGAGAGTGGAAGAGAGGGAGAGAGAAGGAAAGAGAGAGAGGGGAAGAGAGGGAGAGAGAAGGAAAGAGAGAGAGGGGAAGAGAGAGGGAGAGAGAAGGAAAGAGAGAGAGAGTGAGAGAGAAGGAAAGAGAGAGAGTGAGAGAGAGAAGGAAAGAGAGAGAAAGAGAGGTTTAAAGAATTACGTAAGATGTTAGCTTCTCAGTCTGTAGGCTAAGATTAAAGTGTAGTATTAACTTGTAGTGGTCAAACGGTAGGAGTCCTTGTGATCTCCCCCGAAATATTAATGTGACGCCCATGACTAAACACATTTAGGCTGTGGTACAATCTGTTTAACGAGTATAAGACACGCCCAAGTAACGTATGTACACGTGGTTACAGTAAGATGACAGAGACACACATTCTGCAAACGTGTGCAACACATAATGAGCAGGGAGAAAACACACATGGCCAACTCGATGTGTCAGTCGCTATATGGAGATGTACATGGACTCTGGTTGACCACTAACTACTTTAGAAGTATACAAATCGATGTCAGTCCAAGACAAGCTACGTGGAGATGTACACAGACTCCGGTGGCGTAGTGGCTAGGTGCTCACCTCTCGTTCTGAAAGTACTCGGTTTGTTCCCTGTCGGAGACGGATGATAAAACGTAGTTTCCGTGTTCATGTTGAGCACGTAAAAACCCTTTGCAGCTCAAAATCGAGAAGAACAGGATGAAAAGCCACTGCCCGGTAAAATGTATTAGAAAGATAAAAATATAAAATTCCTTCAAAATATTTTTACCATCTTCTAACTTATAACAGGACTTTCACTGGCGATACGGAGTTCATGCACTGTCGCTGAGATCTTCATGTGTAAGAAAGAGTTGGGAGCACTCATAGTTACTCACTGAAGAACAATGAAAATGGTCCAATCAATCTATCAATCTTGTAGACCACTAATTAGTTTAGATGTATACAAGTACATGCCAGTCCAGTAAAAGCTATATAGAGATGTACACAGACTTCAGTTTGACCACTAACTACTTTAGAAGTATACACGTCCAAGCAAGACAAGCTATATAGAGATGTACACAGACTTCAGTTTGACCACTAACTACTTTAGAAGTATACACGTCCAAGCAAGACAAGCTATATAGAGATGTACACAGACTTCAGTTTGACCACTAACTACTTTAGAAGTATACACGTCCAAGCAAGACAAGCTATATAGAGATGTACACAGACTTCAGTTTGACCACTAACTACTTTAGAAGTATACACGTCCAAGCAAGACAAGCTATATAGAGATGTACACAGACTTCAGTTTGACCACTAACTACTTTAGAAGTATACAAGTCCAAGCAAGACAAGCTATATAGAGATGTACACAGACTTCAGTTTGACCACTAACTACTTTAGAAGTATACACGTCCAAGCAAGACAAGCTATATGGAGATGTACACAGACTTCAGTTTGACCACTAACTACTTTAGAAGTATACACGTCCAAGCAAGACAAGCTATATAGAGATGTACACAGACTTCAGTTTGACCACTAACTACTTTAGAAGTATACACGTCCAAGCAAGACAAGCTATATAGAGATGTACACAGACTTCAGTTTGACCACTAACTACTTTAGAAGTATACACGTCCAAGCAAGACAAGCTATATAGAGATGTACACAGACTTCAGTTTGACCACTAATTACTTTAGAAGTATACACGTCCAAGCAAGACAAGCTATATAGAGATGTACACAGACTTCAGTTTGACCACTAACTACTTTAGAAGTATACACGTCCAAGCAAGACAAGCTATATAGAGATGTACACAGACTTCAGTTTGACCACTAACTACTTTAGAAGTATACACGTCCAAGCAAGACAAGCTATATAGAGATGTACACAGACTTCAGTTTGACCACTAACTACTTTAGAAGTATACACGTCCAAGCAAGACAAGCTATATAGAGATGTACACAGACTTTAGTTTGACCACTAACTACTTTAGAAGTATACACGTCCAAGCAAGACAAGCTATATAGAGATGTACACAGACTTCAGTTTGACCACTAATTACTTTAGAAGTATACACGTCCAAGCAAGACAAGCTATATAGAGATGTACACAGACTTCAGTTTGACCACTAACTACTTTAGAAGTATACAAGTCCAAGCAAGACAAGCTATATAGAGATGTACACAGACTTTAGTTTGACCACTAACTACTTTAGAAGTATACACGTCCAAGCAAGACAAGCTATATAGAGATGTACACAGACTTTAGTTTGACCACTAACTACTTTAGAAGTATACACGTCCAAGCAAGACAAGCTATATAGAGATGTACACAGACTTTAGTTTGACCACTAACTACTTTAGAAGTATACAAGTCCAAGCAAGACAAGCTATATAGAGATGTACACAGACTTTAGTTTGACCACTAACTACTTTAGAAGTATACACGTCCAAGCAAGACAAGCTATATAGAGATGTACACAGACTTTAGTTTGACCACTAACTACTTTAGAAGTATACAAGTCCAAGCAAGACAAGCTATATGGAGATGTACACAGACTTCAGTTGACCACTAACTATTTTAGAAGTATCCAAGACAAGCTATATGGAGATGTACACAGACTTCCGTTGACCACTAACTACTTTAGAAACATACAAGTCCAAGACAAGCTATATGGAGATGTACACATACTCCGGTTGACCAATGCCTCTCTCTCGCTTTCTCTGCCTTTTGAACCCGGATTAAGGCATAGGCCCTCAACGAAATCATGCCCTTTCCATCTCTAGCTATCTCCTGCAGCTCCCTCCAGCTCTTCCTTATATTGTTGACCTCTGCCTCCAAATCTCATCTCCATGTATTGCTCGGCCTTCCCTTCTTTTGCTGTCCCTGCGGGTTCCAGGAAAGGACCCATCTTGTTATATTCCCTCAGGTTTTCACAAACTGTGCCCTATCCAGCGCCAGCGTCTTTTTTAAACCTCTTGGCTCACTGCAATCTGTCTTATTCTCTACAAAAGTTCCTCATTTGTGATCCTCCTATCATACCATCTCTGTCCCTCTATTCTGTGCAGACATCAGTTGATGATTACCACCACATACTCTAGAAGTGTACACATCGACTTATGGAAACGTTGAAAGAAGAAGAATAGCAAGATGAAGAAGATCAAAAATGAAAGCACTGTAAAATGAATAAGATAATCGGCTGATGCAAGCAAATAGTTCCGCATTCTTAAAACTAATCCGCCACCGAATCTAATGAGGCCAGGTGGTAAACACTGACGCCTAATTAAGAGAGAAAAGTGCATCTCTTTGTTTCATTTCCTCTACCTGGAAGTATTTGGAGCACACCGCAGACAGACAGACAGATTTGAACCAGATTCAACTAAATTCAAATTAGTTTAAAACATGACACGATTTTATTGGATTCTGGAGTTGTTAATTTATGTTACTGTTAATTTCTGCTAGCGTTAATTTCTGGTGTGTGTTTTTTGTAATGGTGTGAGGTGGGGTGGGGGTCAAGGATGTTGCAGTAGTGGGTAATGAGGAGGTGATGGCGTTATTCTTTGGTTTCTAGGAGAGCTTAAAGAGGCGTTGATGTTTGCCAATGTGTGTGTATATTTGATGTGTTCGTATGTGAGGTTGTGTGTGGATGTATGTGGCTGTTAATGGATGTATGTGGCTGTGTGTGACTGTTAATGGCTATATGTGGCTTTATTTGCATGCATTGTGTTATCAAGGCTGTTCGTGCGTTTGTATTTAAAGTTATTGACGTGTGTATTTATGTGTTGAGGCTGGTTATGTACGTATTTAGTCAACATGCTGCTACCTGCCACCGTTACTTCCCAGTACTTTACCTGGTAACCAACTGAGGCTCGGTTGACATGAGAGCAGCTACTCAGGCATAGCCAGGCTCTAGCATAGGTGCTAGAGCCTGGCTGTGATTCAGGTCAGAAAAATATTCAACCCTCACTGTGGAATTGAACCTGGACCCCCGTGCTTAAGAAGTGAGTTTGCAAACAACTGCTCTACAGCAGCTCACGGAGGACTGTTAGGGTGGCAACATTTCTTCTCAGTGCAAGCTATTAAATAATGGTAATGATAAAAGCGATATGAAAGAAGTCAAAGAAGACTAGCGGATACCCGGACCAAATAAAAAGACAACTGTTGTGGTTCTGTTACCGTAACTAGATGCAGAGCAACTTCTTAAAGCATTACATGTAAAACAGCATTGCATAGAAAGTGGAAGATGTTACCTGAGGAAGACCATAAAATAGAAACCAGGTCGCCGACAAAAGTTCAAACGAAAGGCGAAAAATACTTGATAACGTGGATTGGAATGTGAGATCTCTTCAATAGAGAGGGGAGAGGAGAGAGAGAGAGAGAGAGAGAGAGAGAGGGTTAGAAGGAAGGAGGAGGATAAAGTGGCATGCTTATCTTCCAGAGGAGTAACAGTACTCCTTTTATCTCGTATTTAATGTTATCCTCAGTTCACAACATTTCACGCACAACAAAACAAAACACTTTCTTACATTTCCATTCCCTCCCTTTCTCATTCTCTCTCTCTCTCTCGCTCACACAAACAACCCTCGTCGGGTCATCGTGTTTTGTCTAACATCCCTAGCGTCTTAGGTGCCTGCTTCTTTTACCTGCCTCCTTACCATACCTCCCTCCTCACCTCTAGGAGTGAGATGTACAGAGGAATGTTGCTTTCAACCTGACCTCAATAAATTTGAGCTAATTTCCATGAGTCTTGTTTCTTTGTGCTGATATCGTTACGTTCCAGCCTGAGCATATTAGTAATAAGGACAGCTTACTCCTTCAATTTCTAAGGCTTCATTGCTTTAATGTGTCCTTCTTCTGCTGCTTCTTCTTCTTCTGCTTCTTCTTCTTCTTCTTCTGGGTCCAGTTTATTATATTGAGAAGTTCAACCAGACAGATAAGGTGCCTCCAGGAACCATATCACGATCAACTGAAGTCCCGACTTCTGCTTTTTATTCTCCATCATCTTCTTTCTTCTTCCACTTCTTCTTCTTTTCCTTCTATCCATATTATATTTCTTTTTCGTCTTCTCTTTTATCTTCTTCCACTTCTTCTTTTCCTTATTATTTTCTCCGTATTATATGTCTTCCTTTTCGTCTTCTCTTTTATCTTCTTCCACTTCTTCTTCTTTTCCTTCCTTTTCTCCTTATTCTTTCTCCTTTATTTCTTCTCATTTTTCTTCTTGCGTTCTTCTTTGCTTACGAGCGCTTTTCAGGGAACAATCAATTAGCTTTCACAAAAGCTATGAAGAGTTAATGGCTGTGCTCTGAGCATCGACCATCTGCAGAGTTAAGCATTGGGTGCTGTAAGAAATAAAGGATTTCTGTTTGAATCCTGTGTTTGATTAAATAGGATGTGAGTAACCATGTGTGCTCCGATCTCTTTCTTACACAAGAAGATCTCAGCGACAGTGCTCAAATTCCGTAGCACCGGCGATGTAATTTAGAGGATGGTGAAAATATTTTGTAAGGATTTTATTTGTTAATCTTTCTAACGAATTTTGCACTGGCAGCGGTTTTCCAGCCTGTTCTTCTCGATTTTGAACTGCAAAGGGTTCTTTTACGTGGTCAACTTGAACATCAGATCTATGTTTTATCGTTCGTCTCCGAGAGAATATTTACACTGAGATCAGGAACCCTCGGAAAATATTCCGATGACTCCACGAGGGAGCAAACAGAGTACCTTAGGAGCGAGTGACGGGCTACTAAACTTTACGGAACAAAAGATAGAACCACTGCTTCCAACAAAGATACCCTCTTCGTCACAGACACAAGAAGGAACATGTGTTAGCTATGAAGCTTGGTATAAAAAAATAACCAGCCTCCAACCCTTACGCAGATAAACAGCCCCAAAACCTAATTACAGAATCAAAGGAGCAGTGGATACATCAATGAGAGAAGGACAAGCTGGTTTAGGACCTAGGAGAAGCTGTTTAGACCAAATAATGGGGTCAAAGGCGAAAGTGAACAACGGCGAATCAGGATTTGTGAGCTGACCCTAATCCCCTGCCATCACCTCCTTGTGGTGACCATGGAAACAGACTGTGGTTCCCGTCTGACTAAGAGGGCAGGTGCCGTGGGAGAGCTACTTTGGTGCAAGTAGAGATGCAAAGGTAGTCACGCTAGATGGGATCCGTTCGCAACACAGACGAGCGAACTCACAGCGTGACTATTAATCCTCGTCTCTCCCGGCCCATGGGAAAAGCTGGAAGGATAAACGGGGAACCGTGTGAGGCAAAACTCGGAGCCCGCGCATGCTCTCTCTTGAGTCTTCTCTCTTGAGCCCGACGAGTATGCTGGGAGTCGATTTAAGCTGTACGTGGGCCCACATATGGCGAAACTCGGGCCCCTATCACAGGGAGTCGAACAACCCAGGCAAATGGGAGCACGGCGAAAACAGATGGTGACCAGGCACCAGGGCAGAGCTAGCACGCACGCTGGCAATGCCATAGTGGGCCCCACCGAGGGGCAGGACGAGCATGGCACGGCATGCAAGGAAGGCACGGCAGGCTAGAGGGTGTGCGAACCACCCGAATGTGCAGAACACCTGGAAATCCCAGCAGAGATAAAGTCAGTGTGCGTTTCCGCTGGCAGGGAACTACTGCTCCCTTGTAATTGATTGGGGGCAATCAAAGGCTAGCGAAGTAAGCCGTACACAAAACTGGACGGTAGGCAAACCAAGCAGTCCACAAAAAGATCGGTATAGCTGGGTAGATGACGCTCATTAGGCTGGGTGGGTAGGTCGTCTACGGGTCGCTGCCCTGAACGAAAATAGCAACCTGCTGCCTTGTGGGTTTTGGCTGGGGACAGCAAAAGGCCAACGGGGAGCGAATCCAGTAAACGTTGGTTGAAATCAAACACACCGCCGAAGAATAAGCACCTGAGCTCCAATAGGTACTGAAGGCTGTGCACGTACATCCGTTCTTTATGTTTGGCTGCTTATATATCACAATAGATAAAAGCGGCCTAAAAACGATCGAGAGAGAGAGAGAGAGAGAGAGAGAGAGAGAGAGAAGAGATAGACCAAATAATTACCATACGACTAATTTTGCAGGAACATATTGAGAAACAACAACCACTTATACTAAATTTCATCGATTTAAAAAAACCTTTGATAGTCTACACATAATCTCCCTGTAGAATATTCTGAGATGCTATGGAATACCAGACAAAATAATAAACATTATCAAGAGCCTCTATGATGGTTAACAGTGTGCAGTCCGCACTGATGGTGGACACAGCGACTGGTTTATGGTTGAAACCGGAGTAAAGCTAGGCTGTATTCTATCTCCGCTATTGTTTGGAGTGGCCATTGACTGGGTGATGCGAAAATGTTGCAGGGGCGAAACTGGCATTGATTGGGTAGAAAATAGTCAACTAGAAGATTTGGATTTTGCAGATGACATTGCCTTGTTAAGTAGAAACAACCAAGATATGCAAAGAAAAACAGACAACTTGTCATCTATAGCATCAAAAGTTGGACTGCAGATAAGCTATGAAAAACAAATATAATGAAGACACATATGGCAAGTAATGCAGATATCTCCCTGGAATCTAAAATGATAAAAATAACAGAGCAGTTCACGTATATAGGTAGCAATTTTGATTGCACAGGAAATGTTAAAAAGAAATTATGATACGAATTGGCAAAGCAACATCAGCTTTTAAAAGTCTAAATAAAATATGGAACTGCAAGTTATATAGTATTAAAACTAAATTACGAATTTTCAATTCAAATGTTGTATCAATCCTAACATATGCCAGCGAGAGTTGGAAAATGACTAAAGATATAGAAAGCAAATTGAATGCATTTGAAAATAGATGTCTGCGAAAAGAATGAATATAAAATGCAATAACAGGAGGTGATGAAATCCGAAAAATGTCTGGTCAACAACTAGTGACAACTGTTATAAGAAAGAAAAGATGGAGATATGTTGGGCACACCTTGAGGAGAAATGATCAAAGAATATCAAAGCAGGCATTGAAGTGGGATGCAAAGGGTTCAAGAAAGAGAGAACGACATAAGGAGACCCTGAAACGAACTTTGCTGAGAGAGGCAAGAAATATCGGTCTCAGTTCCATGGAGGAGATTGAGCGAGTTGCCCAGGATAGAGCGGTATGGATAAATTGCTTGCAGGTCCTATGTAACGTATAACGGTACGAGAGAAATTATTATAAATCCTAATTACACACATAACCAAAGTAACAGATGACTGGTAAAAATCAGTAATAGTCCCATTATGGAAAAATAAAGGCAATAAAAGAGAATGCGAAACATACAGAGACATTTCACTATTAAGCCACACTGGTAAAATATACGCAAAAATATTATAACAGCACATAAGACACATCGCTGACCCACAAATAAGCCCTCACAGTTTGGATTTAGAAGAGGAGTGAGATGCACAGACGCTCTATTCACCTGAAACAACTGAGTGAAAAAGCAATAGAATATAACAAAGAGCTACACTTATTATTCATCGATCAAGAAAAGGCATTTGACAGAATAGATAGAAGTATTCTATGGGAAACACTAGAAAACTATGGGATCAAGGGACAACTGCTAGACAATATCAGAGCAATATACACAAATAGCCACAGTGTGGTAAGAACAACAGACGGAATGATGGACTCATTCGAAACAAAATCAGGAGTAAGACAGGATTGTGTGCTCTCACCTCTTCTCTTCAACATATATACATAGACAGAATAGTGAAAGAGGCACAGTGCGAAAAAGACCTTATTGACATAGACAATGATCACGACGACCAATTAAACAACCAAATCAACGAATTGCTTTTTGCGGACGACCAAAGTTTAATCTATGAAGATGAAGATCAGCTACAACATCAAATGAATTCACTGCTAATAGCATGTAGAAAGTACAACATGAAAATCAACAAACAAAAGACCGAGACCATGAAAATCAGCAGAATATCAAGCCAAGCAAACATACAAATAGATAACACCAGAGTAAAGCAAGTTTTTGAATTCAAATATTTAGGCAGCATTTACACACAGGACGGAAAACTAGATAGAGAAATAGAGACAAGGTGTCAAAAAGAAAATGCAGTTACCTACCAGCTGGCACCATTACTACAACACCCAAAGATCAAGATGGAAGTGAAAAGACAGATGATAAAAGTATTTTCCTACCAAAAACTTTGTTACCAGTGCCAAACTTGGTCTCTTACAGCAACACATCACAGAAAACTCACCACGTGTGAAATGAAATGCTTGAGAAAGGCAGTGGAGTCACCAGGAAAAACAACGAAATGAGGACATCAGAAGCAGAGTAGGCATAACTTCATGCACCAAATCCGGCTGGGGTTTCTTGGCTAATGCGCATGGTAGGGTTGTTGCAGAGCGAAGTGGGGCATACAGGACAACTACTTCTAGTATGAGGATGGAGGTTGAGGCCGTTACTGCTGCCCTCCATTGGATTTCTGGGACTTCATTTACTGGGGCAGTTGTTGTATCTGACTCTCAGTCGATGCTTCACAAGATCCAGAAGGGCAGGTTTCGGTATGAGTGGATGTCGTCTATAGAAGTTTCTAACCTCCAGCGGCTTACGTGGATATACTGTCCTGGGCATGCGGGTGTTTACGGTAATGAGAGAGCGGACAGGCTTGCATCAACAGCATCGATTGTTGGGGAGTTGAAGATGGATAAGGGGATATTCTTCGGTCTCTTCGAGACTCTCTGTTGGATGAGGGCACTAAGATCGATGTTGAATCGATCAAGCGATTTAAGCAGTTTGGAATTACCCTTTGTTCAAGTCGAACTGGATGCCTGAGAGGCAGAGTGAGAGGTGTGTTTAATCAGCGAGCCACAGGAACCATCAGTATGCATACTCTTCGATATCTGTTGGGGAGACTGAGCACCTATGGGTTTGCCCGGAGTG